>OZ001258.1:16383633-16393633 GCA_963924015.1 Macrophya annulata
TAGAGAGATATAAGTTATATGTATACACAAAAGTTGCCGATTCCGATGGTGCTAGAACATATTTGAAAATTCAAAAAATTCGCAACATAGAGGTTTTCTTTTGGTCAACTTTGTGTAAAATCCATCATATATATATACGTATTTATGAATTGATAGTCATACTCATCCGATAAAAAATGAATGAATATGTTTATTATAGTATAATATCGTTAAAAGCGTGCGTTTAAAAATCATCTTCGGTAGCATCTGTATTCATAGGTTAGTTAACGCAAGCGTTAAGTTAGCGTTTTCTCTTAGAGCAGCGTGACGGCTCGCGTTAAAAAAATCAATTTGATAGAGCAAGATCCCTAGTTAGCGTTATCACAGAGCCGGGATTTTCTTGCGTTCGATTGTTTATCAACGTTAATAAACGTGGCGACCGCAGACAGTTGCCGTGCCAAACAAAGCATATGGGCGCTCGCGGGGGTGTACGGGTACCAGTGGGGCAATGCAGTGGCGTAGGATCTACTGAAAAAGTTAACGCTTGCTCTAAGTTAGCGCTAGAGTTACAGAATCGCACCCCAGGTGACAAACTCGTTTGATGATACACATATATTCGAATAGATCTTACACAAGGCAATGGTAGAATGGCGTTGCTCCGAATGAAATTATAACCACTGGGTGATCGCATGTGTAGCAGCATACAAAGCAGCATCCAGTCATCAGAATACCTTCGACTTCTACTGTCTCCATGTTTTGATGCAGCTACGATTTCCAAAATAGCAGAACGTTGGTTGGGAGAGATTTTATGTGCCTGCAACTGGTTTTCTAAAGAATTCTTGCTCAGTTCTGACATTACCGTTTTACATTTCTGCATCGACGCTCTCAAACAAGTAGCCAGGGCTTGAGCACGTCGTTTCGATCGTCCGACATTTTTGCCTTTTTTTCGGAGAAGCTCTAATTTCTGTTTTTTCTGGGGAGGCAATTCTAGACGAATACGCTGCATATTGGTCACAGTCGCTAACCACCTTCGTTTCTTTTGCAAAGTACTTCGTGCTCTTGTACAATGTACACATGTTTTGTCGGTATTTAACATTAGTGGGCACTTTCTGTGACGCACCTGACCTGCGTTATCGGTATATGTAAATTCGGTTGGGATGTTCAGATTATCATTTTCGAACACGCACCCTGAACAGACTTTGAATTCATTGACTATGTTCACAATTTTTGCCAAGTCGCTAGAGCAAGATAGTGGTTCAGTCGATAAGTTACATTTCTTAAGTTCCAAGGAATGCCAGATCACAAATAAAATTGGTGTTAAATTTTTCCCTATTACTATTTCCTTGAGACAAGTGGTCTTCATAATATCACCTTTCTTGCGACACATCCATTGTGATAATTGTACAATTTGGTCAGTGCGAGATGTTATATTGTTGCGAGACCACGATACTGGTAAGTCTATTATTGCTTTGTCACTGAAAACGGTGTCGAAAGAAAAACTACGTTCCAGTGGAAAAAAATGCTAGCTCCATAGGACTCTCGATTTTGTCTGGAACCACAATTTGATGGTTTGCTATAGCAGGCTCTATTTCTATCGCGTTGGCTGGTTCTAGGCATTCTAGGCAACCTAAATTCTCGTGCATTATCGCATCGTTTCCAATATCATTTGTTTTTTTGGGCGTAAGGGATGGGTAGCCACTAAATTGTGTGGGTATTGCTCCTTTTGTCAGTCGCGGAACTTTGTACTCACTCTAATGAAAATTGAAAATACAGTTTTACTAGATGTGATTGATAAACACAGACACTGTTAGAATAATACATCCTAATAGTTGCAGGTCATTCTTGCGGTTTCTTGGTTCTGACTTATTATTTTATTTCTAATTCTATAATTAATGGGTTTCAATACTCACCACTCCAACAATATTTCCATCTGCATCAAAAAGTTCACGCTTCCATAAAATTTCTTCTGTTCGGAAGTGTTTCTCACAAACCACCTGCCCCGGCTTCACTATAAAATTTTCGCGCGGAATCGCTTTCTGCCATTGCGAAACCGAATTTTTCGGAACAGAAAAATAGTGGCACCTTTCTTTATTGGAGTCATAGCCCGATGTACAATTCGGAGCTATGCACCGATGGCCAACCATATTGAACGTCTGACGCACGAATGTTTGTTTCACGTACGGTTTCACGGACGTTTATTTCACGGACGTATTTTATTTACGCTTTTGTGTGATTATATGTGGATTATATCACGGTTATGTCTATGATCCGGGTGAAACGACTACCAGCGCACCACAGTAATAACAACGGTACAACGCAGAACTAGCGGACAATAAGGGGGACAGTACTCAACACGGCTGGCATAGGGCAGTTGCCAGTCCTCTAATATACGTCCGTGGTGTAGATCAAACCCCGAGTGTAGTGTTACGTCCGCGGACTCGCTACGCGTCCGATGCCGTATGCCTGAACTACATCTGACTACACTACGGTTTCGCGTCGATAAGATAGCGAAGCAAACGACGATAAGACCAAATCCGAACGCAATATTCGAACCGCAATACATCGCCCTTGCCTACGACACGAATAATTATAGTGTAAACTTTAAGCGTGTATGTGTGTGAATCTCTATATGAATGTGTATGTATGTGTGTGTGTGTGTGCGTGCGTGCGTGCGTGTATATATATATATATATATATATATATATATATATATATATATATATATATATATATATATATATATATATATATATATATATATATATATATATATATATTACGATATTACGAAAATACGAGTCCCAAGGCGCGATCTACCGTACGGCGATGAGTTATAGCCAAAGGGGGTTTTGAATTTAGGGATTTACGGAAAACTAGATTTAAGTAATCCTTGTTATTTTTATCATTTCTATGTCATTTTTGTAACGACGATCACGATATCCAACGAGGAAACTACCGTCGAGGGATCCTCCCGAAAAACTATCGAACAATCCAGTCTACGATGTCTCGTCTAAAAGAAATACATATCGCTACGACGTGCAACTCTTTGATTCGCCAGGGAAGCGTCAAAGAATAGCGTCAACTCTCGGTCAGGAGATCTGTCCGCTCTACTGCCGGATAGGCGGCGTATGGGGGTGTACGAGGAGCACGATAAAACCCTCCCATCATCCGATGCAACTATCGTATTTACTTCATCTAAATGCTACGGAATCGGCGTATAGGGCTGTGAAGCGCACTTCACAGCCTCCCGGTTCTGTAACTTATCGGCCTGGAATCGAATAAGACTCGACAACAGCTACTGTCTCGGAAACCGTTATCGCGGCCGTGGTTGGTCAAGAAAACCCCCGGTACAGCGTTCCGACCTAAAGATTTTCCCATCGTGAGCGAGGTTCCTAGTGCTCCCACCACGATGCTATCGTTTCGATTTTTAATGCCTTAAAATATCGTTTCAAGCTCTGGCGAGCGAGATTTGAATTTGAATCAAGCGCCAGAGGGGAATTACAAAGGAAGGCGGCATGATGAGGGGTAAGCAAACGATGAGCAAGGCACGACAGGTACCCCTACGCATCCCACTACCAGATCTACGTATGATGAAAATGACGACCACCTGTCAACCAATTAGCGACGAGAATTAAAACTCAAATTCTACTCTATCGTCACGTGACCTTTCGCTAGCTGGAATGTTCTAGAAGTAAGGAAACAAAACCTATATAAGGGAGTGACACG
The DNA here is from genome assembly GCA_963924015.1 of Macrophya annulata. Classification (NCBI taxonomy): domain Eukaryota; kingdom Metazoa; phylum Arthropoda; class Insecta; order Hymenoptera; family Tenthredinidae; genus Macrophya; species Macrophya annulata. Next base: position 16,387,339 of record OZ001258.1, read on the forward strand.
AGCTATTCAGCCTACTTCTTCGCCTGAGCTACAATTTGTCGCAAGATATCGTTTATTTGTCGAAAATATCGAATATTGTTTGAATTTAACTATGAGCTAAGGTCTTGCTCTTTTTGTGAAGACACGAAGTTGCTTGATTTATCTTTTTATTCTATTATTTGGTTTGTGAGCTAAGAAGCACGGCTATCGTTAATTCATTCGTTAATAAGCAACCTTGTGCCTGCTTGAATTACATAGACCTGTCTAATATTCTTTTCTCGCTATCTTTATCATACTAACCCAGATAGCACAAGATCGTCTGAGAATGTTCTGAGAATATTCTCAGTAGATGGCCAAATAATATTATAAATATATTGGTGATATTCGATGATTAAACTTGAATATTCTAAGAATATACCAAGTAGATTCTATGTCCGCTTTTTATTGCTATACTCAGAATATCATTCTAATACACGCAGAGCTGATATTCTAAGGACAAATTGGGGAGATTGTGATAGTATATACGCTGGTATATTCAACGGGAATATACAGAGTGTTATCGGTAACTTTGGTCAAAATGACAGGGTAGGTAGAGGACCCATAGGCAAGGATTTTGAGCATTGGAACTCATTATGATCCAGAAATAAGGAATTTACTTTATAATAGGAATTTTCGTGAATTGATAAGATATTACAACAGTTAGTTTTCGTTCGTTACATTTAAGGCTCATTTTGTTAGCGAAAATAAAGGGATACAAAATTTGAAAATACATGGACAAGTTTATCATATAACTCCACCATCCATTTATATTGAGGATGGAAAACCTCCTGGAAATGAATTTAAATTATTATGAGGTTGTCAAGCACAAAATTTATCGCAGGTGAAATAAAAAAATTGAGGACCAATTTCCTCATTAACGAATTTCGTGGGAATTTGTTTTATATACATATATACATATGCATTGGGTGTATACATAACTATATATAATATATTTTTTACACAACTATGCAACGGACATGGGGGTTGGCGTGCGTCGCACGCAGGGGGGCTCGCCCCCCTAGTATATATATATATATATATATATATATATATATATATATATATATATATATATATATATATATATATATATATATATATATATATATATATATATATATATATATATATATATATATATATATATATATATATATATATATATATATATATATATATATATATATATATATTGTAACACTTCCAACGTTTAGACCCCACCCCAGTAAAGATCAACGCCATCTAACAAGCGATGGGTGCGAATTGTCAACTTCGATAGCCAGTCTGACGTCACTGGGGCGTCAGACCGGCTATATAAACAGCAACAGCCTAGACAAACGCATTCAGTCTGATAGCAGAGCGTCTACAGCTGTCTCACACAAGTAACAACCCGAGCGACATAAGCAGAGCGCTTAGTCGACTCACAACCATCGTATCAATTCAATTCATTCAAGCAAAGCGCTTGTTCGGAGAAGAGTTAAATAAAATCATTACATAGCATAACTTGACGATCAAAGCGATCGCAGTTTATTCTATAAAAGTATAAAGAGTAGCTTCATTCGCAAAGCGCGATAGTGCTCAAAAAACAGTGTTAATTACGTTTGAGACCGGCAGAAATAGAATCAAAACAAAACCACAGCCACACAATCTCAGTAAATTAAACTAGACAAAAATTATAAAACTTCGCGGCAATAGCCAACACAACAACCAACCTTGTAAATAGCAACTAGGATAAGTTAGGTTAAAAATAAAAGTATCCATCATTAACATTAACAAAATTATATTGTGCTTGCTTTTCTCTCCTTACAGTGGGTCGCGAAAAGGGGAAATTGTTGTAAGTAAAATCAAGCTAGAGTGAGTACTGGTGAACCAGGTGGTGCAAGATAGCGGTAGCGCGAAAGCCTTCCCCGAGTCTTCGCAGACTAATTGGGTTGCTAGTACTTACGCCAGAACAGACCTGTCGTGGCGAAAGCCTGTCCGGTTCTGTAGGGTGATATTAGTGATAAAAAGATTGCTAATATTCACGAATTAGGAAACTTAGAATCAGTAGCTAGCAGTGGTACTGGTTGATCGGTTGAGAACTCAACAAGGTCGACCCGGATCCACGCCAGAAACGGTCACGAGGTGCGTAAGCTAATCCTGATCCGTAGGGACGTAGGTTTGGGGGAATATAAAGGGAAACGGTCCTGTCGTGGCGAAAGCCTGTCCGGATCCGTAAAATTAAAAAGTTAAGTTATTTGAAGGGACGGGTAGTAATTCACCCTTTCAGGAGTCTTAATATTATCCCTATTAGGATAAAGAATCTTAAGGTAAAAATTCGGTACTGCTCCGGCTCGAGAAATCGTGCCGGGATATTACCGAAAAGTTACAATATATATATATATATATATATATATATATATATATATATATATATATATATATATATATATATATATATATATATATATATATATATATATATATATATATATATATATATATATATATATATATATATATATATATATATATATATATATATATATATATATATATATATATATATATATATATATATATATATATATATATATATATATATATATATATATATATATATATATATATATATATATATATATATATATATATATATATATATATATATATATATATATATATATATATATATATATATATATATATATATATATATATATATATATATATATATATATATATATATATATATATATATATATATATATATATATATATATATATATATATATATATATATATATATATATATATATATATATATATATATATATATATATATATATATATATAGGGGACGGTGGGGCAAAGCCGCCAGTGGGGGCAAGACCGCCACAAAAAAAAAAATGACCTAATGGTATTTTCGAACTAAGACGAGTAAAATGAAACGCCATGCCGAGTGTATGCGCTGAAAGCGATAAAAATTCTAGAGGGTGGGGCAAAACCGCCACCAAAAAAAAAGGCTAAATCGTATTTTTGCGTTGAATTCATGCTATATACAGGGTGTCCCAGAATTCGCGACGAGGAATGAACAGAATAAATTTTTATTAAAAATGGGATCGAAATTTCCTTAGCCGTTTTTTCCGGAATGGCTTAGATTTCTCGTAATAATTATTTCAAATCCAGCTAATGACGCGCGGCTTATGAACGGACGTTCGTCGATGTGATTACCGCTCGGTTGTATGCGCGTCTCCTAGCCTATTGTCGCCGCGAAAAAAAGTGCACACAACCGAGCGGCGAGCACACCGACAAGCGCCCGTTCTTAGATCGCACCTTATTGACTGAAATTAAAATAATTATAACGAGAAATCTAAGCATTCGCGGGAAAAACGGCTCAGGAAATTTCGATCCCGTTTTTGAACAAGATTTACGCTGTAAATTCCTCGTCACGAATTCTGGGACACCCTGTATAAAAAAGGATTGATAATAAACTCTGATTTCGTGTACTTAGCGAGTATTGATTATAGGCACTTTTGATCTTTTGCCAAGTGCGAGTCGCTTTTCATAATATACTCTCGCTCCGATCTACGCGTGAGAAAACCAAGCGAGAGTGCTTGGAAACATTAACAATTTTTTAACCATTTATTTAATTGAAGTGAAACTTTCCAGAAATCTTATTTGGACCTTGATGAACAACTTTTTCACTGGAAGTTTTCGGTCGCTCGAAATTCGTTCGACTCCCGAAGCGCTTGAAGATATTCATAACTGATATTTGCAATGTCTCGGAAGAAAATGAATAACTTTTTTGTTGACAACAATAATAATATTTTTATCTGTGAATCAATCTTAAAACACTATAATATATGATTCCTGCGAATTTCGTTCAAAAATTTTAAAAATTGGGTAAGCTAGAGCGAGTTGAAGTAAAAATTTGTATCCCGTTATTGCATCCAGCCCCTCATTTATTCGATTTTTCTGTACATTTCATGTGTTCTCTCACATTTTCATAATGCTGAGGATTTTTGTCGAGTTAACCCCCGTCGTTACCTGGATTATTACGTGTCCGGTGAATCTTAATGGCTGCCCGTCTGAAGGTGCCCGCGAATCACAGGAATTCGACAGGGCCATCTTCAGACGTTCGGCAGTGATTCGGGACCATCTTCTTCGTACTATTGTTGAATAATTGAACGACGCTGAATGCGATACTCTAAAGTGGTAAGTTTCTTGTTATTATTATTGCTCTGAACAGAGATTTTGGCATTAAGACGAAATACCTATCTATTATTATTGAATCAATGGTTATTACTAATGGTTAACCTTAATATATTAATGGTTATTACGACCATGTTTTTTCTCGTAGGTTATGTAATTATATGAATCTTCGTTGAGTGTAGCCACGAGTGTTTCTTAATGTATTTTTTGTCCTCAAATCTTTGTTGCACTAGATCAAAAATGGTACGAAAATACCAAAGATCAACCGATCGTTGTTTTTGGGGTGAAGCTTCAATGGCAGCAGCGGTAAGGGCAGTTATCGACGATGAAATGAAGTATGCAACAGCGGCAGATACGTTCAACGTTCCATGATCGACATTGCGGGATCGAGTTAAGAAATACCGGGATAATGGCGACTTGGTGTCATCTGCTACAAAACGTAGGTTATAGCATTACACACCTTTGAGTTCTTACAAAAAATTAGTTTGTTTTATCTGTGATTAATTTATATGTTATCGTCTGTAGGTTTGGGTAGGCACACCGCAGTATTCAACCGCGAACAAGAAAGAAATCTTGTGTCTTATGTCATGTACCTGGAACGCCGATTCCACGGGTTAACAACTAAAGAATTGCGGAACCTGGCCTTTCAGCTTGCCGAAAAAAATAATATCGAGCACCCATTCGCAGGAGGAACAGCAGGAGTGGAGTGGTATCGGGGATTTATGTCGAGGCATCCAGAGTTGTCCTTACGAAAGCCTCAAGCCACTTCCATGGCTCGAGCTAAGGGATTTAATAAGGTGTCGGTAGGCAAATTTTTCAAGTTGTTGCATCACGTCATCACAACGCACAGGATACCAGTCGAACGAATTTATAACGTTGACGAAACTGGCTGTACGACTGTACCGAAGTTTCAGTCGAAGATCGTAGCCACGAAGGGAAAAAAGCAAGTAGGCGTTGTAACTTCAGCCGACAGAGGCCAGACTGTAACCGTCGAACTTTGTTTTTCCGCTACCGGGTCATATATGCCACTCATGTTCATTTTCCCGCGGCAAAAAATGGTCGATGCATGGCTAAACGGTGCTCCCTCTAACAGTTGGGCAGAGTGTCATCCGTCTGGGTGGATGCAAAGCGACATCTTCTTCAGATGGTTTGAGCGATTTGTGGAGTTTTCTCAGGCAACGAAAGAAAAACCGGTATTGCTACTCTTAGATGGTCACGCAACACACACGAAAAATATTGATGTGATAGACTTCGCACGTGGTAACGGCGTCGTCCTGCTCTGTTTCCCGCCCCACTGCACCCATCGGCTGCAACCTCTCGATGTAAGTCTGATGCGACCGATCTCGATTAATTACACGAATGAAGTACGAAAATGGATGCGGAATCATCCAGGCCAGTGTGTAACTCATGCTCGAGTAGCTGAGTTATTCGGAAATGCTTTCACAGAGGCAGCGACTGTTTCTACAGCAATAAACGGATTCCGCAAAACCGGCATCTCACCATTTAATCCTGATGTCTTCACGTCTGCCGATTATGCTCCAGCCGAATTTACAGAAGTCCTAAATAGCGAATCATCAGACGAAGAGGGTGAGGAAGAAGATCAAATAATATTCAGTCAGCGTCAAACTCTCCAGGCTTCTGAATCTGACCCAATGCAGCCGGGGTGTTCGACACAGTCGGTAAATACGAAACGGAAAATTTTGCCGCATGACGATAGGGATGACCCTGACTACGAATTAAGCCAGTCACTGAGTAACATGTCGTTTCACGATAGCACTCTGAGTCTTCAGCCGAGTGGTCAATCCGAGCTGGGTGGATCAGGAATTAAGTATGCAAGGAAGGAACCGATCACAGAACCTCTAGTTTATGAAAGCTCGGAGCTATTTGTATCTGATTCTGAAGACGACAACTCCTTGAGCTACCTTGGAGCAAAAGAAGCATTGGATAACAGATAAATCACCCTTTGCCGTAGTAATGCCATCACAGGTTTTAGTCCTTCCTCCAGTAGAAAAATCAAAACGGCGAAAATTTAATCACAGGGGAAGAACTGCTGTGGTGACAGAATCACCATATCGGCAAGATT
>OZ001258.1:16398633-16453633 GCA_963924015.1 Macrophya annulata
TGTAAGCCTTCCGTATCGCCCATGGGGAAGAAACCAGATGTAAATCTTAGCAGAAGAGCATCGAAAAGTTCCGCCAGATCCTCCAGCTGATCTGCTTTTTGTTTGAAGCGCAGCTGGGGTGCGTTTCGCCATTTGATGCAGCGAGGAGTTCTACGACGAGGATCAAGGTGCACGGAGGAGTGCATAACGTCAATTAGGAGCGATATCTTGGGATTTTTGAATATCTTAGCGTTTGAATTTTGCCGCCATGCCGCCACGTTAGCTGGAGTTCTCGACGACCAACCAGCGCCTGGCCGAAGGGCCCGAGCGAGCTACGCGCCACAGCCAACCACAGCCGGCCGCCTTACCAACGTTTAGGGCCACGTTAAGGGAAAACGTCGGGGATTCCCCAAGCTATATAATGGGGTGCAACGCAAGATTCGGCCTACTTCTGCGCTAGTCTACACCAGCTCAAGAATTTGTCAGCTACTTGCCGCCTCGTCTCGCCTACCTTACCGCCAGTACCGCCAGTGCCATCTCGCCTAAATTGTACCGCCTATTGTTTATTTCAAACTGTGTTTTCTTTTGTATTTTCTTATCATATTTTGTTAATTTTATCTTCAGAATTAGATTCAGTTATAGTATATAGTGTGACTTCCTTCTATACGTCGTCAAAGTAAGACCTTCTTTCTTGTAAGATCTCAAGCCTTTCTCGAAATCCGTTTCGTCATTATTTTGTTATATTGTAGGTATTTTGTTGTGGCGTAGGTCACCGTACCTGTATTTTTGGGCACGCCAGCCGCAAGACTGAGTCCCGCTAGTTTTCTGATTAAATTATTGGTTAAAACGGATTTTCGAGGCGGCTTGTGATTACGATTTAATTGTGGGATTCTTTTGCTCGCTTAAAACTTAGCTTTTCCTTAGAGTCATTTATTTTCATTATTTTTGTAAAAACAGCAGTCCTTTTCTAGGCTAGAGCATGTGATTGAATATGTAATAATTTATTTTCGCTATTATTATTTGGCTTGTATTATAATTAGGCTTATTCTGACATAAATACCCGATCTGTCGCCGGAAAACCTTCCGGGAGTTAGAGCGTAGAAGTTAGCATTGTTATTTAGTTTTGAGTTAATATTTTACTTGATAAGAATCTTCTATTCTATTTTTTCTCTTTGTTCGGGCGTTGTACCGCCGATTTCTTAACTCCCTTGTTAGCCGTAACTATTTTCTTTATATCGAGCCGCTTGTAATAATAATGATATTTGTCGCTTGGTTTCTTTCATGTATGATCTTTGTTATATTATATAATTTTCCGTTCGAATATTATCCATTGCTTTTTGCTAATTAAATTTCTTGCTATTGTATCGCCTCTTGGAAGTTAGACATTTGTTATTTGTGAAAACCTATGCATAATTGTTACTGATTTAATGCTCGTTCCGCCTAACATCAAATAAAACGGTCTAGCATTTGTTAAACATTATTTTCTGCTTTAATTCTTCATTTCGGTGAACCTAGCCACTCTACCATTTATTATATTGTTTTCTGAGCTAGTCGGTCGTTCCGCCGTGACCTCTGATTCTTATTTGTGTGTTTTAAGCGACGTATAAACGTCTGGCGCCCAGCAAATCGTGTTTTCTTTGTAATAGATATTTCTGATTATATTAGAGTTAACGCCGAAGGCTCGGTAGTATCTGGATTTACCTCAAATTTAGATACGCCGTTGCAATATATATATATATATATATATATATATATATATATATATATATATATATATATATACATATATATATATATATATATATATATATATATATATATATATATATATATATATATATATATATATACCGTGTGTTTGTGAATAGGCGCGACAGTATGTCCAGTAGCGGATGTACAGTCGCCCATCGCGTGGGTATTCACGTTATGCGAATTTATCGGTATGGTATAGTAGATCACAGTCTAAGTTCAATCCACGTGATCATTAGCTGCGGAGTCCAATACTTCAATGGCGCGCTTGGTCGCACTTTTGCATCAAGTGTCACACAATAAATCACATCTAAATGAAGTAGATGTACTCTTTACTTTTGCGGATACACTCGTACTTATGAAAAATAGGATCCACTGTCTACCGAGTATGCGGACAATGAAGAACATTTCGTAAGTTTGATAATTGTTTTGAATAACAATATTCATCGTTTGTCATACTATAGCCAAGAGCATGGCCAAGCGCGCCATCAAACGGCGTACTGATGTATTAACCTCCACAGCGTATGATCACGTACATTTTTAGACAGAATCTACTATACCATACCGATAAATTCGCATAACGTGAATACCCACGCAGTGGGCGACTGTACATCCGCTACTGGACATACTGTCGCGCCTATTCACAAACACACGGTATATATATATATATATATATATATATATATATATATATATATATATATATATATATATATATATATATATATATATATATATATATATATATATATATATATATTGTAACGATGCAGTTTAGCTGCTCGTTACAGTAACCTAGAATAATGATAAATAGTTAAGATTAGGGTTGAGAAGCGAGAGAGAGAGAGCGCGGTTAAGGTAACACGTCGAGATAAGGAAAAACCCTCGGAAAATTAAGGCGACACACCTAGGTGGGATTTCATATATTTAACTAATTTAGAGTATTTTTCTGTTAATGTAATTGCGAGAGAGAGAGAGAGACGGAGGAAAAGCACGAGTTTGAGAAGAACTACCGCTACGGAGATGAGCCTAACAACATCGATTAACCTCGAGGTATGCAGTCGGGACTGGGGCCGAATTAGCCCCTGACGATAGTACCGCTACAAGAGAGGGAAGAACGAAGGCTCAGGGAGAAATCACGCAGCTAATGGTGAACAGGGCCTGCATACGGCCTCCCAGCAGCTGACGACACTTATCGCTATGCCACACTTGCAAAACGGCGTATAGGGCTGTACGGTCAAAGAAAAACCGCAGCCTCCCGTACCGCAGGAAGCAACAGCTACCCATCCCGCTATCATTATCGACACCAGGGCTACCCCGGAAAAGGACCTGGCGTAACGTTATCTCGATGGAAGGAGCCGCGCGCTGTGAGCGATTATTGCGACCCCACGTGTTCCCAGTAGGTCAAGAATAGGTGTTGCCCAGTGGGTGGCACACCTACGGATCCTGCTGAGGAAGCTGCGGTGGTGCTGTGGTAGGATGGACCACCACTGCAGAGCGAATTCCGGAAGGATTGGGAGCGCAGGGACGGTACTGCATATAAGGACCTGAGTAACGCCTTCCTAGAGGCACTCCGCAAGGAATGAGTACCGCTGGATAAGGAAGAACCCTTCCCGTCGACACCTGACGAATCTCGCTACCCCGCGCGGCAGCAGACGAGCTGTCCGTGCGGAATTGCCGAACAACAGCCGATAATTCAAATTCGACCAATCGTCTAATGAGATGCGTCTAATAGGTTCCCTACCCCTAGGGTGTAAGGAGCAGTAAGGAGACCACCGAAAACGAGGAAGAGGCTCTTCACTTCTACGTTCAGCACTGATTAGATCAGACGTGTTCTCGCTTACCGCCTATCGCATACCGCTACGACCCATTGTTACCGCTCTCTCTTACATTATCGCTTAGTTTTCTTATTATATCGCTTAGTTTTCGTATTATATCGCTAAGTTTAGTTTACCATAGTTATTGTTAGTAAGTTAATAGTGTAAGTGCGTGCTACGGCAGCTCTACAGTAAGGTAAGGATTCTTACTTTTGTTAAGACACGGACTTACGTAAAAAGAGATCAGTAGATTTTAATAAAAGATCTCAACGTGACTTCGTGACTGGCTACGGCCATTTTGTCTTGCTTATTTTTGAGTAGTTTGATTACCGGATTTATTAATTGAATATTAATATTTGATAGCTTGTTTCTTTAACTTCCCTAATTTTGCTTTTGCTATAATTCTATATGTTTTTCGCTTGATATATTGTATGTTTCTCGCTTGCTGATTTTCGATCTGTATTTTCTATATTTCTTGTATCTTGATATCGCTTGCCTACTCTCTTATATTATCTCATGGTGTGTCGCTAATTAATTTCCAACCTTCCGAGGGTTGGCTGAACGTAGAAAGTCACTAGGTTAAGTTGTTTAGTTTAAGATTTATTTGATATAATTTCCATCCTATGCTATTTTCGATATTCTTGCTGAAATTTGTTAGAGTCCATAACCTTTGTTAGATTCCGTATAAGTAACTCTTTTTAGTAAACTCAGTCATAGTAAAGTTTAATCGATTTTCTGTAGATTTAATATAGTATTCTTTGAGTTCTTTATGCCGCTAATTAATATCTGATACCGCTAGCGTGCCGCCTGCATTAGTATTTTTGCCTGAGTATCGTATCGCTCCGTGATACGCCGTCTAAATAATAGTATAATAGCTTGTATTATATCGCTTCACTCGGCGCTCGCTAGCGAGGTCATACGTATCTTTCTTTCTACCGCTGTGTAGTAAATAGAGGCTCTTTGAGTATTTTGTTCTTGCTAGAGTATCTATCTTATATTACGCTTCACCTTTGTTATATTTGAAATGTTTATTGCCGCTTGATCTTGACTACTGTTAAAATGTTATAATAAATGGGATAAAAATCCCGATGAAGGATATATCTGGTGTATGAAAAAGTTATTTTATTTAATGCCTGAATCCACGCACTCTACCTTATCGCCTACTAAGTTTGACCTGAGCTAGTTGTGCTTTACTGCCGCCGTTCCGCTTAATTTTGTTGCTAATTATTTGATTGATTAATTTCGTATGTAATAATTTATTCTGGTCTATCTTAAATTTCTTAAGTGACGCGCTTAGCGTCTGGCGCCCGGCAACATTCGTGTAAGTATTTCGGTAAGTTAACGTAAAAATATAGGAAGGGCGTAGGGCGCGGTGTTAGCCTAGAAATACCGTTGCAATATATATATATATATATATATATATATATATATATATATATATATATATATATATATATATATATATATATATATATATATATATATATACATATATATATATACATATATATATATATATACATATATATATATACATATATATATATATATACATATATATATATATATATACATATATACATATATATATATATATACATATATATATATATATACATACATATATATATATATACATACATATATATATACATATATACATATATATATACATATATATATATATATACATATATATATATATATACATATATATATATATATATATATATATATATATATATATATATACATATATATATATATATATATATATATATATATATATATATATATACATATATATATATATATACATATACATATATATATACATATATATATATATATATATATATATATATATATATATATACATATACATATATATATACATATATATATATATATATATATATATATATATATATATATATATATATATATATATATATATATATATATATATATATATATATATATATATATATATATATATATATATATATATATATATATATATATATATATATATATATATATATATATATATATATATATATATATATATATATATATATATATATATATATATATATATATATATATATATATATATATACATACTGTAACTTTTCGGTAATATCCCGGCACGACTTCTCGAGCCGGAGCAGTACCGAATTTTTACCTTAAGATTCTTTATCCTAATAGGGATAATATTAAGACTTCTGAAAGGGTGAATCACTACCCGTCCCTTCAAATAACCTAACTTTCTAATTTTACGGATCCGGACAGGCTTTCGCCACGACAGGACCGTTTCCCTTTTTTTTCCCCCAAACCTACGTCCCTACGGATCAGGATTAGTTTTCGCACCTCGTGACCGTTTCTGGCGTGGATCCGGGTCGACCTTGTTGAGTTCTCAACCGATCAACCAGTACCACTGCTAGCTACTGATTCTAAGTTTCCTAATTTGTGAATGTTAGCAATCTTTTTATCACTAATATCACTCTACAGAACCGGACAGGCTTTTGCCACGACAGGCCTGTTTCTGGCGTAAGTACTAGCAACCCACTTAGTCTGCGAAGACTCGGGGAAGGCTTTCGCGCTATTGCTATCTTGCACCACCTGGTTCACCAGTACTCACTCTAGCTTGACTCTACTGACTACAATTTCCCTTTTTCGCGACCCACTGCAAGGAGAGAAAAACAAGCACAATATAATTAGATTAATGTTAATGACGAATGAATTTTTATTATAGTGTAACTTATTCTAGTTTTCTATTTACAAGATTGTTTGTTGGCATTTGCCGTGAGGTTTTTTGTATCGTTTGTTTAATTTAATTTACCCGAGAGTGTGTGACTGTGATTTTGTTTCGTTTTGATTTTGTCCGTCTCAAACGTAATTAAACTATCCGTTGAACATTATCGCGCTTTGCGTATGATGCTACTTTTATATCAAATAGAATAAACTAGGATCGCTTTGATCCTCAGTTTAGGCTATAACAATGAATTTATATTGGAACTACTTTTCGAATAAGCGTTTTGCTTAGTTTGAATTGAAGTTATATTTTGGCTGTGAGTCGACTAACCGCTCTGCTTATGTCGCTCGGTTTAATACTTTTTCGAAACAGCTGTAGACGCTCTGCTATCAGACTGAGTAATGTGTCTTAGCTGTTGCTGTTTATATAGCCGGTCTGACGCCCTAGTGACGTCAGACTGGCTATCGAAGCTGATAATTCGTACCCGTTGTCCGCTAGATGGCGTTGATCGTCACTGGGGTGGGGTCCAAAAGTTGGAAGTGTTACAATACATACATACACATATACATACATACACATATACATACATACACATACGCATACATACACATACGCATACATACACATACGCATACATACACATACGCATACATACACATACGCATACATACACTATTGGAAATGGGGTATTTTAAATAACCAAATCGGCAAATAAGTGAAATACTGTTGTTCTTTATTTTATATATATGCTCGGAAGACACATCCGCTCTTTACCAATTCCATAGATGAACTAACTTATTACAAAGGGATACACACCCTGGACCCTTAGTGACTCACACTCAATAGGACCCATTTATCCAACACTGTTTAGACTAAGAAAAGAGAGCATAAACATCATGCCTCAAACTTCTCAGAATCTTTCACTTAGAAATGTTTATTTGTATTGAAAGAGAAAATACAGAAAGAGAAATACTTATAAGAATAATTTTTGTTACTTATTATTTAAATGAAAAATCCAACACGCCCCCTCAAAAATTATTCGGGTCTCTCACACATACACACTTTGATCAATGATCATACTCCATAACAATTCTTGCTTATATATATATATTTTTTTTTTTTTTTTTTTTTTAATGTATTGAATCATCCACTCAATTAATTATTGATGTGCCTTCCTCACTTTTTCTTATCCTGGGAAAACTTACTGTGGCCCAACATTTGTTGCGCAGGGTTAAGGGAAAACCCAGAAAAACCTAACCAGACCACTACTAATTTCTTCTAATCTTATTACATTTTTTTATAATACTACCACAATCACTTTCTCTTATTGTTCATCAAACGCAAAACAAAATATCCTTGTTGCTTGTTGATTATTCCAATCCAATTTGTCCTCTCAGTTCGACAAATTTTACTGTTGGAAGTGGCTTTGTCAGAGTGTCTGCCAACTGTTTACCTGTCGGAACATTTTTTAATTTAATTAGACCTTCTGCAATTCGTTCTCTACATAAATGATATTTAATATCAATGTGTTTTATTCTCTTGTGGTTCGTTGGATTATTCGCAATACTGATACAACCCGCGTTGTCTTCAAAGATTATTATCGGCCCTTTAATATTAATTTTAATACTATTCGCCAACGACCTCAACCACAATGCTTCTTTTACGGCTTCATAGAGAGCCATATACTCTGCTTCAGTCGATGAAGCTGCTACTGATAGCTGCTTTTTGGTATTCCAGCAAATTGTACAATTATCATACAATTTAAACAAAAAACCTGTTGTACTTTTTCTGTCAGTCTCGTCACTGCCCCAATCTGAATCGACATAACCACACAAAATATTTTCTGAATCATTCCTTGTATACGTTAATTTGAGATCTGCCGTGCCTCTTAAATATCTCAGTACCCTTTTAAGGCATTTCCACAACTCCTCATTATTTTTATTTGTAAATCTGCTCAAAATACTTACTGCAGCACTCAAATCCGGTCTAGTGCAAACCATAATGTACATTAAACATCCGATTAAGTTTCGACAAGGCGCGTCATACTTATTATCGGAATTTAGTACTTCAAAATTGATTTTACTTTCGAGAGGTGTACTTACGGCATTACACTCATTCATTTTGAATTTAGCAAGTACTGTTCTGATGTAAGCACTTTGATCTAATGTGATTTTATCTTTATCTCGATTAATTCTTATTCCCAAGAAAAGCCTAATTTCTTTTAAATCTACCATTGAAAATTTATTCATCAGATAATCTTTGAATTTATTCATTGTTTCCATATTACCAGTACCTATTACAAGATCGTCAACGTACAACACTACATAGATATTTTTAAAAATATTCCCTCTGTCTAAAATATAAATACATCTGTCGACTGAGGAATTTTGGAAGTCTCTCTCTTTGAGAGTTCTCTCAAAAAATTCGAACCAGCACCGAGCTGCCTGCTTTAATCCGTAAAGAGCTTTATTCAGTCGACACACCTGATTATCATCAGAGACAATTCCTTCTGGTACTCTCATATAAATTTCCTCTTTTAATTCACCATTTAAAAAGGCTGTCTTAACATCCATATGATGTACTAACAAATTATGCTCATTTGCAAAGGCAATTATAAACCGAAAACTTGCGATTCTAGCTACAGGAGCAAATGTTTCATTATAATCAACCATGTATTCCTGGCTAAACCCTTTTGCTACTAAACGAGCTTTATGTCTGAATGGTTCCCCAAATTCATCATTCTTTATTGTAAACACCCATTTACAATCTACAATATTTACATTATCCGGCCTCGATACTAATGTCCACGTTTTATTTATACGAAGAGAGTTTAATTCTTCCTGGATAGCTCGTTCCCAATGAACCCTATCTTCTCTCTCTCTTATCTCCGCAAACGACTGCGGGATTTTACATACGACAGACTGAGCGCACAAGATATAATCATTAATATCTCCCTTTTCTTTATATGATACAGGGGCCAGATTTTTTTATCCGATCACTTCTCCTTGGCTTTTCAATTTCATTATCAATAACAGATGAAGAGTCCTTTGTACATTTTTCAACACCTGTTGTCGTTTCACGCTCATTGTTTATTTTTGGAATGTTACTTGATCCACCCTGATCATTACAATCATCGGACCTTATTATTTCCTTGCTTTCATCTGATTTTATATTATCAGATGCACGAGACGATACTGATTTCGACATACAGTCAGAGAAGTCAGTTTCAATCCGGGTGCCCCGACTGTGGGCCCCTTCATCCCCCTCCAACCTGAGCACAGGCCTCGAGTGTGGGAAATTCGTCTCGTCTACAATGACGTCCCTCACGACAACATATTTCTCGATTTCCACATCCCAAACTCTATAGCCATTCGGTTCGTACCCAACCAGAATTCCTTTCCAGGACTTTTCTTCGAATTTTGACCTTCTGGTTTTCTTATGAACATATACTGTCGAACCGAATACTTTCAAATATTTAATTTGAGGTTTCTTATCGTGCCACATTTCATACGGAGTTTTATCCTCTTTCAGAGCTTTTGTTGGAGATATATTTATCAAATAAGTGGCAGTCAAAACTGCATCACCCCAGAAAACTTGCGACAACTTCGCATCGGCTATCATAGACCTAGCCTTATTTGTTATGGTTTGAACCATACGCTCTGAAACACCATTCTGTTGGGGTGTCCGTGGAACCATTAAATGGTAACTGATACCTTTCTCTTTATAATACTCTTTCATCTCATTTGATAAATATTCACGTCCATTATCGCTATACAAATTCACGACCCTCAAATTGAAATGACTCTCACTTTTAGCTACAAAGTCTTTAAAAGCTGAGAACACCTCAGATTTGTACGCCAAAGGATATGTAACGCAATAATGGGTTCTCTGATCAACAAACAACACAAAATAGTTTTTGCCATCTACCGAAGGAGGAGTGATCAGCCTTGCTACATCCGAATGTACAATGAACAATGGCCGTTTTGCATGCTCTCTGTCTTTTTCTTTCTCGAACGGTAAACACGCTTGCTTGCCTAATATACACGGTTCACAAAGACTATCATTGGGTGTAACTTTTTCCATTAATTCAGAGTCTTTTACCATCTTTTTCGTCTTCATATGAAGGAATTTAGATTTACCTATATGACCCAATCGTCGGTGCCATAATTCATACTCATCTTTTATACTAACATGGGCGACACCATTTACTGTTCGTGAATCGACTTTGAAATCAACTGTGAATAAAGTATTTTCTGGCTTACCTTCTATCAAGATTCTACCATTTTTAATTATCTGTACTCCCTTTTGATCGAATACAATCGTCAAGCCAGCCTCTCGCATCCTGGTGACCGATAACAAGTTGTGCGGAATCTCCGGGCTGTAAAGAACGTCCTCCAGAGTCCCTTTAATTCCCTTATTGGTGGTCAGATTTAGTACGCCCTTCTTTGTTGCACTTATGTAGAGTCCATTTTTGGCAACAGAAATTTTAAGAGGTGTTTCCAGATCAATGAAGTTACCAATCAAATCACTCCGATTAATTAAATGATCGGATGCACCTGAGTCCAAAATAAAAGTTATTTCATTTTTGTCTTCTGTTTGATACAGGTAGCTCCCAACCATGAAACAGAAACCATCTGCATCATTGCTGGACCGCACGTGTTGAGCAGTCTGTACTGTCTTAAGTGTTCTCTGTCTCTCTTGTCCTGATCCTTCTCTATTCTGCCGTCCTCTTTTCTTCTCTTCCATTTGAGCCCTTAGAAAGTGCCTGCACTCGTTCTTTGTGTGCCCTGGTTTACCACAATAAAAACACTTTCCCTTAAAACCTCTGTTTATAGGATTGAACCTTTTGAATCCACGATGAAAATTCCGTCGCTTCTGATTTCCATTTCCAAAGTGTAACTTCTTATTGTCTTTCTCGTTCTTCTTGTCACTCTCGACATGCAATACTTTGGCACTTGTCTCATTACTTTTGGCTTTTAATTTTATTTCATAGTCCAAAAAACGTTTCTTGACATATTCAAGTGTCAACTGGTCTTCACTGATTGTTTCAAGTGCAGTAATAACAGTTTCGTAAGAGTCGGGCATTGTTAAGAACAATAGTGACACTTTGTCCGCTTCATCCATTTTTCCACCTGCACCAATAAATTCTGCAACCAGATTATCAAATTCTGTGAGATGACTGATCATTGGAGTATCCCCTTGGAGTTTCAATGAATGTATCTGCTTTCGCACAGAATGTTGACTGGCAAGGCTTTTGCGTTCATAAATTGTGTCCAGACTCCCGAGGATTTGTTTTGCTGTGAGGCCAGGTTTCGCGAAACTCAGATATGCATCTGCTAGATGTTGAACAACCGCCTTTCTGGCAATACGTTCAGCTTTTCTCCATTTACGAGTCTCAGGAATTTCAGGCTCTGAGTCGATGATTCTAATCACGTCAAGTCCAATCAGTAATTCACGGATTCTAAACTTCCACACACTGTATTTTTCGCCATTGAATGGCTTAAACTCCTTACTGATTTTTATTTCCTCCATCACTTCACTTCTAACTGAACTGTCACTTAAATTTATACTCTTAACTTCTATTTCACTTATTTACACTAATTACACAAAACTAAAACAATAATTCGCGCACTGCGTCCTCTGGGCCCATACACTATTGGAAATGGGGTATTTTAAATAACCAAATCGGCAAATAAGTGAAATACTGTTGTTCTTTATTTTATATATATGCTCGGAAGACACATCCGCTCTTTACCAATTCCATAGATGAACTAACTTATTACAAAGGGATACACACCCTGGACCCTTAGTGACTCACACTCAATAGGACCCATTTATCCAACACTGTTTAGACTAAGAAAAGAGAGCATAAACATCATGCCTCAAACTTCTCAGAATCTTTCACTTAGAAATGTTTATTTGTATTGAAAGAGACAATACAGAAAGAGAAATACTTATAAGAATAATTTTTGTTACTTATTATTTAAATGAAAAATCCAACATACACATACGCATACATACGCATACATATATACATACATATATACATACATACATATATATATATATATATATATATATATATACAGGGTGGGTCACTTCAAGTGTCGAGAATGGGAGGGACTCAATTGGCACGAGGCTCCGCCCCTTCGGCCAATCAACAACTAGAAGAATTTAGTCAGCCGAAATTCTTACGTGAACACAAGATACAATTGCTTTGTGTAGGAAAAAAAAATCAACAACTACTCAACCAGACTATTAGGTATTTATTTATTTTGACGCTCATAGAAGCGATTTAAATTGTTGGCCTTCTGATACATGAATACACATCATCATTCACGTGATTACCTATAGTGGAGACAGAATTAAGCTACAACCTACCTGTCCGGATATTTAATCCGAAAAGTTGTTGCAGCAAGAGTTGCGTTACTTCTGCACTTACCATAAAGCAGGAGCATGTAGACGTACTCGTGTGTTGTAAAATTCACGATGGGGAATTTTTAAAATCTTAGTAGATAATAGTGAGCCCACGGATCAGCTATTGAAATACGAGTGTGACAAGCCGTATTAGTTGTGCCACAGGTAATCAAAGTTATCCCCCCCGCTCTATACCATTACGCTTCAGGTTCATTTTGCATTGATAGAGAAAGCCAACAATTTGAATCATTTGAGTGAGCGTCGCAATGAGTAAATATCTAACAGGCTGATCGAGTCGTTGTTGATATTTTTCTCCTGCACCAAGACATTGTATCTTGTGTCTTCATAAGAATCTCAATCAACCAAGTTCTTCTAGTTATTGATTGGCTGAAGAGGTGGGGCCTCGTGTCAATTGAGTCCCTCCCATTCTCGACACTTGAAGTGACCCACCCTGTATATATATATATATATATATATATATATATATATATATATATATATATATATATATATATTGTGACGTGAACTATCTACGGGGAGGAAAAGACCCTGGTCCAGCACAATTCGGCGCTTTCCCGTGATAACAAAAATTATTAACAAAGACTAAAGTTGGGCGCCAGACGCTACTGCGTCAATCAATTGACGATTACTATAACATAAACCCAGAAGATATAAAACAGACGAGATCGCGACGATCGACAACGCAACTAGCTCAGATTAACAAAGAACTTAAAGTAGAGGGGCAGGGTACACCATTAAACAATTATAATTTCCTTCAATGTGCCTTGCGGCCGTATATTCTATTTAAACATCGATAGTCAGGCAAATATTTTAGCACAAGTTATACGATAGTGATGTGAAAGCACAATTGATAGAAAATTATTTAATTAACAATGACAACATCAAAAATTTAGGTAACATCAACCAGAGAAAATTACGATAGTAAATTAATTACAAGAAATTAATTAAAGTAACATAAGCGATAGAGTATCAGAAATATTAAGGTAGAGATTACAGAACAGATTAGCAATAGTAAAACAGATCAAACGCATTCAATATAACAGAAAGATAAGCGATAGTTTGTTACGATAGAATTTGAGCGAGAAAGATAGTTTTTACGCAGTTTCTAGGAATAATACCAGCAATAAGCCAGCGTCAGAGGTGACTCGATACAATGCAAATTGACTATACTCCAGACTCGGTATCACAGAGCGATACTTCGTACTCCAGGCAAAATTAAATCATAACGCGACTTACTACAGGCATTAAACTGTTTAATAAAAAGAAATCAGTAACAAACGATACCGGTTCTCAAGATTTTTCATCGATACGCTATTTAACTCATAATTAACGAAATCTCAGAAGCTATACTAAAGATAGGGACCGTAGTCACCCGAGATACAATAATTATTTATTTTTTAGCGGTACAAAATAATGTGAACAATACTGAAGCGAATTGAAGATACTGAATTAACGACAGCCAGATAGTAAATCTAAATCAAAGGTACTGAAGATAGTTAATATAAAAGATACGCTATACGATAGTAATTTGAATGAACAAAATATAATTTACGCGAAATATAATAACTTATACGAAACTTAACTTAACTAATCGCGGTAACGCGGTGCGTAACGCAAACCGCGGCTACTCCTTGCCAGGGATATTCCAGGGAACTTTTACGATAGCATGCACAATTTATACAATATTACAAAATGAAATAAGAAGTAAAACAAAATAGCGAAATAGAATAAAACAAGCAATAGCAAAGATAGTATGATAAAGATAGCAAGAAAAGAATATTAGATAGGTCTACGTAACTCAAGCAGGCACGAGGTTGCTTATTAATAAATTAATTAACGATAGCTGAGCTTCTTAGCTCACAAACCAAACAACAGAATAAAAGATAAATTAAGCAACTTCGTGTCTTCACAAAAAGATCAAGACCTTACCTTAAAGATGAATTCAAACAGTATACGATACGATACGATATTTTCACTAACACTATTTTAATGATACTCGATACGATATGAGCACGTGGCGATGAGTGTAGCTCAGGCGAAGAAGTAGAATGGGTAGCTCGTGTCACTCCCTTATATAGGTTTTGTTTCCTTGCTTCTAGAACATTCCAGCTAGCGAGAGGTCACGTGACGATAGAGTAAAATTTGAGTTTTAATTCTCGTCGCTAATTGGTTGACAGGTGTTCGTCATTTTCGTCATACGTAGATCTGGTAGTGGGATGCGTAGGGGTACCTGTCGTGCCTCGCTCGTCGGTTTCTTACCCCTCATCCTGCCGCCTTCCTTCGTAATTCCCCTCTGGCGCTGGATTCAAATTCAAATCTCGCTCGCCAGAGCTTGAAACGATATTTTAATACTTTAAAAATCGAAACGATAGCATCGTGCTGGGAGCACTAGGAACCTCGCTCACGATGGGGAAATCCTTAGGTCGGAACGCTGTACCGGGGGTTTTCTTGACCAACCACGGCCGCGATAACGGTTTCCAAGACAGTAGCTGTTGTCGAGTCTAATTCGGCTCCAGGCCGATAAGTTGCAGAACCGGGAGGCTGTGAAGTGCGCTTCTCGCGCGGCCCTATACGCCGATTCCGCAGCATTTAGATAAAGTGAAGACGATAGTTGCATCGGATGACGGGAGGGTTTCTTTCGTGCTCCTCGCACACCCCTATACGCCGCCTATCTGGAAGTAGAGCAGACAGATCTCCTGACCGAGAGTTGACGCTATTCTTTGACGCTTCCCTGGCGAATCAAAGAGTTGCACGTCGTAGCGATACGTATTTCTTTTAGCCGAGACTTCGTAGGCTGGATTGTTCGATAGTTTTTCGGAAGGATCCCTCGACGGTAGTTTCCTCGTTGAATATCGTGATCGTCGTTACAAAAATGACATAAAAATGATAAAAATAACAAGAATTAATTAAATCTAGTTTTCCCTAAATCCTTAAGTTCAGCGCTGGAATATCCCCTTTGGCTACAACTCATCGCCGTACGATAGATCGCGTCTTGGGACTGGTATTTTTCTAATACCACGTCACAATATATATATATATATATATATATATATATATATATATATATATATATATATATATATATATATATATATGTATATAGCACTTTATCGTTACAAAGTGAATGAATAAATATTTTCAAATTTGTAAAAATATTTGAAAATTCCATAGCTTCTGGCGGAACAGAAGATCATTAAAAAAAATGTATAAAATAGCAAGAATCTATACTTTCATAACACGTGACAAGTTTTCTACATTAAGGAGTTCCGATTACTCAAAATTTTGCATTCTCGCTTCACCTTTACGAAGGTAGATGATTATAATATTTGATTGAGGGGTTCTTACCAGTTGTAGCAGGTCAAAATGACGACATTTTTTCGATTTTTTTCCAATCGCATATGAAATATTTTTTTTTAAACTGTTAATAATATCGATTAGTACATGTTTTATGTACTTGTCCAATTTGTTTTATTAGGAAGTATTTAAAAATAATGGAACTACAGTTGTATTTCGGCAGCACCTTTTTTTGGATATCATTTGCTGTGGACATGATAACTTGAGAATGGCTTATCTGAAACATGACTTCGAAAAAGATTACTTTAGTATATTATATTGCCTGGTACCTGAACGAAGTATTTGGCAAACTTTCAATTTTCAAACAAATTACGACAATTTTAACAAGAGATTCATTCTTGTAAAGTGCTAAATATTCGGTTTTTTGCTGTAAATTTTTTTTTTTTTAATCGAATATTCTTCGTTCAGGTAATAGCCAATGCAATATACTAACATCATCTTTTTCGAATTCTTATTTCAGACAAGCCGTTTTCGAGTTATCGTGTTCACCGCAAGTGATGTTCAAAAAAGGCGTCGCCGAAACACAACTGCGGTTCCGTTATTTTAAAATATCTTTTGTTAAAAAAAATTGAACGAATACATAAGAATGTGTCCTAATCGATATTATTCACAGTTTTGAAATAAATATTTATTATGCTATCGAAAAAAATCAGGAGAATGTCGTCATTTTGCCCGCTACAACTGGTGATAACCCCTTAGGTGGAGGTTTCATATTATGATATATTAATAAGGGGATGTTCTATGAAATCCTTTCCTATTCTATTCTCTAAAAACGACATCATTTGTCTGAAATACTTTGCCTAATACCACAGTTGTGAAATTATTTTCCGAATTTCAATTTATTTAATTCATTGATTTCACAGATAATGTTTTCTCTCGTACGCTTTGATAACGGCGAACACTCCGTTTTATTAAGTAAACGTGTCAAAATCGTCCAAGGGGAGAATTGTATTGTGAAATATACTGGAGGTGGGAACTACAGTGCTAAATTGATAGATTCTTCAGGTGAGAACAGATTTTTGTTATTTGACTTAAAACAGATACAAATATAACTATTACAAATTTTGCGCCCTTAGAAATTCTTTCGCTCTTTTGTATTATTACCAATTTCCTCTCTTCTAAGCGAAGAATATTGAAAAATAATTTTTTCAGATGCTCAAAATGAATGAGGCTGAAGTTCGTAACGTTAACGCAACAAACTGAGAGAATTATTTTTTTGCGTTTGGCGACGATCGGAATAGATGCAAATAATTTCTAAAATCATCCAGATGTCTCAAAAAAATATTTATCAAAATCCACTCGTCGGAAGTCACCCTTACCTACTACCCCCCTATTAATAATTAAAAAATTAATAACAATCGAACGAATCAATTGGCGACGACCGGAATAGATGCAAATAATTTTTAAAATCATCCAGATGTCTCAAAAAAATATTCATCAAAATCGACTCGTCGGAAGCCACCCTTACCTACCACCCTCGTATTAAATAATAATTAAAAAATTAATAACAATCGAACGAATCAATTGGCGACGACCGGTATAGATGCAAATAGTTTCTGGAATTATCCAGAACACTCAAAAAAATATTCATCAAAATCGACTCGTCGGAAGCCACCCTTACCTACCACCCTCGTATAAAATAATAATTAAAAAATTAATAACAATCGAACGAATCAATTGGCGACGACCGGAATGGATGCAAATAGTTTCTAGAATTATCCAGAACACTCAAAAAAATATTCATCAAAATCGACTCGTCGGAAGCCACCCTTACCTACTACCCCCCTATTAATAATTGGGGGGTGGCTTCCGACGAGTCGATTTGGATGATTATTTTTTTGAGTGTTCTGAATAATTCAAGAAACTATTTGCATCCATTCCGGTCGTCGCCAATTGATTCGTTCGATTGTTAATAATTTTTTAATTATTAATAGGGGGGTAGTAGGTAAGGGTGGCTTCCGACGAGTCGATTTTGATGAATATTTTTTTGAGACATCTGGATGATTTTAAAAATTATTTGCATCGATTCGTTCAATTGTTATTAATTTTTTAATTATTAATAGGGGGGTAGTAGGTAAGGGTGGCTTCCGACGAGTCGATTTGGATGAATATTTTTTTGAGTGTTCTGAATAATTTAAGAAACTATTTGCATCTATTCCGGTCGTCGCCATTCGATTCGTTCGATTGTTATTAATTTTTTAATTATTATTTAATACGAGGGTGGTAGGTAAGGGTGGCTTCCAACGAGTCGATTTTGATGAATATTTTTTTGAGACATCTGGATGATTTTAAAAATTATTTGCATCTATTCCGGTCGTCGCCAATTGATTCGTTCGATTGTTATTAATTTTTTAATTATTATTTAATACGAGGGTGGTAGGTAAGGGTGGCTTCCGACGAGTCGATTTTGATGAATATTTTTTTGAGTATTTTGGATAATTCCAGAAACTATTTGCATCTATTCCGGTCGTCGCCAATTGATTCGTTCGATTGTTATTAATTTTTTAATTATTATTTAATACGAGGGTGGTAGGTAAGGGTGGCTTCCGACGAGTCGATTTTGATGAATATTTTTTTGAGACATCTAGATGATTTTAAAAATTATTTGCCTCTATTCCGGTCGTCGCCAATTGATTCGTTCGATTGTTATTAATTTTTTAATTATTAATAGGGGGTTAGTAGGTAAGGGTGGCTTCCGACGAGTCGATTTGGATGAATATTTTTTTGAGTGTTCTGAATAATTCCAGAAATTATTTGCATCTATTCCGGTCGTCGCCAATTGATTCGTTCGATTGTTATTAATTTTTTAATTATTATTTAATACGAGGGTGGTAGGTAAGGGTGGCTTCCGACGAGTCGATTTTGATAAATATTTTTTTGAGACATCTGGATGATTTTAAAAATTATTTGCTTCTATTCCGGTCGTCGCCAATTGATTCGTTCGATTGTTATTAATTTTTTAATTATTAATAGGGGGGTAGTAGGTAAGGGTGGCTTCCGACGAGTCGATTTGAATGAATATTTTTTTGAGTGTTCTGAATAATTCCAGAAACTATTTGCATCTATTCCGGTCGTCGCCAATTGATTCGTTCGATTGTTATTAATTTTTTAATTATTATTTAATACGAGGGTGGTAGGTAAGGGTGGCTTCCGACGAGTCGATTTTGATGAATATTTTTTTGAGACATCTGGATGATTTTAAAAATTATTTGCATCTATTCCGGTCGTCGCCAATTGATTCGTTCAATTGTTATTAATTTTTTAATTATTAATAGGGGGGTAGTAGGTAAGGGTGACTTCCGACCAGTGGATTTTGGTAAATATTTTTTTGAGACATCTGGATTATTTTAGAAATTATTTGCAAACGCGAAAAAATAATTCTCTCAGTTTGTTGCGTTAACGTTACGAACTTCAGCCTCATATGAAATGAATAGTTATATTACAACTGGAATGCTGTAGGAGCGTGTTATTTGTAGAACAAAAATGTTGTATTGTCTGCTGATTTTTGCGAACACAATTGTTGTAATATCATTTCCCGTAAAAAGTAACAGTGAAATTTTCTGTACCTATGATATAAAATATAAAAGGGATTTTTTGTTCATAGTTTGCTTGAATTGACAACTGGCTAAATATAATAATTCTTCAATTTAAATGATTTTCACTAGTATATATTTATTGTGCCAGACCGTTGAATGAATATACATATATGTATTATTCAGTCAACGCACAGAGTAATGGATCACCTCATATTGAATTGAAAAAATGTGTTGAGAAAATTTGAATATGTAAGAATAACGGGACTGACAATGTATGTGACTCGTATCACGTATAACCAAAACAATTTCTGAATAAATCAGCGCTGCAATGTGCACGTTGTTGACGTTGTCGATAAAGTGGGAAAACAAAACTGTGCGATTGCACATATATCAGATTTCTATAACTATCAACTTACGCTTACCCCCGGAGTCAGATCGCAGGCTACGCGAAACTGTAAATTGCAGTAGGTATTACAGATACCGCTTGCAACCCCAGGCCCATTCTAGGCCCACATTGTCGGCTCACAAATTAACCTA
Organism: Macrophya annulata; assembly: GCA_963924015.1. Classification (NCBI taxonomy): domain Eukaryota; kingdom Metazoa; phylum Arthropoda; class Insecta; order Hymenoptera; family Tenthredinidae; genus Macrophya; species Macrophya annulata. Next base: position 16,418,802 of record OZ001258.1, read on the forward strand.
GGGTGAGCTGTCTTTATATTATTCAGTCAACGCAATATGGTAAGAATTTATTTTCTTTCCATTTGTCATATCGGTAGCAAATTTTCCACGCTAATAAATTAATATATTATCAGTGATCGAAAAATTGCTTAGAACTCCTTCTCTCTTGCTCCGAATATTGCTGTCTCACTCCCACTTCCCGTTCTGCTGCAAATGGAGCCGATCAATCAGCGATCACTTGCTCGTGTCACATCTCTCCCTAGAGGATCTCTAGCATATATGTAATACTCCTATATTGCTAATTCCTATAAGTGGAAGGGTAGAGAACTAAGAGAAACAGAATATATCTCTAGCTCACTTCTGCTCCATGTTCTTGACTTACGCAGAAAGCTCTGATGTGATGGAGATAGAAAGAGACACCATTATCGTCGGCACCGTAGAAAAGTAGCCATATTTCAGACCATATGTAGTACTCCTATATTGCTAATTTCTATAAGTGTGGGGGTTGAGAACTAAGAGAAACAGAATATATCTCTAGCTCACTTCTGCACCATGTTCTGCGCAGCTGCGATAGTAATGTTCTACGCAAGTGCCAAATGTTGACTTGTGCCACGGTCTTACATACAGGTCTAGAAGCTCCGGTGGTGGGGGAAGGGTCGACTAACGTTACTCGTTTTTGTACTTCACTTCCTGACCGTATGGAGCGCAACGATCTAGGAGTAATTTTGCCATAACCTCGATATTCGTAAAAGTCACGGTCTGTGATGTAAGACCGTGGTAAAAGTTAATATCTTTTGTCTCACAAAATGAGTGCGCATGCGCCTCAAAAAGACTCCTAGATCGCGACGACCCTCACGGTTACACTGAGAACTGCAAAAACTGGTACTGTTAACGGGACTACCCCCACCACCAAAAATTAGCCGAGCTTCCAGACCTGTATGTAAGACCGTGACTTGTGCAGAAAGTTCTGATGTCATGGAGATAGAAAGAGACACCATTATCGTCGGCACCGTACAAAAGTAGCCATATTTCAGATCCTTTTAGCAATATAAGAGTATTACATATATGATCTCTAGTATAGGCGGCCATGAAGTAATACTATTATTACTATATCCTGATCCTGCTCTAAGACGACGCTAGATGGCACAGCGTTTCAACCCCTCATGCCTCACCCCGATCACCGTGCATGCATCTGTCGCCTCTACTCTTGTGTTCTCCTTCGTACTCCTTCTCGAACGTTCCCGAACATCAGCGAACATTCGTGAACGGCAATCAACGACAATTTTATTTGAATTGTCGGTGACAGCAGGTGACAGTCAGATTTTATAATCATCACTAATGAAGCCGAAACCAATTCCGATTGACAAGTAGAAGTGCTCTGTTCTTGATCGTTCGTCTAGTTGGCGTGAAAAATCCCATCACTTTCCCGAATGTGAAAGTACTGGTTTTAAGTGGGTTGAAGCTGCTACAACCCGCAATTGTTGGACCTAACCTATAAACAAATATACATATACAAATCGTGATAATTTCAATTACTTTACATAGATACTTTGGTCCAAAAACAAAGATTAATTAGAAAAAATATTGTGTAAAAAAATTTCTAAAAGTTTACAATAAAAAACAGTACAAAAATACTTCCAGTATCACCTGTTTCTTCGAAAAAGACATTCTGCTGACGAAACCTATAGAAAAACCAATGGAAATACATAAATACTATTTGAAATCATCATTTATGAATTTCTATTGGTTTTTCTTTTGGTTCCTTAATTCTATACAGGATTTTGATTACGTTACTTGCAAATTATCTGAATACTATCTACATGTATATAGCATCTGAACGGCCATCTATTATCTTATCTGAGGGATCGGAGACTACGCTAGATGGCGCTGATCGCGACTATCCTTCTTCACTTTCGATGTTGAATGGCAGCTGAGATAGATGAGAAGAATGTAAATTACGAGTAGCCGAAAACCTTGCCAAATGATTTTTAATTACGCTTGATGAAAATATGTAGAAAGTAGGGGATAAAAAATTATCAATTTAATATTAGCCTCGATGCCCTCTGAAACATATCCACTTCATCGTTCATGCTAGATTCTCGAGATTTTGTGAGATTGAGGTTATGAAAGATATACATGTCACGTCGATCGTGATTATCGAAGCTATTCATTCGTAGCATATTGTTTATCTGTAAAATTTGGATATACATTACTAATTTCTAAAATTATTACGAAGCTGATTAAAAAATATATACGAAAATATTAAATGAGAATATACGAAAATATTTATTAATTTGATTTATACATAATATGATTGATTGTCATGTGGGACAATGTAACAGTTTGGCATGTTATAAATGTTGTAGACTGGGCTTCAATAAATACACCTACAACCCAACTAGCGAGGATAGGGATGTTGTACGGTTCAAATGTCGTATATGATATTTAGTTAACAAGGATACAGAGATGTACGGTTTGAATATGGTGTACGAAATCCTAACATACACTACAAAAATACCTAGGCAGATGTCATCGTTGCTAAAGATTCAATGAGGTATTTGTCACTAAATGCCAAACAATGAATAATGTGAATTAATTCATGCAATGTGGGTGATCATAATTAAATGAGCGAAATGAAGGACTAGACTAAGAAATGTAAAAAACAGAATTAATGAAGATGTAATTTTGCTATGTAATTAATATATTAGATAATTTGATCAGTTTTCGAGCCTTTGATGATGAAATTGTAGTCCTACATAGCCTATGATTTTATCTTTGAAACTTGACCGAAGAGTATAAACTGTCTACTAAGAGTAAGACAGCCTATTTTCAAATGATGTTCAAAAAGCATCAACATAGCACTATCTGAAGAAGACTTTCCACTTTTATTTTCTGATTATTCAGGAACAGAAAATTAGGAAGAATTGTTATAAAATTTTTATCAATTGGATTATCCCAAATTTTCTTTCAACATTCTTTTAATTTTGTTCTATCAGTTCAAAGCTTTTTGGACAACCCTTACTATGCAGCGAATCTTTCAGAGCCAAAATCATAAGCTAAGAAAGTATAATTTCATCATCGGTGTGAAGCTCCAACGCTTATCAAACTTGAATCACTAAAATAATCAGAATTACATAGCCAAATTACACCTTCAACTCTAAAATTGCTTGGATTCGTTTTTTTTTTTTTTTTTTTTTTAACAGACAAATTCAGGAATTGCTCAGTAATACTAGAACTTTGAGCTCAAGAAAAGGACACGAGCTCGTTAGGATAAATGGAACAGCATAGGTTTCATGTTTTTATCCGAAGAAATACCTTTAGTTTGATCAAAATCTATGACCCCGAAGTCTGATACTCTCGTTGTTGGTCTATCGACTACATAATTACATTAACGTGACGCTAAATTTGTATCCAAAGTAAGTCTACGATATCGACGATAGAACCTAACGCAGCTAACGAGGGTCGAGGCTTCTCATTAGAGTTCATTTTTTAGTTATCGACAACAACACAACTTTATCAGTAGAACACTTTCAATAGAAATTTTAACAGTCCGATTTATAGAAATGAATCGTGTTCTGAAAAATACCATTCAACAGAAATAGCTAACAAAATTAAGACGGGTACAAAGAGTTATGAAATCCCCCAAAAGCAACTCGGGTGCAAAAACCTTGCACTAAGTATGTACATTGAAACGTAGAAGCTATCAACAAAAATTTCTTAAAAAAATAATTGAAGAAGAAGCATTTGATCTACAAAAGAATTGAAATCAATGGATGTTGCCAAGTACAATTAAATTTGCTCACGATTAATTTCCAAATGTGACATAGTCTTAGTTTTTGGTTGGTATTTACATCTCAATATACATAATATGCGTAACACATAATGACATGCAACATACGTACTCATAAGAAAAAATCAATTGAAATTAAAATTGAGAACAAAAAATAAACGAAAAAAAAATTTGGAGGGACTGGTACTTGGCGGGCATTTTTGTAAAAATTACAAGAAAATATAAATTGAAGTATTTCAATATTCTTATGATAATTCAAACATCAGTCCGCTAAGTACCATCTTAGAGCATATATACATGGAGGAAGCAAGGGATACCCCGCATCGTAAGTGGGAAACGGGCATGAGACAGATTGAGGGACCTTCTTTGTCTCGCAGGCTCTGATTGGCCCTCATCATTACAGATAGTCGAGCACTCACACTCGTAGCATAACGAGCCTGGTGCCTAAGCCCTGTTTGTTTTGATCTGCTACTAGAGTTATCGGTTTGCGCTTTTGAATAAATCTTAATATCGTTTGATAGGAATACACAATCATTTTGTCATACCATTAAAGTGTTGTGTCATTCAGATTTCAGTTTGACATTTATAAATTATTTTCTATTGAATACAAATATTCGAACTTTTTATGTCAATTACTTTTCATTTCAACACTCTCGCACATTGAAAGTGCATATTCGAATTATTTACCTACATCAATAAAGTGTTCAGGGTACACATTCACGATAGGTACGCTACTGCCATAGAAAGAGAGGGCATGTACTGCTTCAGGTACGTGTCATTTACCCGAAAAGTTCTTTACCCGAATCGTCTAATGCCCGACCAGCCAGATACCCGAATCGCCGTTTACCCGAACCCGCATTCACCCGACTCGCTATTTGCCGGACCAATCGAATACCTGAATCGTCGTTTATCCGAACCCGCCGCTTACCCGACTCGCTGTATGCCCGACCAATCGAATACCCAACTCGGCGTTCGCCCGAACATCACGTAAACGGTTTCTATACGTGCGACAAACTGCACAATAGCGTCCGGCGACATATCGGGCGACGTGATCCGCCACGGCGCGTACAGATTCAAATTTCTTGATTCTCTCAAATTTTCTTCGTCCGCCAACTGATTTTATTTTCATGATCAACCCACCAGACTAAACTCTCGGTATAAGGGGTTACATGGGTTTCGTCGGGTAAAACAAGGCCTATTTTTAATAATTTTTTTTCTATATAAAAAATTATTTATTTAATTCAAACTTTTTTCTGTCTTATAGATACACATTCAAAGAAAAATTTCTGAGATTTTGAAGGAAAAAAAATTAAAACTCCGCCATTGTGACGTCATTTCCGGTGACCCTTCGAAAAAAAGGTGCGTCCGCGTTGTCAGCATAACTCCTGACAGGATCATCTAAAATGAAAAAACAAAAATACGTATTTTAGTTAACACCATAAACTCGTGCTTGAACGATGGAAAGAAAAAAAAAAGTAAAAATTGGAATTTTGGCAGACATTTTTCCAAAAAAATGAAAATTTCGGTCAAACTTGCTTGACATTTTTTTTTTTTTAAATAGTTGTAATTGAAAAAAGAAAATCCTTCGTCCAAGCACGAGTAAATTGTATCTCGAACACCTGTGTAAAATTTCATCAAGATCGGTTGAGTAGTTTTCGAGAACTTTTGACAACCGACTTTGAAAACACAGTTCCGCGAAAAACGCGTTTAAAGTTTAGAGTAACAATAAAAGTGATAAAAAAAATGTTTTTTTGTAACTTACAGTGAATCGTCGATTCCTGGGCCATAAAGTAAAGATCCTGCAGCAGTTGCAATGTCCAGGGCATCCTTTTGCTCCTGTCGATGACGGATTCTGGCTTCGCGAGTCTTGCTCGCAGATTTTTTTTCGGCTGCGCACACACGGTTTTCATCCGAAATTCGGGCATATTCGTGGGAGTTTCGGCCTCATTTGAAATCCATACCGTGCATAATCAATAATAAAGCTGATGTTCCTTCATTGAAGATACAAGCAGCGACCAATGCCGCAATATTAACAATCTTTGAACCAGCAGGAAGTATTTTTGGAGTAATTTTCAATCAACTGGTTGAAGTTCTCGTTGTTATTTTGTGTGAAACCACCAACACACCGTTCCAGAAGCTCATCCTTACTGAGATCTTCATATATATTGGTCTCATAGCAATCAAAACTTCATCTGGTAATGGAGTATACTCATGTTTAAATGATGAAAGAGTATTCGTAGCTAATGCTCGTTGCCAAGCGCACCAAGAGTCTGGACCTTTTGGGCAGTTATCGTGCTGAGGTTTTTTATCTGTAGAGCTATAGTGATAATAGGTAGCCCATATAGCGTCTTTCATTTTTTCTACTGATTCACAGTTTCTTCTTATCGCCAAACCATAGTACACAGTTAATTTGTCTATTAGTTTACTTGTCAGTTTACCTTTGCCAGAAAGAGTTTTTTTTTGTGTTTTTTTACCTTTTACTATTTTTTCCTCAGTTGTTTTCTTTACTAACTCACGCAAACGGGTCCCCATTCTTTTCTGCACGTGTCCAACGCATCCTTTTTTATTGATAACAAAATCGTCACCGTAAGGTTGGGCTTTGAGAAGACCAGAGTAGGTTTTTGAATCCCCATCTCCTATATAATTTACAAACCTCAGTCCATGTTTGACAATCGAGCGTTTAAACATTTCAATAATCGATGAGACTTCCATGTTTCCTGATGCTCCAGTGTGATTGGCGGTGCATTGATTTGTTTCAATGTGTTCTTCTTTCCATTCTTCATATTCTGCAGTGTCTAATTTTTTTTTTCCAGCATTCACATAACTCACAATAAGAAGATTTCATCAACACATCCAACACTTTTCCCGAATAATATCCGATTAGTGAACTCACACCATATAGTGATGAGAAACCACGTTTCTTCCAGGTACCGTCACCGGAAACAATCACATCTGTCGTATCTTGTAAATCGTTTTCAAGACTTGTTAATTGTTTTTCTTCTTGAGCAGCAGATGAGAATAGAGTTTGAGTAACTGTCTCAATACACTCATGTATTTTATCAATATAAAAATCGTATGTAGACTGGTTTAAAAATGAACTGCTTATGTCCATCAAGCCGCAGAATTTCTTGCATCCGGCGAGCCCTAAGCCCAATATTCTCATAACAAAAATGAACCGGCGATTTAGTTTATACATTCTTCCGATTTTTTGACAAGATAAAATATATTTCGGATCACATCGTTCACATTTTACTATGATTTTAAATCCCAGACCAAATTTCGAACATTGCTTAAACTGTACGTTACCATTACACAATTGATCTTCATCTTCATTTTTAATAATGTTAGAACACCGCACAAACGATGAGAGAGTTGAGAAAACCAAGGCAAAATCTATGATTGAATATTGAAGCGTGTCCTCTTCTGGCACGTGCTCTTTATCATCACCTTTTAGTTTTTTTTGCTGAGGTGCTCGTGAAGGAACTATCATCAGTTTCCGGATCTTTAGGATTAAAGGACTGTCTCCTTTTTCTCGGTCTATCTTTTCTACGAGCTCCAAGGGTTAACTGTTTTCTTGAAATTTTATGCATTGTTTATCAACTTCACAACTGACACTAGATAACCACTAATAATACCACGTTTTTAATAAATTTTATGATAGAAACTTGGGATAACCTCAAATGAACCTCGTCCTTCGAGGAGTAATCACCAACTAAAATATTTCAAACTAGTTGTCCTTAGGAAGTGAAAGTAATATATAACAATGACAGACAAACAATAGACGAGCAGCTGCTCACTATACCTGAGGCGCGCTGACCCTTCTATATCTGACTTGGAGTGCACACCTTCCAAAGGCTGTATCTCCGAAACTATTATTCGGATCGACTTGAAAATTTAGGATAATATTCTTGAGATGTTGTAGAAATTAATAAGCCAAACAAAAAACAATCGATTTTTTGAACCCACGAAACCCATGTAACCCCATAAGTAAAATTTTGAAACGGCTCGACTAATGCGAGCATACGTTAAACAGTTTCAAATAATTAGATAACGTTCCTTTCACTTATTTTTCATATACTGCAACTTTCTGGAAAATCCAAGAGCGCGGCTCGCAAGGATTTTACTGAGTTGTTGTGAGTTTTTCCTCGTTACTGTTATTTTTCTATTTTTATTTGAATTTAAAGGACACCGCCTGATTTTAAGTCTACGTGTTACGCCTCTCCGAGCGTTGACGGACTTGCCCGAGTCTTAGCTGGGCAAAGCCGTGTTGTTTGCTCATACGGATTAGCTTGGTGAATAGAGACCTTATGCCTCGATATTTAGCTGCATGATATTTAGTATGTGTCTACTTGTGCCTATGAATTTTCCCTACAGACCAGAAATACGTTTCCGTACCTATGGCTGCGTGTTTTCCGGACTTGAATCTGTAGCTCAAAGAAACACGGAACACGTTCTTGTGCTAGATAAAAAAGTGCCAGTGAACTGAGACTATTGACTAAAGCTGGATTCTATCCTGTTGCTAAGTTTTGATGAGATAGGAATTATGAGATGGAATCGTGTGGATAACTGACAGATTCGAACCAGAGTTTTACTAGTTTTCACTAAATTTAATAACCAAAAGTGATTTACGTGATTTCGTTTTACAAAAATAAATATTACAAAAATGATAACAAAAATATAAACTTACTTCTAACTTAGACTATCTGGCAGGTCGCCGAGCTGTGTTTTGTTTTGGGTGAGCTATGCTCTTTGTTTGGATTTTGCTTGGATTTTAATCTAACTGACCAGTTTATCGTGACAGCTGATTTCTAAGGAAAGAATCTAATTAAATATAATTTATACTATTTAAATGATATGCTTTTGTGACTCTACCGTGATACTCGCTTTCTTTTTAGCCGCGTTTGGCGATTGCTATGTCTTTGATATTCAACAATTAAATTTTATAAATTGAGAATTTTTCTTTTTTATTGACTCTACTGTAAAATGAAGCTAAGTTAGCACCTCAGCATGACGCCTTGATGCTATATCAAAAATTGTGAGTCGACCTGCTTTATGCCAAAAATCGCTACTGTCTCCTCCGTGCTCCGATTTTTATAAGCGTGCCCCCGCTCCTTTTTGGATTCCCTCTCCACTTCGGGGTTGCGCGCGCAGCTCTTCGGCGGTTGACAGCCGAAAACGTTACAATATATGTGTATAATATTTTTTGGCTTGGCTAAGGCATGTGAAAATAATATATAGCTGACATATAGTACTCAATTGACGTGTAATTGTGCTTCACATGAGGAAAATATGATGCCACATGATGTTCATATAACGATACAGATGCAAGCATTTAGAATCCGAACGTATAATTTATTAACAAGAACAAAGCATACGGCATCTCGTTCAAAGCAGCTGACCTTGACCGGAGTATCTTTGGCGTAATAAGAAGATAGCTCTACAGCGGAGACAGGGGATGATGTTGCAAAATGTGTCACACCCTATTGGTGATATCAACGTGGTTCTAAGTAATTCGGTAATTTTTCACACACGGATAATTTGTCCTTTACTCTTTCCATTCCTTTTTCTTGTTCAATAGCACAGTCAATCGTATGCTCCGGCTCCAATTGTAGATCCACGTTTGAGATCAAACGCAGAGATTGAATTGAAACAGGTAATGTCTTGGCTTGATTTACGAATGTTTATTGAAAAATTGTAATTTTTAAAGGACATTTGTATTCAAATTCAATAACTGTATCACATTTTAATTTTTTTTTTTTTTCAGCTCGCGGTGATGTTTCCAAATATTGATAGCGAAGTTATTATATCTGTGTACGATGCTAACCAGGGAAAAAAAGATGTGACTATAAATTCCTTGCTACAAATGTGCGAATAATTGTTTTTTAACAGTCGTATTGTTGTCATATAAATCTAATATATGTTAATAAATTATTGTAATCGTTATTAATCTTACAATTGTATTTAATTTAAATTCGAATTGATATTTGCGACAATAGCTAGATGTCCGGATGGATTCTAAAATAATGACAAACACTTGTAACTTGTACCTAACTGTGTGTCTCTTTAGTTTAAATAATAATGTTTCTGCTGCCTTTCTACTGTTATGCTTGCGGCATGACAGCCTTTTTAAACTCCGTGACTGGGAGGTTGCAGAATGGACACCTGATTTGCCCGAAAAGCAAATCTTCTCGCTGTTCTTAGAATCGTATTGGCACATAAACCACATAGGACGAGGTGGAAGTAAGAAATGCTAAAGACGATGCTTTGGGATTCTCGACAAACGCAGCACAGCATGTCGTATTCAGGCTCATCAGGCGGGAGATTCGGAAAGGGTACATCGTGTGGGATGGGTTGGTTATTTGGGTTATAAGGAAAAAGAGGTTAGTTTCAGTTATGATTTCAAATAGTTGCAAATAGGATTAACGATTCGGTTGTTTCGAAAACGAATATGTTCATTCTTCATCTGACCTGTGGAATTTCTAACACGGAAATATAATTTGTAAGTTATCGATGAAAATCCCTTGAGCCCAACATTTAGAATTCATCTCTATTGGCGGCGTTAACTCTGTTTTATTCACAGGCAGCGGACGACATTGAGAGACAAATGACAGCGCTACTTTATTTAGAGATCTATCTAGTTCAGGTAATACCAGTAAACGGACCCTTACTTAAAGTGACGCTATCGTTGTTTACTAACATTGCCAATTGCCTACGACTGTACATGAGTCGAGTTACTTGCCACCTCTCAACAGGTGTATCGTGGGTCTCGACTAGTGTAAACAGGTTTGTCTCGATTCCAGTCACATTTTATTTCTATTCGCAGTTGAGCTACTCTCTGTTTTTTGCATATAAGTATCAGGAAAATTTTACTTTTCAGCAGCAGAAAACAATGGCTATGACACAAGAATCGGACCATTGAATACAATCGAAGTTTTTACATCAGGTGAGATAATTTTTCATAAACATCAAACAGATTTCTCATTGATTACAGCCTGTATACCTCGACGGGTTCTAATGAAACAGCGCTATCTCGCTGTCTTAGCACAGCTAAACGGCGGAATAGTGCTTTTCTAAGCGGCACGGCGAGACAATACTGTTTCATTGGCACCCGTCGACCGATGTTAATAGATCCTACTTTACTAGCCACATTAAGATCTTCTGCCACATCAGGAGGATCTGCCACATCAGGATGATCTCCCGCCACAGCAACCTGAGCATCCTCGACCCCTGCCTTGATCAGATTCGATTCCCCATGTTCATCGGGGCCTGGAGCATGCCCTAAATGGCGGACCAATTTCGAGACGAAATTCGACGCCTGCTCCAGAAACTCGGCTGTTGTTAACCTGCCCTCTTGAAACTTCTGCCATGCCCTCAAAATTTGGCCGTGGTTCAAAACGTACGCAAATTTCGGTGACCGCGTCACCCTTCTGCCTTGCTGTAGGCCTAATAAATCAGAATGGGCCGCCGCCTGGATGTCCATCAGCTTTTCTAATGGTAACATTGAAACCACAAACTGGTTATTAGGTGTGAAATTCTAGGTATAAATTATTAGCTATAGATTCGTAGATGTAGATTATGAGTTGTAAAGTATTAGATGTAGCTTATTAGATTTGAATTATTAGATGTAGATAATTAGATATAGGATTAGTAGATGTAGATTATTAGACATAAATCACCAGGTATGCGTTATAAAATATAGATCAAGTAGATAGAGATTAGTAAATAGAGATTTAAGTTACTGTCAATATTTCGGAAATAAGATCCGAAAACCAACGGGAGAGGAAATGGTTTTTTTTTCTTTTCAACCATCTAGGTATTGGACTTCCTGACCATGTCCCTAAGAGCAAATAATCTGCTGTGTACTCATCGCGTAGACTTACTGGTAAAGTCCCAGATGTTCGGGTGCGGCGACATTTTGTCAAGTAGCACCTTGTGATAGGATTCGACGGAATTATTGGTCCGCCTGACGAGTCCATGGACCGAAAATAGCTCGGGTGTTACTCTGCGCGCCCATTGCCGCTCGTAATAATCTAACAACTCCGCCAGACTTTGTTGTACTGCAGGATTTGCGTGATCCCGCATTTATGAAAAGCCTCAATTATATGGTCGGCTGAAAGGCCATCAATTTACGCAGGAGTTTTGCTGCTTCCGGATGGTTTGCTATGTATTCCTCGAGGTGCAAACTCCTCATTTTTCGGTACAGAGCCTGAAGAGAGAAGGAACAATATTCATCTATGATTGCCACCTGCGGGTCGGTCCAAGACATGTGTGAAGTTTTGATTGACTGGTAGTCCTCAAACCTGGCAATAATAATAGAAGCATCCGTGCGGCATGGCTTGGACGAATACTTCTATCAGCGCCGTCTGAAGCGCGCTCTGAAAATCCGTCATGAAAGACGCTGGTGACATCGCAGGTGCTAGCACCGTTTGTATATACGTCAGCACACAATCGTATGCGGATTTACTCTTCCGGCTCATCAGCGCCCATGCAAAAGGCAATGTCTGCAGCGAGTGATTTTAAAATAATTTGAGGATCCAGTAATAGATAACAAAGCAGAGAAGTAGAGTAAAGTGGAGTGGAGTGGAGTGAAGTGAAGTGAAGTGGAGTGGAGTGGAGTGGAGTGGGGTGGGGTGGGGTGGGGTGGGGTGGGGTGGGGTGGGGTGGAGTGGGGTGGGGTGGGGTGGGGTGGAGTGGGGTGGAGTGGGGTGGGGTGGAGTGGAGTGGGGTAGAGTGGAGTGGAGTGGAGTGGGGTAGAGTGGAGTGGAGTGGAGTGGAGTGGAGTGGAGTGGAGTGGGGTAGAGTGGAGTGGAGTGGGGTGGAGTGGAGTGGAGTGGAGTGGAGTGGAGTGGGGTGGAGTGGAGTGGAGTGGAGTGGGGTGGAGTGGAGTGGAGTGGGGTGGGGTGGGGTGGGGTGGGGTGGGGTGGGGTGGGGTGGGGTGGGGTGGGGTGGGGTGGGGTGGGGTGGGGTGGGGTGGGGTGGGGTGGGGTGGGGTGGGGTGGGGTGGGGTGGGGTGGGGTGGGGTGGGGTGGGGTGGGGTGGGGTGGGGTGGGGTGGGGTGGGGTGGGGTGGGGTGGGGTGGGGTGGGGTGGGGTGGGGTGGGGTGGGGTGGGGTGGGGTGGGGTGGGGTGGGGTGGGGTGGGGTGGGGTGGGGTGGGGTGGGGTGGAGTGGAGTGGAGTGGAGTGGAGTGGAGTGGAGTGGGGTGGGGTGGGGCGGGGTGGGGTAGGGTAGAGGGAGATAGAGAGAAGAAAATAGAAAATAGTTTATTATTTATTACAAATACAATGCTTTGCGAGAGAGAGAAAGAGAAAGAAAGAGAGGGAGAGGGGGAGAGATTTTTTTAGACACAGCAGAACAGACAAGAGCTTGCAATATACTAAGATGAAACAAGTAAAGTAAAGTAAAGAGAATAGAGACAGAGAGCACAAGCTGGTGGAAGTTGATGAACTTCTATTGTCGAACTAATTGTTTTCGATCCCAGAGTTTTCACAACTACTGATACTATTCATAAAATGTCCTTCAAATATCACAGTCCGAATATTAATTTATATTTATAATGTAATACTTACATGGTCATATTTTGTAGCCATGATGGTGAGCAGTTGATAAGCCCCATTGACAGACGGCACCACTTTGTAGGTGGCATCAACGAACACCTCCGTGCAGTCGGATAAATGGGCGATGAAATTATCATCCTCGAAAACAACAGAGACGCTCTGATCCGTGGCACTGAGCGTCGTGGCTCGCATCGTGCCTCGGTTATATGTTAATAGCCGGTGCCACTGGGGGTCGAAAAGGATGTCCCTGTATTCCCTCAGTGTCTGCGGAATCGGTGGATGGGCTGTCTTGCGCGAGCAACGCATCGTCGTTTCAATACTTGGATACATCACAAGGACAGCGGCCTGAGGATGTCTGTTGTTTTGGAGTTAATTTTCCATTATTAACCATTATCTAGATCAATTTGTTTCTTGTACACAAGTTTTAATAATTTTTTTAGTCCTACTATTTAATTTTTGAGTGAACTATTAACGTGTTTATATTTTTAGGTTTCTAAAATTTTGTATTCTTATATTTTTATGATAATTGTAGTTTTTATTATTCTTTCAATACGTATGAATGATTATGAGAAAATGAATTATATTAAAATTATCACCTACAGTTGATAAAAATGTTAATCTTTGAAGACCTATAATGAGTTTTGGTACTTACAGCATACTTATCTCGTCGTAGATGTCTTTTTGCCGAACGAATCTCCTCATGCACGCGTGGCGCAATTCGTGCTTGAATATTTGAATTATTCCTGCGTTTTCGTCAGCCGCATGATTGTGCCCCGCAGTGACTTAAAATGCACCTGTGACGATCTTTGTACACCTTTGCAGTGGTGCAACGCGTCTCTATGCATTTCAGGTACCTGAATAGAATTAAAAATGTTGTCTTCGGTAAATTTGTAAATACAACATCGGTTTTTGATCGTGATTTTCAACTACATATTGTCTAAAAATGAATGAAAAATAAAAAACAGACCGCTTCATCGGTCGAATGCCAAAATAATTATTGAGCGAAGTCTTCAGTGTGTTTCAACGGGAAAAGGGAATTGATTGAACTGATTCATATTTAAACAGACAAAATAATATTGTTATCTTAAATTCATCTCGTTAATTAGATGTTGATAATAACATAATTATTCCCTTAAATACTCAATTGTAAATACTGCTGTAATTCACTCATAAGCTATTCCAGCCCTAGAAACAAATTCTATTTAGAATTGGTTTAAGCATGATGTACTCGAACACTCGGACATTCGAAATCATTTCGGAGTAATCCAACCGAATCCGGCCTAAATAATCTCCCTTTCGCGGACTTGCTAACTTCACGGCGTGCTAAAAGTCGTAATTTTTGTTGAAGAAAAAAAAAATCACATTGCAGGTATTCGCATGCTCTACAAGTTTGATGATGGACATTTTTCCGATATGCATCACGAAAAAAGAGAAAACAGCAAAAAACAAGTTTCAATCTCTTAATTCGTTACTTTCTCGTTCGATACCTCAACAACGATCAACGGTAGGTAAAAAATTCATATGATCTCAATTGTAGAGTGCAGAAGAAGCAACAAAAAAGTATATAATCGCAATTTTTGTATCATTACGGAGAGCCGAGTTATCGCAAAAAGAAAAAAACAAAAACAAAAATTTATCCCGTTTCTCAAGACGGCGGAGATAGCTTATATAAAATCTTGGTCAACAATTTCAAGCTAAGCTTTTCTAAGCCCCGATGTCGTGATAAAGTATAAACATATACTGGAAAGTGTTCCGAGAATTTTTTTGAAAAATTTATTTTGTCTACAATAAAATAGAAATGGTTTCATTTTTATTTATTTTTTGTTCATTTTTTCTATTCTGCTATTTTCATTGAATAAAGTTATCCGAAAATCCCGCAATAATCTTTTCGTTGGTGCGCGATGTAAATCACAGACAAATGAAGTCCTGGCTTGGGTGAATTCAATTGTTTTGTATAAATTAATACAATATAAGCATTATTCCACATAACTAGTCTACCCCCGAAGGCACAGTAACCCACCATCGGCTGTTCCCAATCTAATCCCGCTGCTACTCTTTTCAAGCTTTACTTTTTTCCGATACAAATAGCTCCATAATTGCCGAATAAGCCCTCAGGTTTTCTTCCGGGCACGCATTCGAATTCGACGTTCGAATTTATACATATAACGACAGATCGAATTTCACCGTCCGAGTGACTGCAACGGCGTCGCACAGTTTCATTTTCAGTACGTCTGCGACATATACAAATAAAATTAACACTCACGCTCCTTGCTGGAAAAGTCTCATAGAATATCATGAAAAAAAAAACTTGAAATATATTTTATAAGATTTTATGTGTGTATTTGTCCAAGAAAATATTCTTAGAACCTCATCATCATAAAATTCAGAACCTAGGAGATCTTATAAGTAGCATTAGTCCCTCATAAAATCTCATCATATTCAAATTTCAAATCGAGAATTTTATGTATTGGACGAAAAGGATCACTTATGAGAACCTATGAGCTTCAGTTGATATTATAAATATTTATGAGAATTTATCAGTAGAACAAAAAATTAAAAGAAGTCGTTTTAAAAGATAAAAAATTATGTTCTATTAACGGAATATTAATTTAAATTCCGTTAATAGAACATAATTTTTTATCTTTCAAAACGACTTCTTTTAATTTTTTGTTCTACTGATAAATTCTCATAAATATTTATAATATCAACTGAAGCTCATAGGTTCTTATAAGTGATCCTTTTCATCCAATACAACCTATTAAATTCTCGATTTGAAATTTGAATATGATGAGATTTTTTGAGGGACGAATGCTACTTATGAGATCTCTCAGGTTCTGATGAATTCTAATTTTGATGCTTACAAATCACGTTGAAACAAAAGAGTTGTTATAATCGTACACCCCATTGAAAATCAGAAATACGTTAATGATGGGTTTTGAAGATTGATGAAAGTTTAACATAAATGAAAAAATGCAAATAAACATTAAACATAAATTATTTATTATTAATCTATTGTATTTATCTATATAAATACATTAAACTTGTATTTGAGATTATCAAGAGATCATTCTGAATAACATTACAGTCATACAAATTTTAAGTAGCATTTAAGTTGTTGTAGATTACGAATTGTTCATTTCGTAATAAATAAGTAAGTTATAAGTAATAAACAAATAAAGTAAAGATAAAAAATAAATAAGTAAGTTTTGAACGGTCTTACAAAGTTAAAGTTGAATTGTATAGCTTTTCAATTTTTCGTATTAAAAATTAATATCAAAAATATGAACAATTTTATCATAATAAAAGTAATGTATGAGTTAGAAATGGTTTATGATAATGACTAATTGTTGTAAAAACAGTAATTGAATTTTAAATGTTTAATTATTGTCACACCTTTTGCTGAATTATGAATATACGCTTTCCTGTTCACTGAAAACGTAACACACATAACACGTGGATAATAGTCGGGAAGCTCACACTTTACACTGGAAGAGAACGACGCTCTTCTGTCTAATGCCCACAACTTGTGTGAGCCCGCTCAACAAAAGCCTTCAGCACTCGTTATGACATTTTGCCGCACGCAACAATGTTTCACTTATAAGATGACGCTGCAGTGCAAGCGAGACACTAAAAAAACAAAAGAACTGAGGGGTTTATACGCTGGACTGTTTACGGCATATATGTAATACTCCTATATTGCTAATTCCTATAAGTGGAGGGGTTAGGAACTAAGAGAAACAGAATATATCTTTAACTCACTTCTTTACAACCCAATTAACATGTTCTGCGCAGCTGCGATAGTAATGGCGGATTGGCGGGTGTTAAAAGTATCTAACCTTGAAATTATCCGGAAAGATAGCAAATGGTACTGCGGCGTGCTAACGGAGTAAGCTACCGTCGTACGCCGAAGACTTCGCAGCAGCTAATCCGGGACGACCTACTCCTGCGATGTCAACAATCCGGGAAATGGTGAAAAAATTTTATGTCACGGAAAATCTCGACCCCGGATTGGATAAGCTAGTGTATCCAACGTTGCAGCTTAGTGCTGAAACTAAGGAAGCAGTCTTGCGAACATTGCGCGAAGATGGAAAGAAACCAGCGTCGAGAGTTGCGCAAGAGATTGGCATTTCCAAATCCTCGGTGCGAAATATGGTTCGACAACGTCAAGTCACACCTTTCAAATACACGGAGGTTCAACAGCTTCAGCCTCCAGATTTCGAGCAGCGACTGATTTTCTGCCAGACGATGAGGAATCGTTTGAGGGACGATGCAGGTCTACGTAGGATCTGCTTCACCGACGAGTCCACCGTTGTGTCAGTCGGTGAGAACAACAGGCAGAATTTACGATTTTATTCAAACGTAAATCCTCACCTAGTCATTGAGGTCAACAAGCAGCACCAGCAAAAATTGAACGTGTGGGCGGGTATCTATGTGTGGGACAAATGAAGAATATATCATGCTTTGTTTTCTTTCTTTCTATTTCGACTAAATACAGTTTAGGGATACAAAGCATTGAAATTAATGAAATTATCCGCATTTAATCAAGACCATTACACTAGTTGAAGTTGGTATCATTGACTTTTTAGAGTTCGATGACGCTATAAACTGTACGATGAAAAAGTCCTGTAGACCCTATGCTTTTGACGTTCGAGAAGTTAACTGAAGAACTTTAAACTTACAGAATTTATTCAAAATCATATTATGGAAACAGTGTGAAGTTCAGAGAACAGTTTCCGATTTTTAATCGGATATTTGTTTAAAATACAGAGCAATGAAAAAAGCACAACAAATTATGTATGAAGATTATTTTGAAAAAGTGTGAAGTATTATTAAAATTTTGCTGTATTACTAGTTCTTTACATGATTTTGCATAAATTCTGTAAGTGTTAAGCTTTGTGGTTCACTTATCGAACGCAAGGAACTTTGCGAAGCAAATATTGAGAGCACCTACAGACTATTTCATCGTAGACTGTTCACGCTCATCGAAGACTCAAAACCTAATCGACCAAACTTGAGTATAATAATCATAATTAAATAACAAAATTCTATTCGGGCCTATTGGAGTGGACTAATTTAAATTTTAATCATTTTCATATAATTTCAATTATTTCACCGGTCTACTTTTAAAAAGCAATGATCTATGCTTACTTAAAGTCCAAGTAGTTTCCTGCTTCACTCGACTCTACGTCGCCAACCACGGAGGTGTTCAAAATGACGTCCCCGCTGTGCTATGCATGCGTCTAGGCGTGCCCAGAACGACTCGGTCGTGTTGGAGATTGCTTGCGGAGTCATGTCCGCAAGAATCTCCAACAACCTAGCACGCAAAGCCGGGAGGTCATTTATTCTACCTCCGTCGTAGATTTTGCTTTTGTCGTAGGGCCATAGGCCAAAGTCGAGTGGCCTCAGATCGGGCGACCGTGCAGGCCATTGCACAGGGCCACGCCGACCGATCCAGCGGTTCGGGAACTCCTCGTCCAGGTACGCACGGACGGCAGCGGCGTAATGAGCTGGCGCTCCGTCCTGTTGGTACCAGACCAGATCACTGGACCCTAGATCATGAAAAAGCACAAAATTAATAACTGAAAAAGTTCTTTTCTTCTGAACCGCACTTACGACTTAGAAGAAAAAAAATGTACTCACGTCTCCTTCGAGGGCTCTCACAGCAGGTACTATCTGCTCTTCTAGCAGCTGTAAGTACTTTGGCCCATTGAGGTTTCCCTCTATGAAAAACGGCCCGATGATCTGGTTGGCGTACATACCCGCCCACACGTTCAATTTTTGCTGGTACTGCGTGTGGGCCTCAATGACTAGGTGAGGATTTACGTTTGAATAAAATCGTAAATTCTGCCTGTTGTGTCCACCAACTAGCACAATGGTGGACTCGTCGGTGAAGCAGATCCTACGTAGACCTGCATCTTCCCTCAAACGATTCCTCATCGTCTGGCAGAAAATCAGTCGCTGCTCGAAATCTGGAGGCTGAAGCTGTTGAACCTCCGTGTATTTGAAAGGTGTGACGTGACGTTGTCGAACAATATTCCGCACCGAGGATTTAGAAATGCCAATCTCTTGCTCAACTCTCGACGCTGGTTTCTTTCCATCTTCGCGTAATGTTCGCAAGACTGCTTCCTTAGTTTCAGCACTAAGCTGCAACGTTGGATACACTAACTTATCCAATCCGGGGTCGAGATTTCCCGTGGCATTAAATTTTTTCACCATTTCCCGGATTGTTGACATCGCCGGAGTAGGTCGTCCCGGATTAGCTGCTGCGAAGTTTTCGGCGATACGACGGTAGCTCACACCGTTAGCACGCTGCAGTACCATTTGCCGTCTTTCCGGAACTGTATAAACAATAAACGGCATTATTCTGCCCACAATTAATAATGTCGACTGCACTCAACGCAGTACAAATGCGTTGTGTTAGAATATGTCGATGTTTGTTGCAAGAAAGTAGTAGAGACGAGGCTCATTGCGTTGTATGATTTTCGTTCAGATTTGAAAATAAATCCGAGGTTTACTATTAGGCTATTGGTGCATAATAGATGAGAGCATCGGTGGTAGCCAATCACGAGTCGGACACATGCCGTCATATTTTTCTTCGACAGACATTTAATATTTTTTCACTCGCGATAGTAAACAATTAGGCTGGTTCACAGCTTAAAAACTGTTAAAATTCAAGTTAAGACGAATTGAAATATTATCGAGGGCTCATTCGATTCCGGATGACGTCTAGAAAAATTTGCGCAAGTTTCATACTTGTCCATAAACAATTGCAAAAGTTATAAACAAATCAAGAATCGGAAAAAAAAAGGGTTTAGTTTTTTGCTGATAGCTGAACAACTATAAGTGATAGCGTAAATTTGAAAAACGATTCTTAATGAGGAATAAATTTACAATCAAAAAGTCCCGACTCCCGGAACTCTATCTTGATTATTTATACCTGCAATTTGATGTTGAATGTAGAGCTGCGCGCAGCGAACGCAGCAATGTTACACTGCTGCGATACCGACCGTAAAATGTAATAAAAAAAATTTTATACTATTAAATATGGAATAATTTTTTTTTTATGATTACGGTATCATCTAGACACTTGAGATAATAACATTCCGTCGAGAAAAAAAATTTTCATCGATTTTTCAACAATTGAATATATTGTTAACTAAGCATTTTTTTTTCTCATTTTCGTCTACATCAAAGTCATACCATTGTTTAAGGGAAGTTGGTGATATTATTTCGCTTCGTGAAGACCATTTGACAACTATACTTAACAAGATTATAACATCGCGTTATCTCTCATTGTTATGACCTATTAGTTATAAGTTATCTAAGCTAACAAGAATTTAAAAAATTGAAAAGAGTGGTTAACAATCTTTTTAAACCGAATTATATTATTATTAATCTAGAAAAACATTTTTCACCACGTCGTGCGTAAAGTTTTTTGATTCCCTTTTGTTTGATTGATAATTTAATAAATATTAATGATACTAATTTACAAATATAAATCAATGAAATAATTACATTTTACGGTCGGTATCGCAGCAGTGTAACATTGCTGCGTTCGCTGCGCGCAGCTCTACATTCAACATCAAATTGCAGGTATAAATAATCAAGATAGAGTTCCGGGAGTCGGGACTTTTTGATTGTAAATTTATTCCTCATTAAGAATCGTTTTTCAAATTTACGCTATCACTTATAGTTGTTCAGCTATCAGCAAAAAACTAAACCCTTTTTTTTTCCGATTCTTGATTTGTTTATAACTTTTGCAATTGTTTATGGACAAGTATGAAACTTGCGCAAATTTTTCTAGACGTCATCCGGAATCGAATGAGCCCTCGATAATATTTCAATTCGTCTTAACTTGAATTTTAACAGTTTTTAAGCTGTGAACCAGCCTAATTGTTTACTATCGCGAGTGAAAAAATATTAAATGTCTGTCGAAGAAAAATATGACGGCATGTGTCCGACTCGTGATTGGCTACCACCGATGCTCTCATCTATTATGCACCAATAGCCTAATAGTAAACCTCGGATTTATTTTCAAATCTGAACGAAAATCATACAACGCAATGAGCCTCGTCTCTACTACTTTCTTGCAACAAACATCGACATATTCTAACACAACGCATTTGTACTGCGTTGAGTGCAGTCGACATTATTAATTGTGGGCAGAATAATGCCGTTTATTGTTTATACAGTTCCGGAAAGACGGCAAATGGTACTGCAGCGTGCTAACGGTGTGAGCTACCGTCGTATCGCCGAAAACTTCGCAGCAGCTAATCCGGGACGACCTACTCCGGCGATGTCAACAATCCGGGAAATGGTGAAAAAATTTAATGCCACGGGAAATCTCGACCCCGGATTGGATAAGTTAGTGTATCCAACGTTGCAGCTTAGTGCTGAAACTAAGGAAGCAGTCTTGCGAACATTACGCGAAGATGGAAAGAAACCAGCGTCGAGAGTTGAGCAAGAGATTGGCATTTCTAAATCCTCGGTGCGGAATATTGTTCGACAACGTCACGTCACACCTTTCAAATACACGGAGGTTCAACAGCTTCAGCCTCCAGATTTCGAGCAGCGACTGATTTTCTGCCAGACGATGAGGAATCGTTTGAGGGAAGATGCAGGTCTACGTAGGATCTGCTTCACCGACGAGTCCACCATTGTGCTAGTTGGTGGACACAACAGGCAGAATTTACGATTTTATTCAAACGTAAATCCTCACCTAGTCATTGAGGCCCACACGCAGTACCAGCAAAAATTGAACGTGTGGGCGGGTATGTACGCCAACCAGATCATCGGGCCGTTTTTCATAGAGGGAAACCTCAATGGGCCAAAGTACTTACAGCTGCTAGAAGAGCAGATAGTACCTGCTGTGAGAGCCCTCGAAGGAGACGTGAGTACATTTTTTTTCTTCTAAGTCGTAAGTGCGGTTCAGAAGAAAAGAACTTTTTCAGTTATTAATTTTGTGCTTTTTCATGATCTAGGGTCCAGTGATCTGGTCTGGTACCAACAGGACGGAGCGCCAGCTCATTACGCCGCTGCCGTCCGTGCGTACCTGGACGAGGAGTTCCCGAACCGCTGGATCGGTCGGCGTGGCCCTGTGCAATGGCCTGCACGGTCGCCCGATCTGAGGCCACTCGACTTTGGCCTATGGCCCTACGACAAAAGCAAAATCTACGACGGAGGTAGAATAAATGACCTCCCGGCTTTGCGTGCTAGGTTGTTGGAGATTCTTGCGGACATGACTCCGCAAGCAATCTCCAACACGACCGAGTCGTTCTGGGCACGCCTAGACGCATGCATAGCACAGCGGGGACGTCATTTTGAACACCTCCGTGGTTGGCGACGTAGAGTCGAGTGAAGCAGGAAACTACTTGGACTTTAAGTAAGCATAGATCATTGCTTTTTAAAAGTAGACCGGTGAAATAATTGAAATTATATGAAAATGATTAAAATTTAAATTAGTCCACTCCAATAGGCCCGAATAGAATTTTGTTATTTAATTATGATTATTATACTCAAGTTTGGTCGATTAGGTTTTGAGTCTTCGATGAGCGTGAACAGTCTACGATGAAATAGTCTGTAGGTGCTCTCAATATTTGCTTCGCAAAGTTCCTTGCGTTCGATAAGTGAACCACAAAGCTTAACACTTACAGAATTTATGCAAAATCATGTAAAGAACTAGTAATACAGCAAAATTTTAATAATACTTCACACTTTTTCAAAATAATCTTCATACATAATTTGTTGTGCTTTTTTCATTGCTCTGTATTTTAAACAAATATCCGATTAAAAATCGGAAACTGTTCTCTGAACTTCACACTGTTTCCATAATATGATTTTGAATAAATTCTGTAAGTTTAAAGTTCTTCAGTTAACTTCTCGAACGTCAAAAGCATAGGGTCTACAGGACTTTTTCATCGTACAGTTTATAGCGTCATCGAACTCTAAAAAGTCAATGATACCAACTTCAACTAGTGTAATGGTCTTGATTAAATGCGGATAATTTCATTAATTTCAATGCTTTGTATCCCTAAACTGTATTTAGTCGAAATAGAAAGAAAGAAAACAAAGCATGATATATTCTTCATTTGTCCCACACATAGATACCCGCCCACACGTTCAATTTTTGCTGGTGCTGCTTGTTGACCTCAATGACTAGGTGAGGATTTACGTTTGAATAAAATCGTAAATTCTGCCTGTTGTTCTCACCGACTGACACAACGGTGGACTCGTCGGTGAAGCAGATCCTACGTAGACCTGCATCGTCCCTCAAACGATTCCTCATCGTCTGGCAGAAAATCAGTCGCTGCTCGAAATCTGGAGGCTGAAGCTGTTGAACCTCCGTGTATTTGAAAGGTGTGACTTGACGTTGTCGAACCATATTTCGCACCGAGGATTTGGAAATGCCAATCTCTTGCGCAACTCTCGACGCTGGTTTCTTTCCATCTTCGCGCAATGTTCGCAAGACTGCTTCCTTAGTTTCAGCACTAAGCTGCAACGTTGGATACACTAGCTTATCCAATCCGGGGTCGAGATTTTCCGTGACATAAAATTTTTTCACCATTTCCCGGATTGTTGACATCGCAGGAGTAGGTCGTCCCGGATTAGCTGCTGCGAAGTCTTCGGCGTACGACGGTAGCTTACTCCGTTAGCACGCCGCAGTACCATTTGCTATCTTTTCGGATAATTGTTATTACAAATAATTTTATCGAATTTATTTATGACACGGTTTCACAAAATTTTTTTAAATAATATTTCTTGAATTATACTTGGGAGAGAATTTTGAAAAATTGTTAATTTTGGATATTGAGTGTAAATAATGTTGGAAATATACGAAATTTTTATAGTAAACTAAATATTGTTTATTGTACTGTAAAAAAAAAACCTTTATAATATTTTTTCCGTTGTACCTTTGTAATATTTTTTCTGTTTATTATTTAAAATAAACTTTTTTTTATAAATACTTGATCTAATTTATTCAACTTGTCACCCAAATACACAATTAACTAGATTTGCACTACGAAGAACACGATTAATCGTCTTATTACTTGTTACAAATTCTTTACGACTGATTCATCATCAGTAATCAAAGTACGGCTGCTCGGAGACACAGTAGCGCAGATTCAAGAAGGTAATGTCTTTAGTGCTCGAACTCCTTCGGAACCATTTCTAGTGGAGCGAGTGATTTCTTCATTTTTTGTAAGACGCACCTTTGCATTTTTTATTCTGGATCTGTATATTTCACTTATTTTTAATTTCTTAATTATATTTATTAAGAAATTTTATTTTCTCATTTTTTTTTTTTTTTTTTGTATTTTTCTTTTTTGTATTGCATTTTTTCGTCTTGCGTTAACAGGCCTGTGCAGCTGCTTTAAGTTTCTCAGTAGGAGAATTTTCTTTCTTGTATTTTTAAACCTGATTAAACTTATTATTATAATATTGAGATAAAATCATCGTCTCCGGAGGAATTTTCAATCAGTTTGGTTTGCATTTTTTGCTTCGTAAGGAACGCAGTATACCTTACAAACCAAAAATCATGCGATCCGCATAACTGTCTCATCGCAGAGTTTTCAGCCTCGTCGAGGGCTCGATTCGCGAAATCAAATATTATTCCTTTCCGACTTGTTCGTCTTTCAAAAAACTGTCCAGCATTACCTAATGTTTTCAATAAACAGAAATCAACACCTCTAAAGGCCGGTTTCACCAACGAAGAATAACTTTCATTCGTAGAATAACTTTAATCGTCGAATAAAAGTCGAAAATTCAATGTTAAATAGTCTTATATTTTTAATGAATAGATTTTAATCTCCAATTAAAAGTTATTCGCCGTCGGTGAAGCCGACCATAATTCATTCATTGACTATTGCAACTTTTTTTATTAATTTTTTTATTAATATTGATGAATCTTGCCAATTAACTTTATTCTGATCGGATTCTTCAATTTCAATATAATAAATATTTTTAACCCAACAATCTGACAGTTGAGTCGTCTGCTAACAGAATTTTTCGCGTCCCCCTTCCATTAATGACAATACCCTGCCTTCGGCAATCTTCGGAAATTTGACTGTTGGGTTGCCTATATATATATATATATGCATATATATATATATATATATATATATATATATATATATATATATATATATATATATATATATATATATATATATATATATATATATATATGTATATATATATATATACAGGGTGAGTCACTTCAAGTGTCGAGAATGGGAGGGACTCAATTGGCACGAGGCTCCACCCCTTCAGCCAATTAGCAACTAGAAGAATTTAACCGGCCGAAATCCTTACGAGAACTCAACATACAATTGCTTCGTGTGGCAGAGAAATATCAACAACTACTGAACCAGGCTATTAGGTATTTATTCATTTTGACGCTCATAGAAGCGATTTAAATTGTTGGCTTTCTGTTACATGAAGTTGGCTCTGATACATGAATACACATCATGATTTACATCATTACTCATTGTGGAGACAAAATTATGATACAACCCACCTGTCCGGATATTTAATCCGATACGTTGTTGCCACAAGAGTTGCGTCACTTCGGAACTTACCATAAAGCAGGGGCATGTAGATGTACTCGCTTGTTGTAAGATTCATGATAGGGAATTTTCGAAATCTTAGTAGGTAATAGTGAGCACGCGGCTCAGCTATTAGAATCAGAGTATGACAAGCCGTATCAGTTGTGCCACAGGTAATCAAAGCCTATACTTTTACGCTTCAAGTTTATTTTGTATTGATAGAGACAGAGAAAGCCAAGAATTTGAATCGTTTCAGTGAACGTCGCAATGGGTAAATATCTAATAGCCTGATTAAGTCGTTGATATTTTTCTCCTGTACCAAGACATCGTATCTTGTGTTTTCATAAGAATTTCGATCAACCAAGTTCTTCTAGTTATTGATTGGCTGAAGAGGTGGGGCCTCGTGTCAATTGAGTCCCTCCCATTCTCGACACTTGAAGTGACCCACTCTGTATATATATATATATGCATATATATATATATAGGCAACCCAACAGTCAAATTTCCGAAGATTGCCGAAGGCAGGGTATTGTCATTAATGGAAGGGGGACGCGAAAAATTCTGTTAGCAGACGACTCAACTGTCAGATTGTTGGGTTAAAAATATTTATTATAGTGAAATTGAAGAATCCGATCGGAATAAAGTTAATTGGCAAGATTCATCAATATTAATAAAAAAATTAATAAAAAAAGTTGCAATAGTCAATGAATGAATTATGGTCGGCTTCACCGACGGCGAATAACTTTTAATTGGAGATTAAAATCTATTCATTAAAAATATAAGACTATTTAACATTGAATTTTCGACTTTTATTCGACGATTAAAGTTATTCTACGAATGAGAGTTATTCTTCGTTGGTGAAACCGGCCGTATATATATGTGTATATATGTGTATATATATGTGTATATATATGTGTATATATATGTGTATATATATATGTGTATATATATATATATATGTATATATATATATATATATATATATATATATATATATATATATATATATGTATATATATATATATATATATGTATATATATATATGTGTATATGTATATGTATGTATATGTATATGTATGCATATGTATATGTATGTATATGTATATGTATGTATATGTATATGTATGTATATGTATATGTATGTATTGTAACTTTTCGGTAATATCCCGGCACGATTTCTCGAGCCGGAGCAGTACCGAATTTTTACTTTAAGATTCTTTATCCTAATAGGGATAATATTAAGACTCCTGAAAGGGTGAATCACTACCCGTCCCTTCAAATAACTTAACTTTCTAATTTTACGGATCCGGACAGGCTTTCGCCACGACAGGACCGTTTCCCTTTATTACTCCCCCAAACCTACGTCCCTACGGATCAGGATTAGCTTACGCACCTCGTGACCGTTTCTGGCGTGGATCCGGGTCGACCTTGTTGAGTTCTCAACCGATCAACCAGTACCACTGCTAGCTACTGATTCTAAGTTTCCTATGTTGTGAATATTAGCAATCTTTTTATCACTAATATCACCCTACAGAACCGGACAGGCTTTCGCCACGACAGGTCTGTTTCTGGCGTAAGTACTAGCAACCCAATTAGTCTGCGAAGACTCGGGGAAGGCTTTCGCGCTACCGCTATCTTGCACCACCTGGTTCACCAGTACTCACTCTAGCTTGATTTTACTTACAACAAATTCCCCTTTTCGCGACCCACTGTAAGGAGAGAAAAGCAAGCACAATATATTTTCGTTAATGTTAATGATGAATACTTTTATTTTTAACCTAACTTATCCTAGTTGCTATTTACAAGGTTGGTTGTTGTGTTGGCTATTGCCGCGAAGTTTTATAATTTTTGTCTAGTTTAAATTACTGAGAGTGTGTGGCTTGTGATTTTGTTTTGATTCTATTTCTGCCCGTCTCGAACGTAATTAACACTGTTTTTGAGCACTATCGCGCTTTGCGAATGAAGCTACTCTTTATACTTTTTTAGAATAACTGTGATCGCTTTGATCGTTAAGTTATGCTATGTAATGATTTTATTTAACTCTTCTCCGAACAAGCGCTTTGCTTGAATGAATTGAATTGATACGATGGTTGTGAGTCGACTAAGCGCTCTGCTTATGTCGCTCGGGTTGTAACTTGTGTGAGACAGCTGTAGACGCTCTGCTATCAGACTGAATGAGTTTGTCTAAGCTGCTGCTGTTTATATAGCCGGTCTGACGCCCCAGTGACGTCAGACTGGCTATCGAAGTTGACAATTCGTACCCCTCACTCGTTAGATGGCGTTGATCTTTACCGGGGTGGGGTCTAAACGTTGGAAGTGTTACATTGCCCCCTTTTCATCAGCTGATGTTCGGTGATTTTTATCTTCTTGCAGCGATCAATTAGTTGATGAAACTATGTTTTTGAATTGGGGAATTTATTCTTGTTCAGTTCAGATGTCGTCGAGTTCTTCAGGTGTTCGTCGCTATGCTCAGGTAGGTGTTGTTGTTATGTCCAGGTAGGTATTGTTGTTATGTCCAGGTAGGTATAGTTGTTATGTCCGTTTATATATTTTTTTTCAGTCCAAGTGGATCAGTTGGGTCAAAATCGGTGAAATAAACAGGTAAGTTGTTATTGCACAATGCTTCAAATTGTCTTACCAATTCTGGTGTCTCACTTCCGCACATTTCATCGATTTGCAGTATTATTTCCGGTGTTGTAGGTATTCTATCCTTGGCTTCAAGCGCATCTGTGGTCGGCGATTCATCTTCTGAAGTCTCAGGTAAATCTAGCGTACCAAAAATGTTTAACAATATCTGCTCCCTCTCTTCTTTCTTCTCCTCCTTGGATTTTTTTCTTTCGTCTACCTTTAGTCTCTTTATTTTGTACTTCCTTTTGGGTACTTCTACCTTGAACGCTATCTTTTTCTTTGGTCTTGGTGTATTTATTTTGTTTAATGGTATTGATACTACAATCTTTTCCTTTTTCTCGCAGGTGATCGGCGTCGGTTCTGGAACTTCGTTTGATGGTTCCTTGGTTTGCGTGGATGTCGGTATGTTTCCTTGCCTCCTAGCCTTCCTTACTCTCTTTTTATTAAACGAGCTCGGGGTCTGCCATCCTTTTCCAGGCACCGGTGACTTCCTCCTGACTCCTCGAAATCCTCCAGACGGTGCAATAATCCGCATAGGATTATTTGATGCGTCGAATCCATACCAGTCGGCCTCTTTCGTTTGGGTGTCCTTGTCTTGGATACTTTTATAGCCATCTTCAAAATTATAGAGATCCATTTCGAATATAACTGATAATAATTCTCTAGTTACTATTCCTTAAATACTCTTTCCAGGTGACTATTCTTCTGTGGAGGGCCTAATCCTTCTCCTCCCCTTGGATTTGATTCTATTCAACGTCCAGATATAACTTGAACATGTTGACATGAAACCTCCCCCTCTCTTTTCCAGTGATCGGGTGATCCAGAATGTAAGTCGCTTCTCCTACTTTTTCTTTTATTCGATACGGTCCTTCGTATAATTCGAAAAATTTAGCCATTTTTTTATTTTTTTGTATCCGATACGTTGAGTGCTTTGACTAATACTAAATCGTCTAATTTAAATCTTGTCATTTTGTGTTTTGCATTGTAATATCCTGCGCGTCTTTTTCCGTGCTTTATTATGTTATTCTTAACTAATCTTAATTTAATATTTACAGGTAAATCTACTCGGTTTTTTACCAGCCAATCCTCCCAGAATCTGGTAGGCTTCTGACCAAGATGAATTTCACAAGGTGTGAATCCCGTGGTGTCGTGATGCGACTCGTTAATGCATGTCTCTATTATTCGGATCCAGTTTATCCATGCGGTATGTTTATCACTAAGAAACGTTCTAAAAAATCTTATTAACTCGCGGTTTACGCGTTCTACTGCGTTTCCTTGGGGATGCCGGATAGATGAGTAAATTAACGTAATGTTTTCTTCGTTTAGCTTATTTATCCATTCTGCACAGGTAAATTGCGTCCCGTGATCACACTGAATGCGTTTAGGTTTACCGAACTCCGGAATGTATTCGTTAAAAATGCTATTGATGGTGGATCTCGCGTTAGCCGCCTTGAGTGGATATAAACGTACGAATTTGCTAAAAACGTCTACCGTTACGAGAATCCATTTATAATTGCCCTTAGATGCAGGTAGCGGTCCTAAAAAGTCGATTGATAAAAGATCGCCTACTCCCTTTGGTACTATGTTCTGCATTTCCGAATAACTATAACGGTTAGGCACCTTGCATCTTTGACATCGGTCACATCTTGCAATTATCTGTCTAATCTTTTTAGCGAATTTCGGATAATAAAATCCCTCTTTTAATAGCTTGTAACATTTTGCTGCACCTAGATGCCCATACATTTCATGGCATTCTAATATTAGCTGTTTTACTAGTTCGGTAGGCACGCATGCCTGCAGCTTTCCTTCTGAATCACGACGATACAGAATGTTATCGACTATCTCAAATTTCGGATTATCAATGATCACTTCTGATTCTATCATGTCGTTTATCTTTTGATCGGCTCGCTGATAATTCGCGAATCCCTTTAACTTGTTCTTTAGATCGTTATCTATTCTTTTTGCTAACGGCGCTATCACTTGAATGTTTTGTACTAACGCTTCTTTTTCATTTGTTTCAGGCGGATACCGACTTATAATATCAGCTACTACATTGTCGCTCCCTTTGATATATTCAATATCAAACTGATACGTTTGTATAAATAAAACCCATCTAGCTAGTCTAGAACTAACTAATTTGCATGATAAAATAAATGTTAAGGCTCTGTGATCCGTGCGGATCGTTAACTTTGCCCCTATAATAAACGTTCTGAACTTCTCTAAAGCAAAAACAATCGCTAATAATTCCTTTTCCGAAGTAAAATAGTTTAGTTCTGCTTTTTTCATGGTTCTACTAGCGAATCCTATTATTAATTCGTCACCATCGTCTGATATTTGATAAAGCACTGCTCCTATCGCATAATTGCTCGCATCGCATTGTAAGAAATATCTTTTCTTTGGATCTGGGTGATTTATAATCATAGATTCGCAAAATAAATTTTTTACTTTTGTAAACTGCTCATTCATTTCTTCGGTCCACTCCCACTTGGTGTCCTTCCTTACTAATTTTAATAACGGAAATGTTGCGTCTGAGTAAAGTCTTGTGAATTTACTATAATAATTTGTTAACCCTAAAAACCCTTTTAACTGTTTTATATTCTTTGGAGTAGGGAAGTTTTGGATTGCCTCGATCTTTTCAGGCTGTGGCATTATTCCATTTTTAGTGATCCTATGTCCTAAAAAGTCTATTTCTTCCCTAAAGAATTTCGATTTTTTGAAGTTTATAGTTAAGTTATATTTCCGAAATGTTTCAAATAGTAATTGTAGGTGTATCAAATGAGTCTGAATCGAATCAGAAAGGCAAAGGATGTCGTCAACGAAGTTGACCGTAAATTGTTCTGTTGCTTTTAATATAATATCTAATGTTCTAATTAATGCCGCAAGACTAGTATTCAATCCGTATGGAGTGACTGTAAATTGATATGTTTTGCCCTCATGCATAAATGCAGTGTATTTTCTGGAGTCTGGGTGTAGTGGAACCTGCCAGAAACTAGCCGTAAGATCTAAGCTTGACATGAACTGACTTTTCCCACACTTTTGGAATAGAACTTCAGTAGATTGAGCGCAATCATGGTCAGGTATTATGATTTTATTTATGTGTCTTGCATCAAGCACTAATCTAATATCCCCTCCCTTTTTTGCAACTACTACTATTGGATTTACATATTCGCTAAATGATCGTTCAATAACTCCGAGGTTTAACATTTTCTCGATTTCCATTCTAACTTTTTCCCTCTGTGAAATAGGTATCGGATAAGGTCTTTTTACAATTGGTCTATCCTCATAGATTTTTATTTTATGTTCATAAGTTGATACTCTCCCTGGAGCTTTGTAGAATACATCTCGGTAGTGTTTTAACAATTGTGAAAATGATTTTAAGTTGTTTCCGTCTAATACCTGACACTCTGATAGTTTCTCTGTTATCTCATCATCAGTTAAAACCAGTTCATTTATATCGCTTGTCATCTTTTCAGCGCCAGTTCTAATTGATGCTATGGTTTTCTGTTCGGTCTGGTCTCTAAGACTGTTCGAAACATATTCCGAGTTTGTTAAATCTACTGATGTGTCCCCAGAAGGCATTTTGAATTTTAATTTATTAGTTCGTAAGTCAATATCGGATTTCCACCTTTGTAATGTGTCGATACCAATAATTATATCTTGTTTTAAATTCGGAACTATTAAAAAACATATTAAATCTGTGTAATTTCCTAGTGTTGTTTGGATTAATATCTGCTCTTTTACTCGCGTGGCTTTACTACCAGTTACACCTACTATGTGAAAGTCTATCACAGGCAATTTTTCATGTTTTGTCAATTTACTGCTATGATTTGAATACCATTCTTCCGATAAGCACGTGACTTGGCTACCGGTATCTAGCAAGGCTTTTACTTCTATACTTCCTATGTTTAACGCAATCATCGGACACTGTATCAATTCATACTCAGATTGGTCTCGTTCTTGAATCAAATACTCATACGGGTCCTCGAAAAAGTGTTCCACGGATATCGGTTTTTGTATTTTTGCCGCTTGTATTTTGATTTCTCGCTGTGCCACGATCGTTGATGGCTCGATCGGCACAGCGCCTACTGGTTTTCCGAAAAACTCTCTTCGATTTCAATTGGCTCGTCTGCGTCTACCTGTTGTTCTGCGATCGCTCTGATTTGTGGATTGTACTTCGGTATTGACCTATAGTATCTATCCTCTGATTGTCCGACTTGTTTTTGTTTTTCGTGAGAACTTGGCTTTACCTCCTCCCGCTGTGTCGGCTGCTTTGCTATGTTTATGTTATCTAACGCGCTTCGCCATGACACTGGTTTTGAGGTTACTTGATTATTTACCATATCTTTTGCTGTTTTATTTATTTGTTCGGTGAAAAATATTTTTTTCTTAGGAATGTTGGATCTACCGCCCGCCTGCATTTCATCTAGGAATACCAAGAAACTGTCTAGAGTTTGTATGTTCCGACACCTAGCTGCTTCTATTACCCGTTCTTCGAAATGACGTATAAGGCATTTAATTATTTCTTCCTCAGGTATTCTTGGAGTTAATCCCGCAGCGATCGTGAACTTACGGTTCGCGTATTCGGCCCATCTGATTTTTGAATCTTGTGAGTAAAAACCAAACTCTAAGTTTTTTCTAATTTCTCTTTGTATTTCCTCACCCCAGAACCTATCTCTAAAACGTGTTTTAAATTGTTCCCAGGTATCAATGACGTCTCGACGCGCGATCCACCATTCTTTAGCGTCGTTATTTAAACATTGCCCGATTAATCGGATGCGAGTGTCCTCATCTATGCTAAAGAACTCAAAATATTCTTCGACTTCCCGAAGAAAATAGGTAGGTTTTTCACCGCTTTTTCCCGAATACGTTGGCATTTTTATTTGCTTCGCCATTACAGCTAAACTAGAGTGCTCTACCGCTCCTAGTTGGTTTGGCTGGCGTTTTAACCTTCTTAATTCGGCTTCTACACCGAGCTTAAATCTATTATGATTAATCTCTACCTCCCTAACCATCTCTGCTTGTGAGCTTTGTCCCTCGACAATTTGTTTATTTAATATTTCGAAATTTTCTCTAATATCCTCTCTTATTGTATTTTCAGATACTGCTATCTTGGAATGACATTCGGTAAGACTTTCGTTATACTTGTCTAATACAAGTTTATATTTCGAATCTAATTTGCTCGTTTGATGCTTTACTTCGATAATATGCTGCTCAACTTTTTCGTCGATAATAGTTATCGCGGTTTCACTTGATTTCTGTGATTCTAACCTTTTTTGTTCCATTTCTTTAGTACTCTTGTCTAATTTCTGTTCTAGACGTTTCAAAGTCTGGATAATATCGTACATCATGCCTGTTTGCTCGGATCTCGGAATTTCTACAGATGATGAATCCTGAGCTACAATACCAGATGTTCTACTCGAATCTCCCGGTGACGGCCCCCTAGACCTCACACCGGTCCCTAATTTTTGCTTTTCTGCCATTGCAGTGTTCTTTTTCTAATTCCCAATAATACGAATCCTTTCAAAAGTCTTTTGTACCCCTTTGAAATTTTTATTGTCTCCAAGTGAGCAATAAATTTGAAAATTTTAATAAAAGATTTTAAAGAATGAATTTAAGTGTTGAAATTTCTTTCTAAGTGAAGCTAAGTTAAATGATTTGAATTTTTAATGATTTTAATGATTTTACTGTTTTTTCAGAAGTCCCTGTTCGGGCGCCAAATGTAACTTTTCGGTAATATCCCGGCACGATTTCTCGAGCCGGAGCAGTACCGAATTTTTACTTTAAGATTCTTTATCCTAATAGGGATAATATTAAGACTCCTGAAAGGGTGAATCACTACCCGTCCCTTCAAATAACTTAACTTTCTAATTTTACGGATCCGGACAGGCTTTCGCCACGACAGGACCGTTTCCCTTTATTACTCCCCCAAACCTACGTCCCTACGGATCAGGATTAGCTTACGCACCTCGTGACCGTTTCTGGCGTGGATCCGGGTCGACCTTGTTGAGTTCTCAACCGATCAACCAGTACCACTGCTAGCTACTGATTCTAAGTTTCCTATGTTGTGAATATTAGCAATCTTTTTATCACTAATATCACCCTACAGAACCGGACAGGCTTTCGCCACGACAGGTCTGTTTCTGGCGTAAGTACTAGCAACCCAATTAGTCTGCGAAGACTCGGGGAAGGCTTTCGCGCTACCGCTATCTTGCACCACCTGGTTCACCAGTACTCACTCTAGCTTGATTTTACTTACAACAAATTCCCCTTTTCGCGACCCACTGTAAGGAGAGAAAAGCAAGCACAATATATTTTCGTTAATGTTAATGATGAA
>OZ001258.1:16458633-16468633 GCA_963924015.1 Macrophya annulata
ATGTATGTTCATAGAATATGTGACTATTTTATACGTGATATGAAACCATACCTCATTTTGATCACGTATGGTCATTATTGTGTTATAAAAATTAATTTTATTATTTTGTTCAATCTCATGGTTATTTCTTGTCCAATCTCATCACCTGTTGCCAATTAACTGATATTCCGCATATCTCATTTACATCAATTTTCAATGTAATAAACAAGTATCTTCCTCATCTAATCACGACCAGCCACACGGCACGCATTTATAGCTTTTGTACAAAATACGTTTTACAGAGAACAATGACTGAGTTCGCATTATATATTATATCTTGCATTTAATTACAAATTCATATTTTAGGTAACGATGCCACGTGCCTGCTCATTTTTGCAATGTAGAATATTTCCAAATTTTATATACAATATTAGGACCTTATAACAATTCTTTATCCTAGATAAGTAATCGATGGCTTATTTTTACTCATTTTGAGAACTGACGGTCACATTTTCCACAACAGCTGTAGTGAGTTCTGGCACTCGATTTGTATGTAAATTTAAATGAGGTTATTTCTATTTGCCCTATACATATTATTAGCGTTTATCTCTTCATTATTACTGAATTTCTGATTCCTTTATGAATTCTACGTTATATCCAACTTCCGTAGTCAGAGAAATAAGTATTCAAATAAATATAAGTAATTTACAGCCGACCCTTCGTTATAACTGAGATGAATCGTCACAGACATTTTTACACGATATTGGAATTGTATAATAATTCGTTATCCTCGATAGCAAATAGAGGGCATGTTGTTACTCATTTTGATCAAGTACGGTTACAGAGGCTTTCTTGAAAGTGTGAAAATCTCGATGCAATACTGTTATGCTCCATAAATATTATTATAAGTAAGCGTTTAATAATTATTATCTCCGTATTATTACGGAATTACTTTGATTTGAAATAAATACAAGTAAACTACCGACACGTCGTTATAATCGCGATCAATCGTGACAGGTATCATAACCTCAAAGGCTCGACTCGTCAAATAAACAAAAAGATAAATATGGTTAGTACGTTCAGCTATACGGTGTGCGCGATTATGCTGCCTCCCGTGGGCCATAGAAAGAGTTATTGCTTGGCAGACCGACGAACTCGCTCAGAATTCTATGCGTATCCGTAGTATATATAGATATAGAGATCAGTGGAAACTCTTGTCTCGTCGGAGTACTCTCTATGTATTATATCCGCATAGTTTTTATGCACGGAGCGAAAATCTGGTACGACGAAGAAATTGCTGAGATGAAACTGACCCCCTCGATTTTTTAAATAATCATATCTCAGCTATCCGTGCACCGATTGCATTGATATTACGCTCAAATGTAATCTTTTTCGCATCTTATTCTTGTATTAATTCGGTGAGCCCTGAGATATTGCCTATACGCCGTAATGAAATAATATGGTTACCCCCACTCCTGCGCCGAGCTCCCGTTCCAGTAAAAGAGAGTGGTAGAGTCGAGACGAAATAATTTTTTTTTTTTTTTTAATTTTTTTTTTTTAATGTACTTGGCTCGAGACTCTACCGAGTCTCTTGATATATATTTTTTTTGACTCAATTTTATCAATACGCTTTGGTTTTAATTTTAAGAATAATATAATTATTTATAAAATTATTAACAGGATTTTATTAATATTTAATTTTGGTAAATAGTTCGTTTTGAGTCAGGTCCGAGTTTCCTGGATTTTTACAACAAGGCTGCTTCGCGCCGTAAATACGTATAAGTCCTTTGCTGTTTAATTACAAGTTAAAAGGTGGAAGGGTGAAAGGTTTGTGAATATCGAATACCCTTTATAAAGGCTGCGTTGCGCCAATTTATAGGTATCATGAGGCCTATACCTTTATCAAGAAATCCGGACATAAAAGTATTTTGGTATGTTTTTCAAATATTATTTAAGTTGTTTATTTTTATCTTGTACCTAAACCGTTATATAAAAATACGCCTTACATTTTTTATTTGAGTCCAGTAATCTAAATACTTTTAAATTATATATGTATGTTAAAAATAAATAGTGGATTAGGCTTCTTGAGGATACCACTTTAAAAACAAACGCGCCGGGTTATCCACTGCTTAGTGGTGTGGAAACGGTAACTATTGCATTGATAATTATCATTTTCTTATATACATTATTTTTGAATTTTATAGATGGTATCGAAGAAAAACCAAAATTTGAAGTATTGAACAAATTATGGATTCTTGATGGTTTCGCAATGAATTGAAGCTTATGTTGACTATATTCTTGGAAGAAATGGAACATTGAATTTGAATTCTGTATTATAATATAATACAATATTATGTATGATGATGTTTTAATTTTGATCTAATATTTGGAAATAAACAGCGAATTAAATTTAATTATAGAGTTCAAATACAGAGTTTTACTATTCTATTGGTTATAGAAATTTTTATACACCTTAATGTAGACGTTATTTTTGTAATTTTATTTAAAGATAGTTGAAAATATTTTATATGTCAATGCCGTCAATTTTCTCCGATTGATATTTCATTTTTTTTTTTTGTTTTTATTTTTTGTTTAGATATTTGTTTATAAATTCGTTTGTCTCTATTGAAAAGTTGTTGTCTTGTGACATGGACGTTGAAAATGAAGACATGAGTAAGTAATGATATTAAATAATATTAAATGATTGACATTAAACGAAATAAAATGTTTGTAATATAGATTTTATTAATTGTAATTGTATTTTCAGAAGTTCCGCAGGCGCAAGTTCCGCAGGCACAAGATCCGCGGGCACAAGATCCGCGGGCACAAGTTCCGCAGACACAAGTTTCGCAGGCACAAGTTCCGCAGACACAAGTTTCGCAGGCACAAGTTCCGCAGGCACAAGTTCCGCAGGCACAAGAAATTCCGCAGGCTGCTGCCGCGGAATTAATTAGGCCACCAGGCAATGGTATTTATGTTATTAAGATTTTGTCCATCGTAATTTTATTTGACAAATATGTATTTTAATAATCTAATTTTCAACGTTGCAGAACCAGCAAGACACCAGCGAGCTGGCAGAAGCTGGTGGCGACGACAGCGTCGCCAACAACATAATTTGGTGGCCTTATTGTACAGTTTGGCCAATCCCTATCGTGGTCGAGGCGGCGGCAGGGGTAGAGGCAGGGGTGGTGGCCGAGGCCATATGTGATTATTTTTAATTAGTATTTAGTTGTTTGTATTTAATTATTTAAGTTTTTGTAGTTTGTTAAGTTTTGTATTTGTTCAACTCATTTTGCGTTAATAAATTAAATTTATATATGTTCTTAAATAATAAAAATTAAATTAAATTAAAACAGAATAGTGATTTGTTTTTATTGTATTAAATACTATATTTATGTATTATATTCTTAAGGCTTTGTGAATTAACTCTATAGGCTTAGGTTATGTCAAAATTTAAAGATACTTCGGACGGGGTAAAAGTGAAGGGTATCATTTGGATGATTTTTTAGATCCTAGACTATAAGTAATGGTAGTAGTGACAAAAATTCTAAATAATAAAAGTTGTATATTATATAGTATTTGTTTTTTATAATGTTATTAAAGTTTCAAATATAATATTTAGAAAATAAGCATTATTAAAAAAATATAATGGTTATCCTTCCTACATCATTGAACAGTAGAGAACTTCGCATTTATTATGTTACCTGAGACTTTTCGAACTAACCTGGTAGTCTTAGGTTATGTCAACTTATTTAGTAAAATTTCCAAATCTTAGATTATAAGCAGTGATAGTCATGACAGAAATTATAAATATTCAAAGTTATTTAGTTTATATTTTCATTTTTCATTATATAGTCTTTATTTTTCATAATGTTATTAAAGTTTCACATATAATATCTAAGTAAATAAACACAATCAAAAAAATATATTGGTTATCGTTTCCACACCACTGTGCAGTAGATAACTTGGCGCGTTTTTTTTTTAAGTGGTATCCTCATGAAGCCTAATCCACTATGTATTTTTTATATATGTGTATAATTGAGAAGATTATTTTTAGTTTCAATTTTTAATGGCGCGAGGCAGCACTTTAGTACAAAATGTTGCGAAATTCAAAGTTGAATATCGGAACATTTTGTATATTTGGCGCAAAGCAGTCTTTTTTCATTTTCATGTATCTATTTCTTCTATTAATAAATCTTGTATAGTATTTGCAATGTGTAGAAGGTGGGTTCTTTTTTCATTGTCTGAAAATAAAAAAAAAAAATAGACAATTATATTCTTTTGATAATTCCATACATTTAATTTCATAAACCTTTACGGAATCTTTTTGTAAAAGAGCAGGCACGTTATCCCAAATTTCGTAAAATCTTTGTACGATTCCATTAAAATTTTGCACATCCAAATAAAGTTTTTTAATTCTTTCGTCTTCTTGATAATCGAAAATCGTTGCATTAATCCATTGTTCATCAAAATTTGAATTATTTTTTTCAGAATTATTCATTTTCTGAAAGTACAAATACTTTTTTGAATCGGATTTGGTTAAAAAATTTTATTTTACTATCATTTCATTATTTTATTTAGTATGATATTCTGAAACATAATAATAATAGAATGATTTATTTAAAAATACTCACGGAATTCTGTGACAAATTATTGTAACAATGTATATACAATTTCCTCAAATTTTTTTAGAAGAAAAATATTTACTTGTATATTTGTTTAATATAATTTTATAACATGAAAATACTTCAGAAAATTTGATTTGTAATGAATAGATTTTGTAACAAATTAGAAAACTGTTTGTTTTTTTTGTTTTTAAACAATACACATATGAAATTTATAGAAGTATAGGGTGTCTGAGATGTGTCTATCTATGAATAATAATGCGTCATCATTTTAGACTTATTTTGTACATTATTCATTCAAAATTTCACTCCATACAACATTTTCAATATTTATAATTGTTGATACATTTTCAATAAATATATTATTGGGATTTCTGCATCTGGACAAAGCAACATATAATTGTTCGTGCGTAAATAAAGATTTTCTATAAAAAATCCCAACTTTGTCAAAGCTTTGTCCTTGGGATTTATTAATAGTTATGGCAAATGCTAAAGCTATAGGAAATTGTCTTCGATGAATTACAAATGGTAAGGACGAAAATTCTCCAGAGTCTGATATGATGCGTGAAATAAAGGCAGTTTCATCTTTTTTGAGACCAGTTAAAATTAATACTTTAATATTATACTTATATAATTCTAGAATTTTCATTCTAGTTCCATTGCAAAGACCATCTCGTGTACTTAAATTTCTTAATAATATCACAATTGATCCGATTTTCAAAATTAGTTTATGAACAGGTAAACCAGGTAATGTAATATTGTTAATTTGTTCAATAGGATATTTTAATTGCGTGTTTTCATCAGCTAAATCACTGCCTTTTGCGGTAACGTAATCAATACTCGTATATATTTTCTTCGGAGAAGT
The DNA here is from genome assembly GCA_963924015.1 of Macrophya annulata. Lineage (NCBI taxonomy): Eukaryota > Metazoa > Arthropoda > Insecta > Hymenoptera > Tenthredinidae > Macrophya > Macrophya annulata. The sequence goes on from OZ001258.1 coordinate 16,464,103, forward strand.
GATTTTGCTTAGAATTTTGTTGTTTAAATTATTCACGTCGTCGTTGTGACAACATAAAATAATCTTTGACGATATATTTTCATCAGTAATTATATTATTATTATAAATTTCTTCGCATACATTAGAAGTTGACCATTGAGTTGGTATTTGAAATGATTTAATTTTACCTTCTCCAATTTGTAATAAAAATTTTTGAAATATAATATCGGATGTACGGATATTTTTAGTTAATTTTAACTTTTCAAAACGATTCCACAAATAACAAAATTTTATGCATTCATTTACAATGTCTTCTCTAGAACCATTTTTAATAACCGGAAGGATTTGTCGAAAATCACCACCTAAAATTATTAATTTCCCAGCAAACGGATCGGTTTCAGTATTGCAACAATCTCTTAATGTATTGTCTACAATTTCCAATGCTTTTATAGGGATCATGGAAGCTTCATCCCAAATAATCACATCACATTCTCTTAATTTTTTTTTTTTCACCATCTGATTTGAATAATGATGCTGTTGAATCTTTCAAATTTAATGGCAATCGAAAAGTTTTGTGGCTGGTCATTCCTCCTACTAATAATACAGATGCTATTCCTGTCCATGCCATAGATAAAACATTTTTTCCCTCTCCCCAAAAATAATAAATTAGCGCATTATATAAAAATGTTTTCCCTGTACCTCCAGCCCCATCTAGAAAAATCATATTACTTTTTCTCGTTTTTGTGATATGATTAAAAACAATGGTTTGTTCTTCATTCAACAAGTTAAAAAGTTGGAGACCTAAATTTTTGTTATTTTGTTTAAATATTTCTTTATCTAATTCTTTAATATTTATTTCCTTTGGTTCTGGTAGTCCAACAATTTTACAACTTAAATTTTCACTTATAAGTGTGTTGTTTATTTCATTCAGAGCTCTATTTTCGGCATCAATATTATAGCCCTCACAGAAGAAAGATTTATACTTATTCCATATAGAATAAGCAGCCGATACTTTATCCGATATTAAAAACCATGCTAAGAAATGCCGCAATTTCTTAGGCATCATAAGTGTACAAGCTTCATCAAAAATCTTAAATACTTGGTCATCATTTTTTATCAAGCTCATAGCATTGGCCGCTTCTTGAAAAGTTGGATATTTAACATCATCATAAGTTTTTAATTCGCAAAAAGATTTAGCCCCTTTTATGTGATTCAAAATTATTTTTAAATAAAAGCGTTCTAGATCCTTTGGGCTAACATTATTTAATCTACCTATTGTTCGTGAGCTTGATTTTCTTTTCGTCCATTCTTTTTTTCTATTGAAATAATAATATTTTGGTATATTAACATATTTTAAATTTCTAGCTGTTAAATCTTTTTCGTTTAATTTAAACCAAGCCGTTAATGTGGTTTCATTATTGTATTCTATTGCTTCTGCTTCTTTATATTCTTCAAAAGTTATCATTTGTTGATTTTCAGTATGTACAGCTAGACGTAAAACAGAATGAGATGTTCCTGACATTGGCATTTGGAAAATCCTCCAAGCGGCTTCCGTAGATCCTACATATCTTGTATCTAAATACTGAGAAATTTCATCATATACATCTTCAATATTTTCTTCTTTGTTTCCAATTTTAATATAACCTCTATCATATCCTTTATGTAAATATTTATAAATGTATTTAATGCTCTGAATAGAAGAACAATACTCTACATTAATATGACAATTGTATTTTTTTAATAATTTTGGATTATATGAAACTACCATAGAATTATCAACATGAACCCATTTACCATCAATTTTTCCATTATAAAGAAATTTTTGAATTTTATTATCCCTACGTTTATATCTTGGGAATCCGTTCTCCTCAAATTTTGTACAATCACAAAAACTCTTTGGAAATTTGTATCTACATTCTCCCTTGTCTTTATTGAAACATGCTAATGTTTTGCCTTCATGAGGTCCATGAAGCATATGTTTTATGACTAATCGCTGTAGTTCCTCGTCATCTTCCGGGATCTCAACACTAATAAAATTATCAATATCTTTAGGATTCAACATTTTACTATCATAATCCAACGCTAACAATAGTTGAGCGTGAGACAATCCCCTTTTTTAAAATTCAATTACATATACGTAAGTCATTATATTACCAAACATCTTTCCGTATAAAAGATCAGCTATTAACATACGAAGTTTGGTATTAAATATTCTGACTAAAAATGTTGGGATATCGTTAGCGCAAGTGCCAGGAGGAAAATTTTCTAACAATCTCGTTATTTCTGGCCATTTAGGGTTACATGTAAAAGTAATAAATAAATCTGGTCTTCCAAAATTTCGCATTATACATAAAGCATCTTGATATATTTGATTCATATATCTTGGACTTCCTTGGTAACTGGACGGCAAAACAAACACGTTACCTAATCGTTCTTCACATAAGAAATTATTCGAATTATTTGCAGCACTTCCAGTTATATGATCAATAATGCCCTGATAACACGATATTCGTAATTTTTTTTGATTGTACCTTAAAAAATTTAATCTATTAGTCTCAATAACCATATAAGCTTGAATTATATATTGCTGCGTCAATCGACCGCAATACAATATTGGATCAAATTTGTCAGATTTTCGGAACGCCAGTCGATAAGAATGATATTGTAAGGCCGTCAACTGTCTATCAGAATTTTGATTTTGATTCAATGAATGATTCCATCCAATATCACCTGCAGGAAACATAATTGGAACAGTCATTGGATCTAAGTGAAACGAAAGTTTACTAATATATGTGAATTTTCTTGTGTTTTCATCATGTTTCGGATATATTCATAAATCAAAATCAGATGGAATTTGTCCATTTTTTGAAACTATCAAAGCGGCACATTCACTTGTTCGAGGTTCGTTATATGTATGCTTTTTTACTTTTATATATTTCAAAAAATATAAATAATATTCCAAGCCTGACGAATTTGTTGACAACTCGTGTAAATGACGGTATTTCAACGCGTGAGGATTTTTTTTCAAAACCTTAGTTAGTATTACCATATGATCTCTAACTAAATTACTATTTTTTTTTAATCTTTCTTCGACCGATTCAATATCATCATATATATATAATTGACCACAACGGAGAGGTTTTCCATCCTCAATATGAATGGAGGGTGGAGTTATATGATAAACTTGTTCATGTATTTTCAAATTTTGTATCCCTTTATTTTCGCTAACAAAATGAGCCTTAAATGTAACGAACGAAAACTGACTGTTGTAATATCTTATCAATTCACGAAAATTCCTATTATAAAGTAAATTCCTTATTTCTGGATCATAATTGGTTAATTGTGGTAATACAATGCTACCTTGATGACAGCAAATTACTTTCGAATATTCAGTTTCCCAAAAAAGGGCATGACAATACTGACATTGGTGATCCATATCTCCGAAATCTAAATAAGTTTCGTTACTTACACCTTGTAACGGTAATTTATATTTTTTGAAAAATCTTTCCGAATTCATAAACTTATTTTGATCCTTATGTTTCTTTTTCTTTAAACGACTCATACTCATATTTTGAATTAAATTTCTTCGTCTCTTCTGTTGTAACGTTCGTGGACCCATGTTATTAACCAAGTCTTTTTTTCTTTTATTTTCCAAATGTTTTTCATTTAAATTTTCAACCAAATCATTTTTTCTCTTCGCAGCTCTGGTGGTCACAGACAAAACTTGATCTTTTCGGAGATCATTGATTGTTTTTGAATTTTTTTTATAATAACAGTTTTCATAAAAACTTTTATAATTCGTTCTAAATAAAATATTACTACAACTAATAATATCATAATGACCATAATCGACCGGACCGGTCAGTTTTAAGATTAATTTATTCTGTAATAAAAGCGAATTAAATATCAGAGGTGTTCCGATATCATTTTGATATACCGTGAGCGTCAGGTGAACCGGGTCAGTGAAACGACGATGGCGATAGCTTTCTTGAAATTTATAAGGGGAACTAACTCACATCCCGAAAATATCCCTAGGTCTTTCGAAGCGTAGATGCGGACCGCCATTAAATATGTTAGACAGCTATCGAAATGTTTTTCGAGGTTATGTTTCACAGGTTACAAAGATTTGCAGTAGAATTTTTAGAATTTCCAGACATGTGTTTACAATAACTAACGATTAGCCAAAACGCTGTAGTTCGCTGATCTATTGTCTTGATCTAAAACATTCATAACGTATTTTCACTATCTCGTGTACAACTCTACAATACTCTATAACCCTAAAAACACTCCTGATATCTGTCAACCAAATACAATGGCCGCCTCCACGGACCATGGAGTAAACATATGTAATCGCAACTGAACGAGGGATATTCTTGGTGTATTGGCTCTCCCTTTAAATTTCAAGAAAACTAGCGCCATCGTCGTTTCACTGACCCGGTTCACCAGACGCTCACGGTATAATAATACATATGTTGTAAATACCTACAAGAGCCTGTATTTCAATATGCCTACCGAATACTCCATTCTGCCGCATATGATGCAAATAATCTTC
>OZ001258.1:16473633-16478633 GCA_963924015.1 Macrophya annulata
GTTTATCAAGCTTCGCAAGCTGCTGGCTCATGGATTCAAGAAGAGCAATGTGCCTGTCACCAAGCGAGCATACCGGGCAGTTCTTGCTCACTGCACCACCCGCATCACTGGCAGAGTCCAATAAAAGCCGCGTTTTAACACAACATGCGTGATAGGCATGCTTGCAAGACGCTTTAGTCGAAACGCCATCGCTAGATTTTTCAATTTTGGTATAACACAACGCACACAATGGCTTTGGCATGACGCACGTGCTGCTGTTAACGATGACGTCAAACAAACGACCACGGTAAGTAGATAATACCAGGTTAAACGAACGAATCAGACAGCAACAACAACTCGCTCGACCGTTAGTGATACCGAGATACGGGCCTACGACGAATAGAGTTTACGAATTTGAGAGTTTGACCAACGGATGTAAACACTTCGGACCATACACCACAAAAGTACAGTTACACATCCAATAGTCACTCACACAATCAAAAGAGGTAGGCCGAGTCGCGAAAATTATTGTCTCAGCCAAAAACATATGCACGGAACACCCATCAACTGAGTAATTTATCTAAAAAACAAGCGAAAGCCGAATAAGTGCACACGAAATGTTTGGCCCACAAGGTAACTACACTTTAAATTCACAAATTAGTCCAGGTTCCAGGTCCAGAAACACAAAAAACAGCCGCAAAACTATCAAAAACTCGTGAGCAATCTAGAGGCACATGCTTCTACCTAGAAGTCAGTTCAGTCAGAGTCAGAGAGAGAGAGAGAGAGAGAGAGAGAGAGAGTGAGAGAGAGAGAGGGAGGGAGGGAGGGAGGGAGGGAGGGAGGGAGGGAGGGAGGGAGGGAGGGACGGAGGGACGGACGGACGGACGGACGGACGGACGGAGGGACGGAGGGACGGAGGGAGGGAGGGAGGGAGGGAGGGAGGGACGGAGGGAGGGAGGGAGGGAGGGAGGGAGGGAGAGAGAGAGAGAGAGTAAGAGAGTAAGAGTAAGAGTAAGCTTTATTTGGCGCTCTGGGACAGGTCCCCTCAAGCGCATTGACTGTACAGTAGAAAGAAATTATAAAGATAATTAGGTGGTAGTAGTAGTAATAACAGTTGTTACCATAAGTGTAAAGAAAAAGAAAAGAGTAAAATTAGATAAAATGTTAACAAAAAAAAAACAGAAAAACTACAAAAACAAAAACAGAAGTTTCAGTAACAGCGACAGAAGTGTACATGAATAGTGAACGGTATGCAGCAAGAGAATGGGAAATACGTCTGCAGCCAAATTCAGAGGAGTACCCCCATTCGGTAACGTGGCTATAGGGAAAACTGCAGAAAAACCTATGCCGGGTACAGAGAAAAAGACCTCAGCTCGCCTCTGAGCATGAGCCAGTATATGCCAGTTTGAAGAGGTGGGTGAACAGTTTGACTTTGAATGTGTCGAGACTCTTCATGTTCCGAATTTCTGAGGGTAACGAATTCCAGAATTGAGGTGCCGCTGATCGAAAGGACTTCTTTAACAGTTCGGTTCTACAGATTGGCACAGTAAGATGGTCAGTTTGTGCTCTCGTGTCGCGTGATAACGTCCGATCCCTGAAGACCAAGTGCTGTGATAGGTAGTGAGGTGTTTTGGTCTTGAGTATGTTGAAAATCAAACACCCGAGGAAGTATTTGCGTCTATCGCTAATCTTGAGCCATCCCAGCTTTTTGTAGTAAGGTGTAATGTGTTCATCTCGTTTAAGGTCGAAGATGAACCTCACACATGCATTTAGGGCTCTTTCCAGGAGAAGATTTAGTTCGCCCGTCAGGTCCAGGTAAATGAGGCAGCAGTAGTCGATATGTGGGAACACTAGTGTGGTTATGAGAAGAACCCTGAGTTCTTCGGGGATGTTTCTTCTATTTATCCGCAGCTGATGGAGTGTGCCGAAGATCTTTCTGACTGTAGACTCAGTGTGTTCATGCCACTGGAGTTTGTTTGTTAAGGTGATCCCAAGACACTTTGTGTTCGTCGAATATTGAAGGGGCTGCCCATTGACCGTGACTGGAGCTAGGCTGGTGAGGTTGATCGTATTTATATGCCTGGTTGTTCCGATGACCATGACCTTTGTCTTATCCGCATTTAGTAGAAGCCCTTTCTCAAGCACCCATGCGTAGAATGATGCAACATCTTCGTTGGCCTGTCGTATGCCAGTTTCGAGTTCCGATGGTGCGCAGTGGAGATAGAAAACCGTGTCGTCCGCGAAGATACTGTGATTGCAATGCCGTATCCTTTTCCTTAGATCTGAAACATAAATGGAGAATAGGAGGGGTCCGAGTACCGAACCCTGAGGAACTCCATTCTCGACCTGAAGCCAATCTGAAGTGTTTTCCTGTCCATCCCGGACTGCCTGTTTTCTGTCCACGAGGTAGGAGCATAGCCATCTGAGGGCCGAGTTTGAAAAATTTAACTCCCTGAGTCGCGAGAGAAGCAGGTCATGTCCAACCCTGTCGAATGCTTTCGAGAAATCGAAGAAGACTGCCACTGTTACCATTCTAAGATTTGCAGCCTTGCGGATATCGTCTGTCGCGCTTCGCCATCGCTTCCCTTATGTCAGGAGTGAGCCAAGGCGCTGGTGAGTTTTTAACGCTAATCTGACGAATAGGAGCATGTCGGTCCAGACAATCAGTCACAAGACTATTGAAGATTTCAACTTTGGAGTCAAGCGAGCGAACCTCGAAGAACTCACTCCAATCTGCCTCTTCCATGTCCCTGTGGAACAATTTAAGGTTTATCTTCTTCAATGAGCGACAAGAGAATGTGCGGGGAGCCTGCCTTACTACCTTCAAATCGTAGGTTATGTATATTAGATCGTGTGCCGAGAGAAAAGGGACTTCATGTTGACCGTGGTCTGTTACCTTATCTAGATCGTCCACGATACAGAGATCGATCAGTGTAGAAGAGTTCAGGAGGTGATGCGTCGGTTCAGAAGGAACCAGATGTAGGTTTGAGGTGCCTATGAACCGCCTCAGGTGATTGCTGTCGTGGTTTGCATTCAATAGGTCTGTGTTGAAATCTCCACAGATGATTTGATTACTAAACATAGGGTATAGTTCAAGAAATGCATTTTCGAAGAGGTCGAGAAAGCCTAAGTGGGGTGGTCGATAAACCACTGCCAGAAGGACTTTAGAGCCATAGCCCGGTGAGAATTCGGCTATCACATATTCTGGTTTACCCTGATAGGAGCCTCCCGAGTCACCCAGCACTCGTACTTGGAAATTTTCGCGGATGTAGAAGCCTACGCCTCCGCCGGTTTTTCCCAGTCTATCACAGCGAACAACTTTGTACCCATGAAGTGCTATAAAATCGTCCGATGTAGGTGGTTTAAGCCACGTCTCAGACATACAGATGACATCGTAGTCTGCGGCTTCGAAGAACATACGAAATTCGTCTAGGTGACCGACAAGCGACTGACAGTTTACGTGGCACAGCCTGAGGGTGCCGCACGAGTATCTATCCGACTTATCCATAATTTGTCATTCTGACTTTGTCGAGAATGCGCCTCTTGAGGATCGGACATTTTGTGCCGTCTAACGCGGTATGCGCGGTGTCTGTACCGGCGGACTTGCAGTTTCCACAACAGGGAGGTTTATCCCTTTTATTACAATCGCGCATCTCGTGTTCGCCCGAGCAGTGCCCACAGCAGGCGGCCGATCTGCAGTCGCGCGCTTGGTGTCCGTATCCGAGACATTTGTAGCATTGCGCTACTTTAACGTGGTCGTCAAATCTGCACGCAGAGAGACCGATATAGATCCTCTGCTCGTCTTTAATCGCGGCCCGAGTTTTTGGGGATACCTCAAGGACACAGTTTGTGTAAGCCTTCCCGTCACGCGGAGGATATACGTAAACGACCTTAGTGAGTTTATCGTCCGTGCCACTCAAATTCAAATTGATAAAATCTGACCGAATTTCCTCCTTTGTGAGATCTTTTGAGACACCGTAAATTATGACTCGCGGATTATATCTGAGGTCCTCTACAACCTCGAGTCCTGCCTTTGCAAGAGCTGGATGCGCCCGGATTTTATCGAGGTCGACTTTATTCGCCTGGATACGTATGCCGTTGTTTCTGGATCCGCTGATCCTTTGGACTTGTAAACCGACCTCAGCTGGCTTGACAAGATTTGTCACGGCCTTTTTGGTTGCACCCGACGATTCGTATTTGGTGGCAGAGTCGGCCTTAGGCGCGATAATAAGGTTGACTGATTTCCTAACCTCTACCGTGGGTCCTTTCGGTACATGAACTTTATTTTGTTTCACCGCGGCGGCAAAACTTTTTTCCTCGACCGGCTTTTGTGCAACGGGATGCTTATTTAGGACCTCCATCACCCCGGTGGTGCAGTTTCTGGTTATGCCCGCGCATGCTTTGATAACTGCTTTCTTGCATTCATTGGCAGTCGTGATTTGGGCTGATAAAGTCAGATACGCACTCATCAATTTACTAAAGGACGTCTGGTACATTAAGCATGCATCCTGAAGCGCGGTTTTCTTTTCGACCGTTTCCTTGCAGGCCCTAATGTGTTTCATGACTATGCTGTCCTGTTTGAGCAGGTTTGAACGCAATTCGTTTATTTCGTCATTAATTATTGGGAGAAAGATGTCGCAATCGGCTCCCGGCGCTTTTGGACTCGCGAAAACAGAATTGTCAAGAATAGACATCAAACTAGTGTTCGCGCCTGACCCCTGGCTACCCGCACGGCTCCTCGCAGCTAGTGCCATGTTCGCTGTCGGTAATTAGGCTTTAGAGCCAAGTAAACAAACAAAGCTGGATAGCGCAAGATAGCAACAGAGACAGCACTGGCTTGCGCGAGCCAGGCTGCGTGTTGGAAATTAACTGTCAATTCCAGAAATAGGTTAGAGAAGAACGTGCATTAAATACCTGATTTTGTACAAATGAGTGGAGGAAAAACACAATCTCTCAATATCCACGAGGACCGCCGTAGAAACCACTTGAAGTAGTGCAGCTCTATGTGAAGAAAAACCAGA
>OZ001258.1:16481133-16488633 GCA_963924015.1 Macrophya annulata
CTCCTAGGCGTACGCAACGGGCGACCGGTAGTCGGATCGTGATCGACAAAGAGCTCCCGCAGGTAAGCGGGCCGACCAGAGCGCAGCACGATGTAGAGCTGCGAAAGCAGGAAGTATAGCCTCCTATCCTTCACCCGAAGCCAGCCGAGCTCCCGACGGTATGGGGAAATGTGCACATCCCTAGGTACACCGCATACGAAGCGGACACAGGTGTTTAAGAGCCGCTGGAGCTTAGCATCAAGACCTGCCGACAGGTCAGTAAAGACCACACAGCAGTAATCAAACAGCGGAAAGACTAAAGTAACCACCATCAGCCTACGCAAGTTACGATTCAGTAAACGGCGCGATGCAGAAAGCTGTCTGAGAGTGCCATGAACCCGCCTAGATATGGCGTTGATCTGAGCTACCCAAGAAAGTTTAGAATCCAGGACGATACCAAGATCACGCACAGCGTCCAAGTAAGGAATGGGATGACCATCCAGATACACAGCAGGAAGAAGACTGAACTCAAGTCTGGACACATAAGATCCACTGCCAAGGACCATCACATGCGTTTTCGCAACATTAAGGCGGAGCGATGAAGATCGGGACCAGTCCAGGACGGCTTGGACGTCCTTATTGACACGAGCGACAGCGTCGGCAAAATTGGCAAACGGGAACTGATAATAAACCTGCAGATCATCTGCATAGACTAAGTGACTACAGTGATTCAGAACTGCCGAGATGTCATTGATAAACAGCGAGAACAATAACGGTCCTAAAACTGAGCCCTGCGGAACGCCAAGGTCGAGAGAAGCCCAAGATGAAAGACAGCCGTCCGGAGACGCAACAGCTTGCGTCCTACCCTGCAAGTAAGACGCGATCCACTGGATGACGTGCTGTGAAAAACTGAGGTGGAGAAGTTTTCCGAGCAAGACCGCATGCGGGATGGTGTCGAAGGCCTTAGAGAAATCGAACAGGACAAGGATGGTTAAACAACGACCATCAATACCTTTACGAACATCCTCCGTGAGCCTTAGAAGAGCAGTCTGAGTGCTATAGCCGAGACGGAAGCCAGATTGCCGAGGATCAAGCAGCTGACGACTTTCAAGAAATGAAGATATCTGCTCGTGGACAATGCGCTCTAGAACCTTCGATAGGAAACAGAGGTTAGATATTGGCCGAACCTGATCAAACGAGGAAGGTGATTTCACCTTACCTAATGGTAACACCCGCGCCTGTTTCCAGACCTCCGGGAAGACAGCAGCAGAGAGAGACTGGTTGAGGAGAGATAAGAGGTACGAGAGATAAGAGGTACGGAAAGATGGTCGGCACCGCTAACTGAATATCACGAAGTGATAGGTCATCAAATCCACGCGACTGTGATGTAAAGTGACCAAGAGCTCGCAAGAGCGCGGCAGGAGAGATATCTTGAAAGTAAAACAGTGAGTCGCTGTAAGCAGGAGGTGGAAGAGTGGCAAGAAAGTCGGAAACTTCCACTGCAGACGAGGGACGCTGGGAGACTGCCGCAAAATGACGATTGAGGTCATCCACTGCAAACCCACCATAGTCGTTGTCGCGGGCCGGCGCAATACCAAGATCACGAAGCGCTCTCCAAAGGACCCGTGGCTCCTGAATGGAAGAGAGCCGATCAGCAAAGAACGCAGCACGGGCTGAAGAAATGCGCTTAGACAAGTTATCTCTAGCCTCCCGATAACGTAGAAGAGCGATCTGCGACCGAGAACGTTTATAAGCACGATAAAGTGAGTCCCTGGCACGTGCAAGGGCGTGAAGCTCCGGAGAGATCCAAGGCGGCCTGCTGGGTTTAAATACGCGAGTCACATAGGGGGCATGCTTATCGAGCATCGCGATGATGTTGTCCTGGAGACACGAGAGCCTGTCGTCAACAGAGGACTGAGCCTCAAACATCGACCAGTCGCGAGCAGCCAGATCCTGATTAAACGAATCAATCGAAAAGTTGACAAAAGAACGAGTTCTGACGGTCTTGCAGGGCGATGGAGGAGCCGAAATCAGGAGATTAACCGAAATGAGATCGTGCCCCGCGATGAACGGCACAGAGGACTGCTCGAAAGAATGAAGCACGCTCTGATCACTAAGGATGCATAGGTCTAGCAGCGTATCAGAGGTATGAGTATGATACGTGGCCGAGAAGGGTACCAGATAGAGAGCTCGGGAGAAGCAGAAGTCACGAACATTGTCAGCGTCATACGACTGACTCAGCTGATTCGCGTTGAAGTCGCCGAAAATTACGGACAGATGATAATCAACGCTGAGACGATCAAAGTCGGCTTCGAAGCTGGCGAGGTTAGTTGCCTTTGGCGGACGGTAGACAACAGCGATGAGGAATGGTGGAGAACGCGAGGAGCAGATTTCCGCGAAAAGGTACTCCGGACTGCAACTGTAAGGACCCGGAGAGACGGCCAGCAGCTTGGCCCGCAAAGATTGAAGCACGTACAATGCAACCCCACCCCCAATCTTGCCCACACGATCATTGCGCAAGATAGAGTATCCCGGTAACGAGACCGAGGCATCTGAAACTTGTGCATGCAGCCAGGATTCACTAACGGCAATGAGTTGAGAAGAGCAAGAAGAGAAGTGACAGCGCAGTAAATCAATGTGGCCGCGGATGGAATTAGCATTGAGATGGCAAAGACGGAGATGTGGTGAGCTGACAGAGCCGGGTGAGTTGGCCATTGCGCTAGGGTGCAGAAGCTGACCAGCCGGCGAGAAATCCAGACGGCGTCAGATTGAGGCTAGACGTGTGAGATCCGCGGTCGATGTGATGCGGTTAATAGGCGCGCCCTGCGCTTTGCGCACGAAAACGGTGCCGTCACAGTGCCAGACGAAACGGATGCCCAACTCTCGAGCAGCAGCTTTGGTAGCAATTAAGAGCTTGTAGGTGTCGGATGGCAGAGCCTCATTTAGGTAGATGGTGGTGACCGGACCCTCAGGGCAAGGAACCAGATTAGAGGTAACCAGACGGCCCTTCGCCCTCTTGGCTGCAATAATACGCGCGAGAACAGAACGGTTACGCAATTTGACGATAATCGGCAACGGAGAATCCTTCTGAGCTTTATCGCGGGTGACTAAAAAACGGGAGTTGATAATGTCCCCATCCGCGAGTTCAACATCCAGCGTGCCAATTACCTGACTAACTATTGCCGCGGTGCGCTCAGACGACGGGCAAGGTACCCCGGAAATTATGAGCTCTGCACAATTGAATAACCCAGATTGACCGAGCACCCGTTGAGCAGTCGGCCGACTAGGTAGGGCTTGTTTAAGCACGACGAGATCAGCAGAAGCCACACGACAGCGTTCGTCAAGTTCGGTGATTCGAGCAGAATTCTCACTAAGCGCAGTTAAAGTGGCCTGTTGAGTTTGTAGAGCTGAACGCAACGCAGCGTTGTCCTCGGACAGTACCCGGTTATCGGCTTCAAGAACCGTGACGCGAGCCTCAGCGGCAGCAAGACGCTCTTCAAACATGGTAAGAAGACCAAGCCGTCCTGTGAGCACGTCGAAACGTTCCTCCAAGCGCGCAGCGAGACCAGATAAAGTTAGCGCAGCAGCTACCGATCCAGACGGCTGGGGGTTTAGAACGTCGATTGTGGATGCACCGGCAGAATCCACACCATGAGATGGCTGAGAATTGGGCGGTGTAACCGTAAGGGAACGAGAAAAAACCTCGGTTAACGCCCCCGGGCAGCAAGACTTGGTTTTGTCGCGACGCAGCTTAGAAACGTAACAGCCAGGATGATATGAAAGCAAACAAGATTGACAACGTTTGACTTTCGTGGCTATAGGCTTACCGCAATGAGAGCAATCAAAAGTATCGGGCATGATAAGAGCGCCAGCGACTTGACCGACGACAGAGCAGTTGGAGACGGTGGGGTTGACTGCGACGTGGCGGTAGATGGATCAACAGGCGATGCGTCACAGTGGGCGGTGACAGTCGGGCGTACGTAGTAGCTGGCTAGATCCACAGGAGAAGGGAGTATCGATAATCGATGAGCAGCGTCGATGTCCTGACAGGCATGCGCAGTAGAGCCGAAGCAAATGCAGGTTATGTTCCCCAGTCGAAAGCCGACAAGAAAACGTCAAAACTCCCACGACGGTGATAAGTACCAAGGCAGAACAAAAAGCCAGAGGCAAAGTTGCAGTAAGCGCATGCAAGAAAATCTGGAAAGAAAACGCCCGAAGGCAGAGAGAAGCAGTACCAGACCACAAAGTTAGGAGTAAAAGTAGCAAGCGTGTGGCAGTACTCACGTAGAGAGAGAGAGAGAGAGAGAGGGAGAGGGAGAGGGAGGGGGAGGGGGAGGGGGAGGGGGAGGGGGAGGGGGAGGGGGGGAGGGGGAGGGGGAGGGGGGAGGGGGAGGGGGGGAGGGGGGGAGGGGGGGAGGGGGGAGGGGGGGAGGGGGGAGGGGGGAGGGGGGAGGGGGGAGGGGGGGGAGGGGGGGAGGGGGGAGGGGGGGAGGGGGGAGGGGGGGAGGGGGGAGGGGGGGAGGGGGGGAGGGGGGAGGGGGGGAGGGGGGAGGGGGGAGGGGGGGAGGGGGGGAGGGGGGGAGAGGGGGAGAGGGGGAGAGGGGGAGAGGGGGAGGGAGGGAGGGAGAGGGGGAGAGGGGGAGAGGGGGAGAGGGGGAGAGGGGGAGAGGGGGAGGGAGGGAGGGAGGGAGGGAGGGAGGGAGGGAGGGAGGGAGGGAGGGAGAGGGGGAGGGAGGGAGGGAGAGGGGGAGGGAGGGAGGGAGAGGGGGAGGGAGGGAGGGAGGGAGGGAGGGAGGGAGGGAGGGAGGGAGAGAGAGAGAGAGAGAGAGAGAGAGAGAGAGAGAGATATTTATTATTATCCATAATAATGTTGGATAAGCACGATGTGCGAGGGGTACAGAGAGAAAGTACATAAAAAATAAAAAGAACAATAAGACAGAGTTCATAACAGTAGTATAGAGTAGAGACACAAAGAAATTAAGGCAATGAATAAGTAAGAACACAATCTGAGAAAAATGAAAGCAACCAACATGCCACGCAAGCTGTAACAAACTAAAGATAGAAGATGTTGGAGCTAGACTTAAAGTTAGACTTAAAGTAGTTTACAATAGTTCACATTAGAAGAGTTTCAAAAATAAAATACAATAAAATAAAATGAGAGAGAAAGTAAAATTAAACATAAAGTGAAATTAGAGATAAAATAATACTGAAAAAAAAAAAAAAAAAAAAAAGGAGCTTATAGTAGAAACTTATGATAGAAGCTTAGAACTAAGAGCCTGAGCCGGAGAGAAGCTTGCACAGCGCACACGCAGCGAGGGTCAGGAGCGTGCACACTCAGCGTCAAAGAGATGCTTGTAAAGGCAGGTCTTAAAAACAGCTGGCGTACGAGCCGCCTTTACTTCAGTCGGAAGCAGGTCCCAGAGACGGACCGCCACCGCAGAGAAGGAACCCCGGAAGGTCTCGGTACGCGTGCGCGGAGGAAGAAACTCTCCTCGCGGGATCCTGGCCGAGCCAGTAGCTACAGGGGCGCGGTCAACAAATAGCTCACGAAGATAGGTAGGCCGACCTGAACGAGCAATAACGAAAAAGAGCGAGAGAAGGAAGTAAGTTCTTCTATCCTTAACCGAGAGCCAACCAAGACGACGACGGTGCGGCGTGATATGCTCGTCGCGAGCAGCCCCAACAACAAACCGAACGCAGGTGTTCTGCAAGCGCTGCAGCTTAGTATTGAGCACCCCCGAGAGGTCGTTATAGACGACGGAACAATAGTCCAATATTGGAAAGAGCAAGGCCTGTACCAGGTGTCTACGAAGCTCCTGGGAAAGCAGGCGGCGAGAGGCAGAGAGCTGTCGAAGGGCACAGTGGAACCTGTTAGACATGGCATTGACTTGAGCCACCCAAGAGAGGGTGCTGTCAAGGATGACACCAAGATCACGCACCTGACGCTCAAATGGGATAGGGACATCAGCCAGCAGTAGTGGAGGGATCTCCTCAAGAGAGAGCCGAGCAACGTAGGATGCACTACCCAAGATACAGGCATGTGTCTTTGCTACGTTGAGGCGGAGGTGACAAGCCCTGGACCAATCAAGCACTGCAGCAATGTCAGCATTGACCCTAGCAACAGCATCACCAAGCTCATCTCTAGCACACTGGTAGTAAACTTGCAGATCATCCGCATAAACTAGGTGATCGGAGTAACGCAAGACTCCAGAGACGTCGTTGATGAAGAGCAGAAAGAGGAGAGGACCTAAGACAGAGCCCTGTGGTACCCCCTGTCCAAGCGCTGTCCAAGAGGACAACTTCCCATCAGGGCCAACTACCGCTTGCGAGCGGCCTTGCAAGTAATCCGAAATCCAGTGAAGAACATGCTGCGACAGGCCAAGGCTGACCAGTTTTTCGAGCAGGACGGCGTGCGGGATAGTATCAAAGGCCTTACTGAAATCGAACAATACTAAGATTGTCACCCTGCGATCGTCAATACCCCGACGAACATCCTCAGTGAGACGTAGAAGCGCAGTTTGAGTACTGTAGCCGGGGCGGAAACCCGACTGTCTAGGGTCAAGCAGCCCACGCTCGTCGAGATAGTCAAAAATTTGCTCTAGAACAACACGTTCCAAGACTTTGGAGAGGAAGCATAGGTGAGCAATCGGACGGACCTGCCCCAAAGTGGTTGGCGACTTTACTTTACCTAGCGGCACAATACGGGCTCGCTTCCAGCATTCCGGGAACGTCCCGGTGCTCAGCGAAAGATTCATGAGCGCCAGGAGGTAGGGAAATACAGCCGGCAGAGCCTCAGAGACATTTCTAAGTGACAAGTCGTCATCACCCTTAGACTGCGAATGGAAGTGGCCCACAGCACGCATCAAGGCCGCAGGAGAGATATCCTTGAAGTAAAACTGAGAATCACTATATGTCGGCGGAGGAAGCCTGAGAAAGAAAGCAGAGACTTCGGCAGCAGACGAGGGATTCTGCGAGACAGCGGCAAAGTGACTATTAAGCTCCTCCAGCGAAAAATTCCCAGAGCTGTTCAGAGAGTCAGACACGACACCAGTGGACCTCAGCTCTTTCCAGAGCAGACGAGGCTGTTCAATGCCGGCCAGCCTGCGAGAATAATAATCAGCACGAGCAGCAGTGATGCGAACATGTAGATCATCCCTGGCTTCACGATAACGCTGAAGAGCGACCTGCGTACGACAGTGTTTATAGGTTCAATACAGAGAGTCCCTGAGACGCAGGAGTGAATAGAGATCCGAGGTAATCCAAGGCGGCCGGCCTTTCTTGGGGGAGTGAGTCCTATAGGGCGCGTGACTATCCAGCGTTTGAGTTAGGTTAGCTTCTAGATTGCTCAGCAACTGATCCACAGTGGCCTGTGCACCAAAGAGTGACCAATCACAGACTGCCAGATCGTGACAAAAGGCGTCGGCGGAGTAACCTTTGAAAGTGCGAGCTTTATAGGACTTCCTAGCCGAAGGCACAGGCAGGAGCAGGTCTACGGAAATTAGGTCATGCCCAGCAATAAAC
>OZ001258.1:16496133-16791133 GCA_963924015.1 Macrophya annulata
CGCCCATTCTCGTAATAACTGCATTCGTTGCATCCTTTCGGCCCATACCTTTGGAGCTTGTTTTACGATCTCCGGATTACCTTCGACTTCCGTTTTTAAGTCGTTAACAGCCTTCGGGACTCTCCCCAGGTTTAAAAATGCAGGACTAGTTCCTAACGAAGAATGATGGGCGGTGTTATACGCGAAGCGAAATTCGCCTAAATGAAGATCCCAGTCTCGATGATCTAGTTCGAGGAACGATACTATCATAGTTTTAAGAACGCGATTGACTCTCTCGACGGGATTAGCCTGCGGATGATAGGGTGGAGTGGTAGTGTGTTTTATGTGAACCGTTTCCGCCAACTCCTTAATTGTTTTATTATTAAACTTTGTGCCGTTATCCGTGAGTAATACGCGAGGAACACCCCATCGATTAACGACATTTTCCTCAATCGCTTCCCTAATATTTTTACCGGTGGCTTTTTTAAGCGCGCAACACTCGATCCATTTTGTAAATAGATCCTGCATGACGACAATATAAGCAAATCCTGATTTACTGGTGGGTAAGGGACCCATAATATCCATCGCAACGACCAACCATGGCTCTTCAACGATTCTCCTACCCATAAAACCGGCGGGAGCGGCTTGTTCGACTTTACTACGTTGACAAGTATCGCACAACTTTACATGACGAGAAACATCGTGAAACATACCATTACAATAATAGGCAACAGCAACTCGTTTATAGGTCTTATCGGTGCCTAAGTGTCCGGCCTACGGTTCATTATGTGCTTCGCGCATGATTTGTTCGCGTTGCTGATCAGGAACAACTAATTTCCATTCATTCAAATCAGTGATAACAGCGCCTATGACGGGATTTGGTCGACGAAAGTACAGCTGACCGTTTTCGATTTTCCAAGTGGGAAACCGTTGTGGGAACTTTTCTACGTCTTGTTTTCGTTTTTCGTACCACGAGATACGTTTTGGAATTATCGCGGCACTAATTTCCGTATCATGTTCAGGTATCCGAGATAAAGCGTCCGGCACGTGATTAAGGGCTCCTTTACGATAAATTATATGAAAATCATAACCAAGCAACTCGAGAGACCATCTGGCTAACCGACCAGTTGGATTCTTTTGATTATGAAGCCAGCGTAAACTATTGTGGTCTGTAATGACGGTAAAATGGTAGCCTTCGAGGTAAGGACGAAATTTTTGAATAGACCAGATGATCGCAAGACATTCCAGCTCAGTGACTGAATATCTGCGTTCTACATCGGTTAAGCTTCGGCTTGCGTAAGCTATTACGTGTTCATTTTCGCCATGGGTTTGAGTTAAAACGGCACCAAGACCTACAATGCTGGCATCGGTTTGTAGTACGAATTTTAATGAGAAATCGGGACATGCGAGAGTCGGAGCTGTTGCTAGGCACTGACGAATTTCATTGAAAGCGTCGGCCTGCTCCTTTTCCCATATCCATGACTGATTTTTTCGTAAGAGGCGGTTCAACGGTTCGGTTGTGGTCGCGAAACTCGGTATAAATCGACGATACCAGGAAGCCATTCCTAAAAATCTTCTAATCTGTTTTACAGTCTTTGGGACCGGATAATTAATGACGGAAGCAACTTTATCAGGATCTACCATAGATATAAGGTACTAGATTGGACAAGATGGCGGCTGAAATTAGTGTCACACCATGAATGTAGGCGGCATGGCCATCGAAAAAGGTGTTTTCGTGGATTTCGTTTCAGCACTCTCTTTTACCAACAGTATTGAATCTTGGTAAGGGATCTGCATCAATTGATCGATAATCTAGATATTCGATCTGACCTACAGATTCGTAATCATCGCGCAGTATCCAATGTTATTTTATTGACGTTAAATGTGTTTACTTTGCATCATAGTATAAGTTCAGGCAGGGATATAGGTATCGATATCATATCTATGATATAGGGTACGTTCATAAATGCTTCTGAATTATATGCATTTTCCAGTAGACGGTCTTATCAATCAAGCCGAGTCAATATTTTACAATTGCCCGACGTTTCGGCAGTGATATCCTGCCCTCATCAGAGGCTATTTATTGAAAAAAATACAAACACAAAAATTTTTTACAACTTTAATACAAATCAGTTAATCAAATCAACAAGTAAAAACCGTAAAAAACCGTAAGAACGGTCGATAATTAATGTCAATAATTATAAAAAAGAATAGTCAAATAAATAAGTAGAGAATAAATATAAAAAGTTCTAAGAAAAACAAAAGGAATAATATAAGAAGATAAACAAACAATAGGTGATATAATTATCAAACAATCAAACAATAGGTGGTATAATTATGACTATCACCTATTGTTTATCTTCTTATATTATTCCTTTTGTTTTTCTTAGAACTTTTTATATTTATTCTCTACTTATTTATTAGACTATTCTTTTTTATAATTATTGACATTAATTATCGACCGTTTTTACGGTTTTTACTTGTTAATTTTGTTGACTGATTTGTATTAAAGTAAAAAAATTTTGTAGTTATATTTTTTTCAATAAATAGCCTCTGATGAGGGCAGGACATCACTGCGAAAACGTCAGGCAATTTCAAAATATTGACTCGGCTTGATTGACAAGACCTTCTACTTGTTAACTCACAATCCGAGTGATAACTTCGACATGCTGATATATGCATTTCCTATGGGTCGATAAAGCCATTTTTTTCTACTGACCTCTTGGACATTTTCCTCATTTGCCAGTTTAAGAAAAAGTTTTTCGTGTGGTTGTCTTCGTCCTCGTCCGAGAATCAACACTTTCGCCCTAATATCGAGATGTACTATTTTTCATTTGTCTTACAAAATGACCTGTACTATATCAATAAATTCATTGCTTAACTTGTATTGAAAAGTTCTCAATGAACTTAATTTTTTTTTCCGGAACTGTATTTTTTCGGATTCAATCATTTGCGAATTTCGGGTTCACCACTACAGGTTTTACTGATTAGCTAATCAGCTTCACCAATCCGGTTGTGAGCACCGCTGTCTTTGGTTTTGAAAATTGAAAAAATAAGTGCTATCATAGATATAATTATATCTATGGTGCTATCATATAGATATATGGTACCGTAGATATATCTCTGATGGTACTTATTGCGGTGGTTCAAAAAAATTGATATTTTTCTTTTTTTATTACGTGAAAAATGTTTATACGTGGTTGAAAAAAAAATCCTCTAATAAAAGCTCTACAAATTAATTTTAAAAGGCAGCTCAAGCGATTTTCAGTTTTGGCGAGTTTTGGCTTGGCATCGCGGTTTTTCACAATTTCATTAAAAAGAATGATTGTAAAATGTGTTGAGAAATATTTATTTAAAACATATAACAAAAGAAATAGAGAAAATCTATTTATTATTAGTTGTTAATGCATCTTTAATAAAAAAGCGTCGTAACAAATAACTTAATATTAACATGTAATAACTTAGGAACTAAGTTATCATAGATACATGTCTTGAGCTCCCTTTGAAAATTAATATATTATAGAGTTCAAATTTGGGGAAAATGTTTTGTTTTTCCTATGTATTTGAGGCATTCCATGCCAATTCAACCTACCGTCGAAATTGACATTTTTGATTTGGATTAAATTTTTTTTATATTTTTGTAGTCTGTGAAAAAAAGATCAATGATTTTTTTAGAATTTTCTTTATCAAGCTATTCACGAGATGTGACATTTTCAAAATTTAGATGTTTGTTTTTTGAATGCTCATAACTTTTTTGAAAATGCATCAATTACAATGTTTTTTTTCTTCTTCAAGTTGTGTGTTTTTCAACGAGTTGTTCAAAATTTTGATGTAAAAAAAATGTCCAAAAATTATTTAATAGATCTGTTTTAATTTATAGATTCATATCTTATTTTTAAAATTGTTTGTGTTTTGAGTTTTTTGGAACCATTCTCAAAAAAACTACTTCCCATTCCACAAATCTTAGGCCTATAGTCCTAACTAGTACTATAGTACAAACAATTTTAAAAATAAACTTTTTATTTATAGATCAAAAAAATAAATATATTAAATTTTTTGATATTTTTTTGAATCAAGTTTCTGAAAAACCCATTAAAAACACAATTTCCAAAAGAAAACATTGGAATAAATGAATTTTGGAAAAAGTTTTGAGCATTCAACAAAAAAAAAAAAAATTTTTTTTTAAAATTCACATTTCAGGAACAGCTTCATAAAATATTCGAAAAGAATCATGGAGCTCTTTTTCACAGAGTACAAGAAGATAAAAAAATTTTAACCAAATCAAACATGTCAATTTCGACGGTAGGTTGAGTTGGCATGGAATGCCCCATTTACATTGTTCACGTGATGGAAAAAAAATATCAACTTTTTGGAGCCAGCCTAGCATTTATATCTATGGTGTCATGAGTATTTAAAATGTTCAAAGCCTTCATATTATTGATATTTTCGAAATCACGAAAAGACTGATAAGAAATCATCAAACTTTTAACGGTCCGATTTACGATTGTTGTGACATACAATATATCCCACCCTCTCACATACATGTTTACGCGTTGCATTGTAGTGTTCTCGAGCGCTGCAATTTTTTCATCGCATTCAATACCTCGTGATAATCTAGCAGTTTCTGTTAGTCTCGCCGAGGCATAGCTGAGGTAAGTCATATTGCATGTTAGGCTCTGAATAAATAAATAAATAAATAAATAAATAAATATTGTGCAATTATATACAAAGGTGTAAAGTGATTTTGTGCGATGACATCGACCACCAGAGATGTGTGTTTTTATAAAAATTGCACTTCGACGCGGAATAGTGAGGGCATATCTCTCTTTTGTTTTCCGAAAACTAAAGATTCGAGATATGCACTGTGGATACGATACGCAGGTATAATTCTTTCAATGTTGTTTTATTTTCTAATCACCATTAATCACACAATAGGTACAGTACCGGTCAATAGCTTTTGCATGCTTTTGCCAACACTAGGTCAAATCTAGAGAACCTTCAAAGTTTTATAGCGTCGTTGCAAATAGTCTTAAGGTGACTTAATATTATATCATATTGAAGGGCATACCAAGACCTTTCCAATGACATGAATGACGTCGATGAACAAATTTTTTTTTTATTTTCTATCGAGCAATAAAAAAAAAAAACAAAGTAAAAAAATTTTCCCCCACATTCAAGTCGCGATTTTTTTTAAGCGGGATGTCGTAGAATAATTTCAAAAGAAATATTGAGAAGCTTGTTCCACGATGTATCCAATGAGGTATATGAGTATATATTTTTGACTATTTTTCTTATATCGACAATGGTTTTTTCATAAAAAAACACTGTTTTTCAATTACAAATATCTCGTACGCAATTAAAGATGCAGACAAATTTTATTTGAAAAAGATGTGTATCTGATCCAGTCGATGAAGAATATTTAATGGGTCAAGTTTTCACTATCTTGGGGGGTCAATCAATTTTGACTTTAAATAATAGTTTCTGAGCAGCAAAGGGGTAATAAGAAAAGTTGATTTGGTTTCGAGCTACGCTTTAAATTTTTGTTTAAAAAAATTAGTTGTTTAAATAAATATCTCGAAAACTATTCAAAAGTTATCGAGACAACTTCATTGAACTTGAGTTGTTTTTGAAGACCGAGAGCAGGAAGCTTCCAAATACGTCAACTTGCATGAGCATCGACTGTGCTCGCTCCACTTCACAGCGGATAGCTTTTCAACACCTCAGCGTGACAAGTTGACCAGGCGTGCCATTCCTGTCGATTATCGCACCACTTTGAGCCACTGCGATATGCAGTCGTTCGATAGGACGCAGGTAAGTAGGACGTACGGCACTCCGATGTCAACAGCATCCGAAGATCCTACGATTCGTGATCAGGCATCCAACTGGGAGGCTGACAGTCAGGACACGCAATGTGCAAAATTTGATGATGACGATGCTGCGCAGCTGCGATCCGATAATGACAGATTGTGTAGTGTCATTCGAAAGTTGGAACTACAAATGCATCAGTCCACTTCAATAGCTTCAGATCTATGTCATGTGAAATCTGAAGTTCACAGTAAAGCTCTAGACTCCACCAAGCAAAAGTCATCTTATTACGTTGATATTAATGAGGTTAAGTCCGAAGTCAGTCGCACGATGATTCAAATGCAGCTGCGTCCTGATAACACCACGATGCCATTTCCTGAGGATCAACGTGATTTAGCAATGCGAATGCATTATTATTCAGCATCGTCTTATGAAAAGTTGCGTGACATGGGGTTGAAGTTGCCAGCGGACAGGACAGTTCGAAGATGGGTTGCTGAAACAGAAGTTAACGTTGGCTTTTGTGATCATATATTCACAGCGCTAAAACAGGCCATGAGAGACATTTCACCCGAGGAAAGGTGCTGTGCGTTAAAATGGGATGAAATGTCTCTCATGGAACGTGAAGAATATGACATGAAAACAGACATCATCGAAGGTTTCGAAGATCTTGGACCTCTGGGCAGGACACATCGACGTGCGAATCATGCTTTTGTGTTCTGCTTGAATGGATTGCATCCGCACAACCAGTGGAGAACAATGCTGGCGTACTTTCTACCGTGCAACAGCGTATCTGGCGCGGATATTGTGACATTGCTCAGAATATGCATAGACAAGATTATTGATACTGGTGCTGAGCTGAAAATGACAGTATGCGATCAGGGTACAACTAATGGAAAAGCATATTCCATTTTAAAAGTAACTGAGAATCAACCTTTTTTCTTACACCAGGATAAGAAGATTATTGCTCTGTACGATTTTCCGCATGCAGTGAAAAACGTGCTGGGAATGCTCAGAAAGTGGGGTACAGTCAGTGTACCAGATAAAATAGTGAACTATTCAGACTTCACGACCACATTTTACACAGATATGCGATGTGGAACGTCAAATCTTCTTGGTCACATAACGGAGACTCATATGTGGCCTGATAAATTCACACGTATGAATGTATCCCGAGCCTTCCAAGTCTTCAATAAACGGTTTGCGTCTGCGATGGAGGTGGCAAACGCTTCAGGAGCTGTCCACTCCGACACCATCGTCTCTACAGCGCAGTTTTGCCGGAGTATGGACAAAATAATCGATGCTTGCAATAGCTCAAGTATATACAATCAAAATCCAGTCAAGCGACCATTGTGCGTCGAGAATCCCGGCGTCGAACAGGAATTGATCGATTTTCTGTCCTGGGCACCGGACATGAAGGTACGCGCGAAAGGGAGATGGAAGCGACCTGTATCATTTGTCGGAATTGTGCAAACTGTTCGTGGTATCCTTCATCTTTATTACGAACTACGCAACGAATTCCCTGATTTCAAATTATGCACTGCCTTGTGCAACCAAGACTCTGTGGAACAGCTGTTTTCACGGTTTCGAGGGCGTGGAGGATTTAATCCGAATCCAACCTGTAGGATGTTCCGATTTATTGCACGGCATCTGATTTCAGTTCGCAACATTATTTCGTCGAAGCGAGGTAATGTTGTCTGCAGCGACTTACCGTACTTGCCTCTTACATTAGCGGATGGAGAGGCAAGTTCGGCAGAAGATTTGACAAACCAGCACTACGAGGCTGCGGTCAGTGCGGTCGAATTTTTTGAAGATGGGGAGTTTGCTCCAGTCGATGTTTCTGTGACTGTTGCACAGATCGACAGCGACACAGATAACGACAGCGACAGCGACAGTGACAGTGACAACATTGAAACTGATGATCTGGATTTGGCTACGCGTGTCCGTTTATTTGAAACTGCAGCGCCTCCTGTGACTGAAGGATCTTATGAAGCAAACGCTATAACGTTTTTTGCCGGATATACGATAAGCAAGGTATTGAAAGTACACACCTGTGAACGCTGTCGAGATATTATGGCTAAAAGAATTTCTGATACTGGCAATACAAATGAAACATACACCGAATGCCGAGAGTACATTAGTAATGACGAACATGCAGTCATAAGTTTAAAAAGACCAACAGACAAATTCTATCAAATTGTCGAAACTCAGCTTCAGTCTTTCAACAAAGTTTTCATTCAGCGGAAGCACAAAGCTGGTTTACTGAAAAAACTTGTCGCCCATGCAGTGGAAGCGACCAAAAAATTGATATCCAGTGGTTCGACGAGTCAGATCCGTGTCAT
Source organism: Macrophya annulata (assembly GCA_963924015.1). NCBI lineage: Eukaryota > Metazoa > Arthropoda > Insecta > Hymenoptera > Tenthredinidae > Macrophya > Macrophya annulata. The sequence goes on from OZ001258.1 coordinate 16,504,257, forward strand.
AGACATCGATTATTCGCTGTACGCTTTATGCTGAGAGTCAAGCTGCAACGTCATTGCACGTTTGAAAACCGGGCTGCCAAACTGGAAAAACTGGAAAAGCGTACAGAAAATGCAGCAAGACGAACCAAAATAAACCAAGTCGAAAAATGAGAAACATACTTCACACATAGCTAAGTATAAGCATGTATTGATACTTACGCATATTTCAGGTGACGTGATAAGAGATTGACCAATACCATAGATATAGCATATATACGTGTTAAGCATTGCTTTTAATAATCCAAATATTGAATGTTTTTCAATCCAAAAATAATTTTAGACAAATAGCGAGTCGAATGTGTCAATCTATAAAAAAAGTATTGTGGAGTCGTCTATTTTTTGTATCATATTAGCTAAATATATGCAAAAGGGAACGTCGAACTCATAGCTGCTCTAATCCTCTTGAGAGTTCAGGGTGGACTAACCTAGCAACAGTCGTATTGCAGGGATTATATATGTCACATGAGAACTTGAAACTATGAGTTTGGCTGAAGTTCTTGTACGACTCCACAATATGAAAAAAGTCAGTTGAGTGAAACTTTTTCACACCAAATATTTAAAAAATATAAAAGTATAAACCTTACACACACTCAGCATTAATTACCAAAGTAGTAAGGAAGATTATTGAACCTCAATAAATGAATAAATAAATAACTAATAATTACAATTTTGCAGATAATGATCCATTTGACTCGAATCAAATGTGACACTATCACCCTGTAATATGACTGTTCTGCTAGGAATAGTTCTCCCTGTACTCTCAGGAAGGATTAGGGCATTACAATAATCAACTGACGCACATTCGACGCGTACCTTTTCTGTTGTTATAATACCACAATTTAACGAATAAATCTTGGTATCTTTGTTCTCTAGCAGATATCTCGCATCCTGCAATCTTCTTGCACGTTGTAAACAAACATAATGCACGATAATTTTATATAGTTTTTCAGCTCGACATCTTCACGTTCTACCCTTGTACATCGTTTCTGAGGTACGGGATCACTGATCATCAAAAAGGCCCTTGTCAGAGCCAACAAAATCGTCTGCAAAGAACAAATCGCATATAAATAAATGTTTTTTAAATATAATTTACGTACAGCTGTGCACCAATTTTTTATCAAATTTCTATAATATATTATACGAGGTAATTCCTGAATTTAAAGATCTTCATCGATTTTAATTTATTCGTAAATTTTATTCGTAAACTATGAGTGACAGTCTAAATTTGAAAAAATATTCTTAAAAGAGGGAGAAATTTTGAATCAAAAAGTGTTTTCGCATGTTTTTTGGTCTCCACAAAACGAAATAATTTTAGCAACTTCCCTTGAATAATTACACGACTTTGAATGTAGACGAAAATGCCTATAAAAAATGGCTTGACGAAAAATATGTTTAATTGTTGAAAAATCGACGAAAATTGTTTTTCACGACGGAGATTTGCTCTCTTAAGTGGCTAGATATTACCATAATTTCGTTAATTTTTTTAATCAATATTTTATAGTTCGAATTTTTTTTAATGTTTCACGGTCAGTATAATGCGGTAGCGTAATATCGGGTATCAATCAATTTCGACCTTAAATAATAGTTTTCTGACCAGCAAAGGGTCGATAAAAAAAGTTGATTTGGTTTCGAGCTGCGCTTTTAATTTTCGTTTGAAAAAATTAGTTTAATTGAATATCTCGAAAACTATTCAAAAGCTATCAAGACAACTTGATTAAACTTTGTTTGGAATTCAATAACGAAAAAAATGAGCTAAACCAGAAGTTTCAATGACAAATAGTTGCTGAGATATTAATTATTTAAACGCAAACATCGTAAAAGCGCTTGATTTCGCCCGCGTGCGGATAAACAAAAGGCTGTAACTCGGAAGCCAATTGAAATTTCCACCTTTTTTCTCTTGTTTTTGTTTTGTCAGTGATTTATAAATATGCCAGGAAAAGAACCAGCAACTTTGAAAAAAAAAATTTCAAAATAGAAAAAAGGAAAAATCACTTTCTGCATAGATATAATATCTATGCTTTCTGTTAATTAGAAAATTGGTGATAAATTAAATTCACAGTTGGATAATTTTTTTCAACTATTTATACAAACGATGGAATACAATAATAGTGAAAAAAAAAATTTCTATAAAAAAATGGGATTTGAAAATTTTCCAATTTTTTAAACAATTAAAAAAAAAATCGTTCAATTTTTGATACCACAAAGATTCAGCTCGTGAAATTCTGAATCGTTCGGTATACTATACAACATTAGGTCGAATTTTTATTTGTTTTTTCCATAAATTTTGAGCACTAAATTTTTGACTTTCGGATTTTTTCTAAGTCCCACAAGTAAAAATTTTTACTAGTCCCAGTGCTCAAAATTTATAGAGGAAAAAAAAATCCGACCAAATGTCGTACTTATATTATAATCGATTCAGGATTTCACGAGATGAATCTTTGTGGTTTCAAAAATTGAACGTTTTTTTTTTTTGTTTTAATTTAAAAAATTGGATAATTTTGAAATCTCTTTTTTTATAGAAATTTTTTTTTTTTTTCACTATCATTGTATTCCATCGTTTGTATAAGTGGTTGAAAAAAATTATCAAACTGTGAATTTAATTTTTTTCCATTTATTTCTATTTCTTAATTAACAAAAAGTGATTTTCCCTTTTTTCAAATTTAAAATTCGAAATTTTTTTTTCAAAGCTGCTGATTTTGTTCCTGGCAGATTTATAAATTACTGACAAAACAAAAACAAAAAAAGTTACAAATTTCAATTCGCTCCCAAATTACAGCCTATTGTTTATCCGCACGCGGGCGAAATCGAGCGCTTTTACGTTTCTTGCGCTTAAATAATTAATATCTCAGCAACTATTCGTCGTAGAGACTTCCGGTTTGACTCATTTTTTTCGTTATCAAATTCCAAACAAAGTTCGATGAAGTTGTCTCGATAACTTTTCAATATTTCTCGAGATATTGAATTGAACAACTCATTTTTTTAAACAAAAATTAAAAGCGCAGCTCGAAACCAAATCAACTTATCATCCCTTTGCTGCTCAGGAAACTATCATTTAAAGTCTAAATCAATTGACCCCCCAAGATAGTGAAAACTTGACCATTAAATATTCCCCATCGACTGGATCATAGCCGAATCCGCCGCGCGGAACTCTACTTTCAACATTAAATTAAAAGTATAAATAATCAAGATACAGTTCCGGGAGCCGGAACCTTCTGATTAGAAATTTCTTGCTCTTTAAGAATCTTTTTCAAAACTTACGCTATCACTCATAATTTTCGAGTTATTAGCAAAAAACTAAATAAACCCTCTCTTTTCCGAATCTTAACTTGTCTATAAGTCTTGCAATTGTTTATTGGTGGGTATGAAATCTACGCACATTTTTCTATACATCATTCCATATCATTCCAAATCGAATGAACCCTCGATCATATTTTATTTCACTTTAACTTGCATTTTTCACGTTTTGTAAGATAATGAGCCAGCTTATTATCCGAAACTAGTTCACAGTGGCGTAGACAGTGGCTTGTAACTCTTTTTCGTTGGCCGGCCTATTGCTTGCTACGGCTGTCCGAAAGAGTTAAGTTGGTAGCCCTGGGGCGATATCCCGCCATTTCCCGCGTCGCAGCCGCAGCATGTCGAGTAAGTATTCTTATTCTATATTTGTAAAAATTTAGTTAATCTCATAAACTGATCGAACGTCTATTATTTTCATATAGCTCTATAAGTCAAATGTGACGGATGTAATGTTATATTTTCAAAATTCGGATTCAGTCTCGCAGCCGCTGTATACCGGTTTCAAATCCTATCCTAACCTTACACAAGATCCAGGTTTTTTCCGAATTCTGTTCGAATGAATATTCTATGAAAAATCCAGTATCATGATCAAAATCCTAAAATGAAATATGAAGTTGTAATATTTTCATGATTAGTCTACAATTATTATTTATTCAAATTATTAAAGTTGTCGAATTCAGGCGATAAGTTCTAAATATATTTATGAAAAGATTTTTTTTCATTCCGTCATCAAAATTTGGATCTGATATTTGATTATGAGGGGACTTGGATAAAATTTTTATAAAAACGGTTTATTTATTTTCAAAATTACTGCCAAACATCTATTCAAAAATTCCTTTCAGCAGGATTTAGATTATGGTACTATCATAGATATGTACCTTATATCTATGGTACTACGTGTATTGAAATAAAAGTTCAATCTTCTGCGATGAAACTGTATGCGTAAAAAACCTTTTGCAGAAAATTTCCTGCGTAGCGCTGCAAAAAATTCCTTGCACATACACTTTCATCGCAGAAGATAGAACTTTTTTGTCTAAATACACATACTACCATAATCTAAATCTTGCTGGAAAGAATTTTCGATTAGATTCGTTTTAGTGATCTTGAAGATTAATAAAATCGTTCTCATCAAAATTTCAAGCAATTTTCTAGGTTTGAAGTTTTGAGTAGGATTGTTGTTCATATTTTAAGTTCATTCGAAAAGGTTGTTTCAGGTGATAATTTTTATGTAGTATAACTATCCTGGCACAATGTTGCAGTGCCAACCAAAGGTCTTCACGCAGTGTGAATTAATCTTGTATTTCATTCTTTCAGACTCAAGTCTAAGATCATATGCTGAGACTGACGATGCTGCGGCAGAGGTAGGGGAGGCAGGTAACCACCCGCTGCCCTATGATTTAGATGAGCCACCGCCTCTAGACAACGTACGTGGTTTCCAATCCTTAGTCAATGTTATATATACAATGCTATACATATTCTCAGCCATGACTTTTCTGATTATTTATAGAACCTTATCGCACAACTCAGGGCTGAGATTGCTGCCCTACAAGCCCAGGTTGCCGGGCAGCAGCAACCACGGCAGCAACCCCAGCCCCAACAGTAACAGCGAGGCGGTGGTTACAGAGGGCGCGGTGGTTACCGGTGGAAACAAATTTACGATTCTTGTCTACTTTGAAAGCTGATTTGCAAATTCATTCATTCATTCATTCAACTGCTTGCTAAATAAGTTACTGTTCAAAATTACGTACGAAACTTACGCGATTTTATGAACGCAGCTAAAGTTTCGTATTTACTTTGCAATTCTCCACTTACCTTATTGCCATCGGTAATATCGCAGCTTCGCTGCGAGATTGTTTCAAAAACCATATATCCCGGATTAAATCAGAACATATATATTACATTAATCCCTTATATCTGTGATTTATCGTAGATATATCAGGATGTATAGTTATTCAGATCTGCTTCATAACAATTTTTGCACATCACGGTTGACACGGAAACGTGCTTTGCAATCAAACGTTCGCTGCTGACACGGCTACCAATGAAACATTAACTGTTCCCCGCATGTTTATGTCATTAAACACAGTATAACATGAACATGCGTTAACGTTTCATAAGTCTGAATGTCAAGATTCAGAATTTAGCCACGTGGTATTTCTGGTGGTAAGAGATTTAATGTTTTTACCGATAGAAATTTTTTTTAAATTTCAGCCCTCGGATAAATACTTTTCCGATATCGACAAATACTCTGTTTTACCATCAATTATAGGTAGCAGCATCGGATGTCGCTATTATTATGTGACATATTGCCGTATGCCACTGAGTTTTTTTAACTTGTCCAATCTAGTACCTTATATCTATGGGATCTACCTGTAAACCATTTTTATTGACGATAAAACCTAAGTATTTCACTTCGGAACAACAGAATTCACATTTCTCAGGATTGATTGTTAAGCCTGCATCATGAATGATACGTAACACATGGCGTAGCCAATGAAGGTGTTCGTCAAAGGTACGAGTCGCGATAATCATATCGTCCAAATATGCAAACGCGTACGGATCCATTGCAGGTCCGATTAATCGGTCTAATAGCCGCTGGAAGGTAGCCGGAGCTCCAGTTAAGCCATACGGCATACGTGTAAAATGGAATAAGCCTTTCGTAGGGACGATAAAGGCAGTAATTTCTCTACTTTCTTCGGTTAATGGAATTTGGAAATATGCTTGGCTTAAATCAATCGTGGAAATGTATCGTGCTAATCTAAGTTTGTCAAGGATGTTGTCCATTCGTGGAAGCGGGTACGCGTCCTTTTTTGATACGCCGTTGACCTTCCGAAAGTCAATGCAAAACCTGTATGAGCCGTTTGGCTTTTTCACCATAACGATGGGACTGGCCCATGCACTTCTGGATGGTTCGATAATTCCGGCCTGAAGCATTTTATCGACTTCGTCATTAATCGCGGTTTGAATCGCGGGTGATACGCGGTATGATTTATTGGAGGATGATCACCGACATCGATGTGGTGAGAGGTGAGAGAAGTTACTCCTATGACACCGGTAGTAGACGGAATTTCCTTAGTTAATAATGAACTTAATTTCAACGATTCATCTTTGGTTAAGGTCACGATACCATTACACTGAGAGTTGATACTGACGGAAGTTTCGAATTCAAACACATCGACGGAATTATCTCGAAAATACCATGTAGCGGTGGTAAAATCAACAGTGATTTGAAATAGTTTTATAAAATCTAGTCCGAGAATGCACGGAAAGCTAAGATCGGGGATGATTCGCGCAAGAATTTCGTGTGTTACCCCTTGTAATTCCACAGGAATCGTAACTTCACCAGTTACAGCCGTTTCTTGACTAGACCGGCAGCCATTAAGACGGGGGTTGAACGAGATGGAGAGACGACGAAACCTAGTTCTTTAAGCAGATTTTCCGCGTCTGCGTTTAAAAAGGTGCGCGACGAACCACAATCAAATAAAGACAGAACAGGAGTTCCGCGAATTTTTAAAGTGAGAAAAAGAAGTGAATTTTTTTCGGGCAAATGAACCGGACTGCAAAATTCGACGATACTACGGTTCTGTTCTTGAGGTACTTGGGAGTCCACGGTAGCCCGGAAGTGCTGCTCCTTTAGGCGTTTCCCGAGCAACGAGGACAATTCGGTTTAGTCACATCATCTTTTCCGCACTTAAAACAAAAAACGCGTAAGGGTTCCGAACATTCGGGCCAATGATGACCTGGTTTCCGACAATTATAACAAACTCTAACACGACGAGACGGAGTTACCTCAGGAGCCGGTAAAAATGGATTATTAGCGGTTTCGGAGGTAACACTAGATGTTGACGGTATCGCGGCAGCAGCGTCAACTGTTGACGTAGTCTATTGTTCTTGGGAATTCTTTGTATCGCTTTTATTATCTTTACGCGAGGCTTTACGAAATTTTCCTTTAGTTTTTTCAGTATTTTTCCCGTTAGGTAAATGTAATGCATTTATTAGGTCGGCCGAAGATTTGTCTGACGAATCATCGTCGTTCGTATTGACGTTAGCTATCGCGGCACGATTTTTGACGGAACGTTGCCCACGATATGCGAGTTCAGGCATCAGAGACTTTTCCGGTGTAGGAGGGGCCTGATAACGATTCGCGGCCTGGAAGCTAAGCTCTAACCTGCGAGCTAAATGCTCGAGTTCATCTAATGTCATTAAATCGTCGCGATCTATTATAACTTGATACCGCGGAAGTAAGTTCCGGTACGCGTAGTCTAACTGCTCTTCTTCCGGCCAGACGGGACTGAGTTGATCGAAATAAGCTCTCATGAACGTAAGGTAATCGGCGACAAGCTTATGCTCGCCCTGCGTACGACGCCGGATCTCTTCGCGTAAGGCGAATTGTAGGTTTGGATTACCGAACCTGTCACGCCAGGCGTATTCAAAATCCCTAAAATTAAACCACGTGCTGCGTTTAGACCTGAACCAATACAGCGCGACACCAGAAAGAAAGAAAGTAATGCAATTTAAGATATCAGCGTCTCGGAAATTAAATAGTCGTTTGCCCTCTTGTAAACGGAGAAGAAAAGCTTTGGAGTCTTCTGTACGAGACCCGGAAAATTTTAGGTTCCATTTCCGCATGACTTCATATGCGGTGTGTGGAGAAGTACTCTGATTTGACCGCGGTGAAAAGTGAAAGGGTGTGGCTTGTGGATTAAAAACATCTCGCGGAAAATTTTGCTGACGAAAAATAAACGGTCGATGACTGTTGGCATTTTCAAAACCAATCTCAGGTGCTGTATTTGACGGAAATTTCGAAGGATGATGGAAATGTTGGTCATTAGGGTCGTTAATATTTTCAAAACCATTTTCAGGTATTGTATGTGACGGAAATCTCGAAGTATGACGAAAATGTTGGCTACCGTGATCCATTGACGAGAAATTATTACGAATTGGCGGGGTATTTAAATTTACTGGTTGAGAGCCATTGTGAGTCGATGGTGTGTTGTTTACAAGTTGAGCGGCATGGTTGTCGGCAAGCGGCGTTTGGCCTTCAACGGGCCTAGCGATGTTTATGTCGTCAGCGCGGACGTTATGTGGTTCTGAGACAGGCGGTATTGCGTTGATAGATTGCGGACTATCGTAGGTTGCATCGTGAATTTCTAGTCGCAGAGGTGCGTTAGGATTATTTGTTATAGGGTGTTCCTCCACGTTCGGAATATTTTCGTACTCAGGAGCGTCTCCCAAGGGGGTCGGAGGTTTTTCAATGTTTTCACCTCGTTGAGACATGACGAAACGTAATAATCGGTCGCGTAAGGTTGGTACAGTTCCTACTGGAGAGAGGAAACGTTCACGGAGTTCAAATTGTAATTGAGGTGCACGAAGTAAATAGATCGACGCGTCTTCTGAAGACGGTCGTGACATGTAACGGTCAAATTCAAATAGTAAACAAACGTTGGCTTACCGACGAGAGATCAAAACACGGGCGTTAGCGTAACGACGAGAAAGCAAAACACGAAGAACTATTATTCACCGAGATTAGGATTATTGCGATTCGTTAATCTGCAAGAACTATTAATACTTTTATTCTTAGCTACAGCTTAACTTTCAATACGCTATTGTTTGGTTGACAGATTTCAAGATATTATTGCGAACCTTGTGCAAAAAGTCTTTTGTTCTTCAGGCACCTATTCTCAGGGAATTGGCTTTTTCTATTATACTAGCTAAGCATAAATAGAGTTTGCAATAGTAATGTTTAAATATAACGATTTTTCGAAATATATAAGAATAAATTTTTCTAGATTTCTGCAATTGTTACTGATTCTCTTTCTTTTTATTATTAATGGCGTGGCCCCACGTTGGGCGCCATTTGCAACGGGTGTACTAAATTTAATAGGATTGAGCAACAACCGCGCCTTCGGCGTTTTTACTCAAATTATTATTCTACAAATTTTTATCTACCAAAAGTGATTATATTGGGCACCAGACGCTTCGCGTCACTTACAACAAAGAATAACGAGAAATAGTACGAGTTTTAACGGCGGAAATGCCGAGTAGCTCAGAATTTATACTAAATGGTAGAGTGGCTAGGTTCACCAATAAAGAAAATGCAAGCGATAGTAATTAACAGGTGGAATGCGATTTATTTAATCGACGGAACAAGCCTTTTATAAAGGAATCAGTAGCAAATGCGTAATTTTCTCAGATAGCAAAGCAGAAATTATAAGAAGCGATACAATGGCAAAGTGACGATAAATTAGTTAACAAACAGAAAAGCGAAATACTCAAATGGAAAGTTATAAAATATAACAAGAATTATACAAGATATAAACCATACGCAAAATATCATTACTATTGCAACAAACTCTGTACAAGGAAAAATATACTATTTTAGCAAACAAACAAATTTGACGGGAGCAGAGCCCCTTAATAAATTGACGAGAAAAAGTATAGAAAAAGGCTTAACAGCTAATTTATGACTTAAAATACTAAATAACAAATGCTGACCTCTACGCTCTAGCCCTCGGGCGGCTTTTATCGATAGATCATATAGGCAAAATATAATAGAACGAAACTGTAGCAGAAAAATAGAAGCTAAGATATAAAAATAATCAGGCACATGCTCAAATATAGGGAATGACTGCTTTTCACTACAAAAATAATGTAAAATAATTGACTCTAAGGAAGACTGTTTTTCATACAATTAAATATTAAACCACAAATAAATCGGAACTACGAGTCACCTCGGGAATTCGTTTTAATAAGATATAATGACTAGCGGGACGAAGTCTCGCGACTTACGTACCGAAAATACAGTGACCTACGTCACAAAATACATCAAGACTATATGAGAAATATATCAAGAATATAGACGAAAAGAATAGACGAAATTCCAGTGAGACTCGAAGTTGTACAAGATGGAGGGTCTTACCTTAGAGACGAACTCTAGACGAAACACTTAACTGATTCTAATACTATTTGACGGGACTTACTGTTTAATATAAAGAGAAGAAGAGATGTATGAAAAGACAAAATACTGAATGTTATGACTGACGATAAAGAAGAGACGGAACACTAGCTATCGGTACTCGGTAGCTGACGATAGGGTTTGGTTGACGGTACTTGACGAGATGATGTTCTTCAGAAGCGAAGGAGCGTAGAAGTAGACCGATTTTGGCGATGCGCTGAATTATATACCTTCGGGATTCCCCGACGAAGGTTCTTGAGTGAGGCCCTAAAATCGTAGTTAGACGCCGGGCTCCCATTGGCTGCCTCGCGTAGCTCGCTTTGGCCCTTCGACTCGACGGTAATTGGTAGCCTCGTACTCCTGGCCAACATGGCGGCTTGGCGGCAATATTCAAACGCTCGGAATATTCAAAAGATGATTCTGGCTTACTTGGCGCGCTTCTCCTGATGTCTCGATCCTCGTCTTTGGACTCCTTGCTTTTATCGTTTGCGAAGTGCACCCCAGCTGCGTTTTAAATGAAAAAGAGACCAGCCGGAGGATCTTACGAAAGGGTGAATACTCCTCTACTCGGATCTGTATCCTACCTTCCTCATCGACGATATGGCTAGTTTACTAAGAAACCGGCATCATATGAGAGCAGTTCTTCCGCCGAGATCTTTCGGGGATAACCCGACGGTATGACGATAGCAAGAAAGTCGATGTTGTGGTCCAGCTCGACTCCCTAGTCGATTAGTTCACGACGACGGGAGGTGCGTTGGGCTACTCAGCTCACCCGACCTTATTCGACCGTCGTCGCGAGCGTCCAGAATTAGTTGACGGTAGATGCTTCGGCTCCTGGCCGATGAGTCCCCAAGACGGAAGGAGTGAACTTATGAAGTTATCCCTATTCGACCATCCTGGTGGCATCCACGATCGAGTATCCGCAGAAGTTGTAGCCTGACGGTAGAAGATCATCCTCTTAATCCAGATCCCACGACGTCCGGGTGTCAAGCTCCGAGACTCCGAGTTTACAAAAAGTTACATAAAGAAAAAGGAAAGAAGCAAAGAAAAATGTTAATTAGCCTGATAAATAAACCTAGTTTGACCTGCAATCTGTCGCTACCTCCGAGAGCTCCTTCGCTTCCGTTGATTTACTATTCAATTATCGCTCAGATAGCGTATTGCAAAGTGCAACGTCACAATATATATATATATATATGTAAAAGCACTTCGCACTTTTGAATTACCCGCGGACTTGCGTCGCGTGGGTAAGGCAGGACTGTACACAGAAAAGAGAGGGTAGGGGAACACGAATGTGGAAGACTATGACTTATAGCTAATAATCATTGCAATTGTAATCATAATCAGTCGTAATTAGAGAAAGGGCGAAGAAGTGGCTTTTAATGTCGTTTCTCTTTCAAACAGGTGAGGCAATAGATAAATAGCATAGATTAATAGAAAAAGGTATAGGATAGATTAATAGGATAAGAAATAAACCTAACCTAATAAATACTCTTTCAAACAGAAACACTGACTGCCGTCATTTCGTCCTGATTCCGATTCCGACCAATAAAGACCATTATATATATATATATATTGTAACGTGGCAAAACGTTATGACCTCCTCCTATCCAGCCTTACGAGCGTACGCACCCCGAGAGAGTATCGAGTGCCGATTCCGCTACTCGAATTCTTGCCGCCTCCGCCCGGGCAGCCATCTTGGCTACCTGGCGCGAATAGCCGCCGACCGGTAGTCGGCAGCGCTCGCAGGACGGGTGGCACAGGTAAGAACTAGAGATAGCGGAAAAAGGAATTCATTCCATTTTGATACCCGGAAAGTTAAGCCTCGTGCGCGACGGACCTCCGAGAGTTGATTTGGTGAGAGAGAGAAAGTGAGAGAGTTTTGGCTAATTTTCTCGAATATTGAGACTTGTGCTGTGTCTTTTGGATTTTCTTTTGGATTTTGGACTACTGGCTATCGAGAATTGGGAATTTGATGACTTGGCACTCTAACCGGACCTCGTGCGAGTTTAACGGACGGACACCGCCGCATTCACTTCAACGAATACCGCCGCTGAGTAAGGTGGGATCGTTCCGATCGCTATTAAAAGTCTTCTAGTCCCGCCGTGATAATATCTTGTAGCCCACGAGTCTCGAAAGTCATAAAAATCCAGTTCCGCGATCGTGTAGGAAGAGTTCCGACCGTTGAGCGCGAGCTCAAAGTCCACTTATTTAAACTCCCGACCCACGTGACCGCGACGTGTGTGTTAGTGCGTTCGTGTCTTCCGAGCCGCACCGCTAACGTCTACCTAGTCGCGACCATATTGTAGTCGAGCCGTCTGCTGTAACGCGGCAGCACTCTGCAGCGAGGCAGACACTCAGCGCTTCCCCAGTTTCGCGTACCGTCCCCCTCTACCCTAAGCGTCGGATATTAGAGTAGTGTAGCGTTCATAATTTAATATTTCTTTTTGAAGTAGAGAGTAGTAGGTTAATTTATTTATTGATTATTAATTATTAGTTTATTTAGTTGAGTAGAGTCCCGCGGTAACTATTGTAAAATATACGCCAGGTAGCGGGCGGTTAATTCGCGACCTTTTTCTTTTTTTCTTTTTTTCAATAAACTCAATTTACATTAAAAATCCAAACTTGAGTTCGTGTCTTTATTCTTCGCCCCCACCACATCCCTCTACCTAAGGCTGGATTTTCACGGAAGCAAATTACTGCGACAGCAAAATACTGCCGCAGTGCTACGCTACCGCAGCGAAAAACTGTCCGTGAAAATGCGCCCGCAGCGGCAGCATTACGCTGCACGTCAAGTGTGCGCAAGCGCGCGTAATTGATCATGAGTTGATCACCGATTCAACTTACGCGCGCTTGACGTGCAGTGTTTTGCTGCCGCTGCGGGTGCATTTTCACGGGCAATTTTTCGCTGCCGCAGCATAGCGCTGCGGCAGTATTTTGCTGTCGCAGTAATTTGCTTCCGTGAAAATCCAGCCTAAGTCTAGCTAGTATCGGGAAGAGAGCGAGAGAGAGAGGACTCCGCGGTTGGAGTCTGGCGCCCAACAACCCCTAGGAGCGACGTTGGAGCCAGGTTTGTTTTCGGATTAATTTCTCTGGGTCGCCCGAACTTAGGGAAATTACCGTTACAATATATATATATATATATATATATATATATATATATATATATATATATATATATATATATATATATATATATATATATATATATATATATATATATATATATATATATATATATATATATATATATATATATATATATATATATGTATATACATGTGTATATACATGTGTATATACATGTGTATATACATGTGTATATACATGTGTATATACATGTGTATATACATGTGTATATACATATGTATATACATGTGTATATACATGTGTATATACATGTGTATATATGTGTGTATATATGTGTGTATATATGTGTATATATATTAGACCGTTTCAAAAAAATCGATTATTTTTCATTTTCAAAGAGTTAGTCAAAAATATTGTTCCAAATGATGAAAAAAATGTTGTCAAAGTTTGAGCTCTTAATAATAATATTAAGAGGTGCCTCATCGCGATTTTCTATTTCCCATTTAAATACCATGGGAAGTGGTCTTGTGGAACTCTTCGATTTTTATATCTTGAAAATTATTCTACTTAGAAAGATTCTGCATGAATGCTGTTGTTCAAAATTGTACGCTCTACAAAAAAGGTCTCTTGGTCTTTTTCGATGAATCCAACTGTTTCCAAGTTAGTCATGATTAATTACCATTAATAACCAATACACCAACTTGGAAATAGCTAGATTTATCGAAAAAGAACAAGAGACCTTTTTTTTAGAGCGTTCAATTCACTACAAAAATATGTTCTGATCTTATCAGTACACTAATGCGTTGACGAGTTATAGAATTCCAAAGTTTAAAAAAAAATTTCCCCATGTTATTTAGATTGGAAATAGAAAATCGCGATGAGGCACCTTTTAATATTAATATTAAGAGTTCAAACTTTGACAGCATTTTTTTTTTCGTCATTTGGAACAATATTTTTGAGTTACTCTTTGAAAATGAAAAATAGTCGATTTTTTTGAAACGGTCTAATATATATGTGTATATATATGTGTATATATATATATATATATATATATATATATATATATATATATATATATATATATATATATATATATATATATATATATATATATATATATATACATATGGATATCCATTACTTTTCGATCGAATCGTGCGCACTCATGTCACGGATTTGGCTGCCGATTTTTTTCTTCAAAGTACCTGATAACAGATTAGGTTTGCCAAAATTTCAGCCCCAGGAACCCACCCCTTTTCGAGATATGATTTTTCAAAGTCGTGGATTTGAGCAATTTTTTGTCGTTTTTGTTGGTAAACCATCGTTCGGGATTTGGCTCGATTTTTATGCCATCGGGCTCATTCTCTTCGTCTTTCATTGAACTTTCATTTGAAACAGGTTGTACGAAACAATTTTCATTTTCGGCCAAATGTCAAACCAAAATGTGCATTGCCGTGTTGTCAAAAGTAGGCGATTTTGAAATGATCGCCAAATTTGATGGGATTATCCAAATGACTTCCGGGTAGGCTCATTTCGTTCGTTCTTTCATGTACTCTTCGAATCTTCAAAGATTTTCATAAAAAGTTCAACAATAACAGAGCTACACGCGTTTGAACGTATCTAATTTTACGAAAATCTCAATATTCGCCACCCTGTAACTTTTTTCTATCATCTAGTAAAATCACCAAACTTAGTGAACAAGTAGCTTTTGTTGTCCACAATAAGCCCTCGGAATTTCGAGCTTGGTATTTTGTTCCTTCAGGCTCTATGAATTCATAAACATTGCCAAAATTCTCATACAAATAACGTTTAATCATCATATAGTTCTTCCACCTTCTATGAAAGTAACGTTTTCTAGTAACGTTTGACTAACTTTTGTTTGTTCTACAAGTAAATCACACTTACATGCGATGTGCAGAGAGCAGGAGCCGATTTACGCATCCGCAGCATTTGCTTGTTTGTCTATCTGTATAAGCATTTGTTTGCCGCAGCATTTGTTATTCTTGGCTGTAAAGTGCTGCTTAGGCCACTCTGTGCATTGCAAGGATATTCCTATTTTCCATACAATCAATTAGATTGAGTAAACTAGGAGTAGACAATGGAACCCACAAAAGAACCTTGTAACATTGGATTAATTACACAGTCTGAATCAGAATGCCATGTAACAACATATTCATCTCTACAGGCCATGCATAACCTAAAAAATTTGAGCTCAGAAGATATTCTGATCTTGAGACATAGAATTGATCATTTTTATAAAATTTCGGAAGGTATTATTTGTGATTATCATAAATGTAAATACTTGACATATTAATCTCACAATATTCGCAAGTGTTGTTATTACTGCCGATTTGAGAATTTTGAGATTAATTAGTTTAGAAACTTGCAAAAAAGTTCTTAGTGTTCTATTAATAAAACTTAGACCAGGAGGAAAAATGTGTGGGAATTGTGAAACAAATATAAAAAAAAAGATTTCAGAAATAAGTAAAAGTGTTAATGTGCCAGTATTACAAGAAAAAGATGCAGTATCAGTTCAATTGGAAGGAGTAGAAAAGCATTCAAGTATCATTATTTCTCAGGAAGCTAGTCAGTCTCAAGCGGTCTCTCAATCACAGAATAAGTCTCTGTCTTTACAAACCATCATTTCTGAATTCTCTATTCACACAAAAAGTTCAGATCTTTCTTTGTTTACAACTTTAAGTCAAGAATATAATGCAGTTGAGAAAATTTTCAAAATTCTTGATATTCGTCTGCTAGAAGTGCAAAAATTATCAAAAAATAGATTACAAGAAAAATCTAAAGAATTGTTGACGCAAGTTTGTATAAAGCTTGGTGAAAAAATGTCAAACGCATTTCAAGTAGATATATCCCTTGATGATAATACGTTTGAACAAGGTTTGATTGAGGATAGTAAATCGCTAAAAATTGTAATATCAAATTTACAAAAAGCATTTGAAAATACAAGAGTTTTTTCAAAAAAATTAGAATATTTAGCACTTTTACCAAAAGATTGGAATTTGAAAATGATTTCAAAATACTTCAAATGTTCTTTCTACATGTACCGGGAATTGAATAAACTTAATCGAGATACAGGTGAGTAGATCAATGATTGTTTGTTATTACGTAGATATTTATTTACGTGCTCAAGTGAAAAATTCTAACCCTATTATTTTGTGGAAGTGTTTTGTGTTAATTAAATTAAAATCATGAAATGTTTTGATGTCTTATGAAAATGTGTGAATAATAAAAGGCTTTTCAAAAATTAGGCGTAGTAGACCGAAATATGTACTTGGTTGTCTATCAAAGTCCTTCAAAAGACTATTTATCAAAATAGTTATAATTACGTAGTTATTGAGTCGGAACAAACTGTTACAGATAATTCTTATCAGTCTCAATATGCAGGAAACTTTTACTATACAAAAAAGGTAATCTCTTTAACTCTTTTTTGTTTCAATATATTTCAGATAATTTAAAATTTCGAAAAAGAAAAGAATATTCAAAGATCTCGGTAGAAATGCGGGAAACTATAAAAAGTTATTATACAATTGAATCAAACTGCTATACTTGTCCTGGCAAGAGAGAATATGTAACTACTGTAGATGCTGTTGGGAGGAAAATACAAATACAAACAAAATTGCTACTTCACACTCTTCATGATCTGTACAACAATTTTATTCATGACTTTTCTGATACAGATGAGAGAATGCCAAAATTCTCTTACTTTGCATCCCTAAAACCAGTTGAGTGTATTCATGCACGAGATCCTGGAAGTCATACCATTTGTGTATGTGAGCAACACAAAAATCCGAAGCTTAAGCTCTCTGCTATAACTTATGAAACTAAATACACAGATCTCCTAGAAGGTGCTGTTTGTAATGTAGACGAGATAAAATGTATGCTTCACCGCTGCAGTGAATGTCCTGGTACTTCAGGAAATGAAAAAATAATGAAGGAAAACGTAACTTATGAAAAAGCAAATATAACTTATAGATATTGGGTAGAAGAAGGTAGCAGAGCATCGCTTAAAAGTGTCACAGAACCTATTCAAACATTTCTAATTCATTTGAATGAAGATCTTTGGAAGCTGACACAACATCACTTTATTGCAGACGCCCAAAAAAACTACTTAGAATATTGTAAAAAAAATTTAAAAGCAGAGACGTGTATTGTTATAATGGACTTTTCGGAAAATTACTCATTCGTTATCATCGCTTGATGACATAAAAAACTTCGGTTTGTTTTATTTTATTTTGAATTATTGAACTCACGTTTTAAAAAATATTTGGGAAAAATGATCCACTAGCAATTCAAAGCATGGAAATGGAAGTATAAAATGATTAACTTTCACAGGGCATTGTGGGTACCAAACATTACGGTTCAAAAACATGCTAGAAAACTTAATAAACGGTTTACATCAGTAAAAACAATAAAGGATACGAGGCTACATCATTTCTATAAACCAATCGACGAAACCACCTTCGAAATGAAAATAACATCCTTTGATAGTGAAAAAGTAATCGTGAAATTGAATATATCTAAATAAACGTATTTAAATAATTATACCTATACTGGCACATAGATGTATTTTATGATATTCATAATAAATAATTGTAAATCATTATTTTTGGCCTTACATATCAATATTTCTTCTATTTTTATGGATCCAAACAACAAATATTGCTGAAAAAATTTACTGATAAATTACGAACGAACAAAAATTTAATAATAACAAAAATTATGGTAAGAAACTTTATCAATTTTGGATTATAATTAAATTTTAAATGATCATAGGAAATATTCAGGGTCTAAGACCTACCATGTAGATGTAGTTTAGTTGTAGAACAAACAAAAGTTAGTCAAACGTTACTTGAAAACGTTACTTTCATAGAAGGTGGACGAACTATATGATGATTAAACGTTATTTGTATGAGAATTTTGGCAATGGTTATGAATTCATAGAGCCTGAAGGAACAAAATACCAAGCTCGAAATTCTGAGGGCTTATTGTGGACAACAAAAGCTACTTAATCACTAAGTTTGGTGATTTTACTAGATGATAGAAAAAAGTTACAGGGTGGCGAATATTGAGATTTTCGTAAAATTAGATACGTTCAAACGCGTGTAGCTCTGTTATTTTTGAACTTTTTATGAAAATCTTTGAAGATTCGAAGAGTACATGAAAGAACGAACGAAATGAGCCTACCCGGAAGTCATTTGGATAATCCCATCAAATTTGGCGATCATTTCAAAATCGCCTACTTTTGACAACACGGCAATGCACATTTTGGTTTGACATTTGGCCGAAAATGAGAATTGTTTCGTACGACCTGTTTCAAATGAAAGTTCAATGAAAGACGAAGAGAATGAGCCCGATGGCATAAAAATCGAGCCAAATCCCGAACGATGGTTTACCAACAAAAACGACCAAAAATTGCCCAAATCTATATATATATATATATATATATATATATATATATATATATATATATATATATATATATATATATATATATATATATATATATATATATATATATATATATATATATAAATTGACAACGACTTTGACAAATCATATCTCGAAGAGAGGTGGGTTCCTGGGGCTGAAATTTTGGCAAACCTCATCTTTTATCAGATACTTTGGAGAAAAAAATCGGCAGCCAAATCCGAGACATGAGTGCGCACGATTCGATCGAAAAGTAATGGATATCCCCATATACATATACAGGGTGGGTCACTTCAAGTGTCGAGAATGAGAGGGACTCAATTGGCACGAGGCTCCACCCCTTCAGCCAAGTAGCAACTAGAAGAATTTAAACGGCCGAAATCCTTACGAGAACTCAACATACAATTGCTTCGTGTGGGAGAGAAATATCAACAACTACTGAACCAGGCTATTAGGTATTTATTCATTATGACGCTCATAAAAGCGATTTAAATTGTTGGCCTTCTGTTACATGAAGTTGGCTCTGATACATGAATACACATCATGATTCACATCATTACTCATTGTGGAGACAAAATTATGATCAAGAGACTCGGTAGAGTCTCGAGCCAAGTACATTAAAAAAAAAATTAAAACAAAAAAAAAAAATTATTTCGTCTCGACTCTACCACTCTCTTTTACCGGAACGGGAGCTCGGCGCAGGAGTGGGGGTAACCATATTATTTCATTACGGCGTATAGGCAATATCTCAGGGCTCGACGAATTAATACAAGAATAAGATGCGAAAAAGATTACATTTGAGCGTAATATCAATGCAATCGGTGCACGGATAGCTGAGATATGATTATTTAAAAAATCGAGGGGATCAGTTTCATCTCAGCAATTTCTTCGTCGTACCAGATTTTCGCTCCATGCATAAAAACTATGCGGATATAATACATAGAGAGTACTCCGACGAGACAAGAGTTTCTACTGATCTCTATATCTATATATACTACGGATACGCATAGAATTCCGAGCGAGTTCGTCGGTCTGCCATGCAATAACTCTTTCTATGGCCCACGGGAGGCAGCATAATCGCGCACACCGTATAGCTGAACGTACTAACCATATTTATCTTTTTGTTTATTTGACGAGTCGAGCCCTTGAGGTTATGATACCTGTCACGATTGATCGCGATTATAACGACGTGTCGGTAGTTTACTTGTATTTATTTCAAATCAAAGTAATTCCGTAATAATACGGAGATAATAATTATTAAACGCTTACTTATAATAATACTTATGGAGCATAGCAGTATTGCATCGAGATTTTGACACTTTCAAGAAAGCCTATGTAACCGTACGTGATCAAAATGAGTAACAACATGCCCTCTATTTGCTATCGAGGATAACGAATTATTATACGGTTCCAATATCGTGTAAAAATGTCTGTGACGATTCATCTCAGTTATAACGAAGGGTCGGCTGTAAATTACTTATATTTATTTGAATACTTATTTCTCTGACTACGGAAGTTGGATATAACGTAGAATTCATAAAGGAATCAGAAATTCAGTAATAATGAAGAGATAAACGCTAATAATATGTATAGGGCAAATAGAAATAACCTCATTTAAATTTACATACAAATCCAGTGCCAGAACTCACTACAGCTGTTGTGGAAAATGTGACCGTCAGTTCTCAAAATGAGTAAAAATAAGCCATCGATTACTTATCTAGGATAAAGAATTGTTATAAGGTCCTAATATTGTATATAAAATTTGGAAATATTCTACATTGCAAAAATGAGCAGGCACGTGGCATCGTTACCTAAAATATGAATTTGTAATTAAATGCAAGATATAATATATAATGCGAACTCAGTCATTGTTCTCTGTAAAACGTATTTTGTACAAAAGCTATAATTGCGTGCCGTGCGGCTGGTCGTGATTAGATGAGGAAGATACTTGTTTATTACATTGAAAATTGATGTAAATGAGATATGCGGAATATCAGTTAATTGGCAACAGGTGATGAGATTGGACAAGAAATAACCATGAGATTGAACAAAATAATAAAATTAATTTTTATAACACAATAATGACCATACGTGATCAAAATGTGGTATGGTTTCATATCACGTATAAAATAGTCATATATTCTATGAACATACATAATCGTGAATGTTTTTTTTTATGGAAATTAGTAGGGAGATGGCATCGTTACCTAAGATTCGATGAGATATTTGCAATTCAATGCCGAATATAATGAATGATGTGAACTAAGTCAGTGCCTCATGTAATATCTTGTGCACTAAGAGCTATCACCGCATGCAATGTGGCTGATCATAATTAGATTAGCGAGATAAAAATCTGAGAACTGGAAAATGAAAACAAATCAAAATGTGAAGATAATCATCATTTGACTAGTTTAAGTTAATTTGATCAGCATCTGGGCCTTCGATGATGTAAGTGTAGTTCTTCGTAGCCAAAATTTTCGTTGTGAATATTTTTTTAACGTTTTTTCAACTTTGTTCTGTCAGCTTGAAACTCTTCGGACAACTTTTAGTAAGCAGAGAACTTGTCAAAGTCAAAATTATAAGCGATGACGGTATATAATTTCATTATCGGTAGCTCAATTGCTGATCAAACTTGAATCACTAGAATATTTACAATTATGCAGCCAAATTGCATCTTCAACTCTTTAGGCACGACCCTACTAAAATCTTGACCAAGAGGAGTTTTTTATTTTCCAATTAGCCAAGAAAGGTCTAATCGAAAAAGTGATACTACCAATTCTAGATTACGGTAAAATATGTTTTCAAACAAAATCTCAGTCTTCTGCGATGAAAGTGTGTGCGCAGGAAACCCTTCGCAGCGCTGTGCAGGATAGATTCTGCGAAAGGTTATCTGCGCATACACTTTCATTGCAGAAGACTAAGATTTATCAGTAAAACACTTTCAATAGAACTTATAACGGTTAGATTTATAGAAATGAATAGTATTCTGAAAAATATTATTCAACAGAAACGGTTGAGAAAATCAAAACGTGTACAAAAAGTAATGAAATCCCCCAAAAGCACCTCGGGTGCAAAAACTTTGCGCCAAGTACATTAAAACGTAGTAACCATCAACAAAAATTTGTTAACAAAATATTCAAAGTAATAGCATTTGATCTACAAAAGTATTGAAATCAATGGACTTTGCCAAGTACAATTGAATTTGCTTCCAATTAATTCCTAAATATTGATATTTCAATATACATAACATGTTACAACATGCAACATACGTACTCATATAAGAAACGATCAATTATAAATAAAATGACGGAAAAACAAAGAAACGAAAAAAAAAAAGTTTGGAGGTAGTGGTACTTGGCGGGCATTTTTGTAAAAAGTACAAGAAACTATAAATTGAACTATTTCAATATTCTTATAATAACTTCAACATCAGCCCGCCAAGTACCACGTACTCCAAATTTTTTTTTTTCGTTTCTTTGTTTTTCCGTCATTTTATTTATAATTGATCGTTTCTTATATGAGTACGTATGTTGCATGTTGTAACATGTTATGTATATTGAAATATCAATATTTAGGAATTAATTGGAAGCAAATTCAATTGTACTTGGCAAAGTCCATTGATTTCAATACTTTTGTAGATCAAATGCTATTACTTTGAATATTTTGTTAACAAATTTTTGTTGATGGTTACTACGTTTTAATGTACTTGGCGCAAAGTTTTTGCACCCGAGGTGCTTTTGGGGGATACAACCTACCTGTCCGGATATTTAATCCAATACGTTGTTGCCACAAGAGTTGCGTCACTTCGGAACTCACCATAAAGCAGGAGCATGTAGATGTACTAGTTTGTTGTAAGATTCATGATAGGGAATTGTCAAAAGCTTAGTAGGTAATAGTGAGCACGCGGCTCAGCTATTAGAATGAGAGTATGACAAGCCGTATCAGTTGTGCCACAGGTATTCAAAGCCTATACTTTTACGCTTCAAGTTTATTTTGTATTGATAGAGACAGAGAAAGCCAAGAATTTGAATCGTTTCAGTGAGCGTCGCAATGGGTAAATATCTAAAGGCCTGATTAAGTCGTTGATATTTTTCTCCTGTACCAAGACATCGTATCTTGTGTTTTCATAAGAATTTCGATCAACCAAGTTCTTCTAGTTATTGATTGGCTGAAGAGGTGGGGCCTCGTGTCAATTGAGTCCCTCCCATTCTCGACACTTGAAGTGACCCACCCTGTATATATATACATACATATATATTGCAACGGCGTATCTAAATTTGAGGTAAATCCAGATACTATCGAGCCTTCGGCGTTAACTCTAATATAATCAGAAATATCTATTGCAAAGAAAATGCGATGTGCTGGGCGCCAGACGTTTATACGTCGCTTAAAACACACAAATAAGAATTAGAGGTCACGGCGGAACGACCGAGTAGCTCAGAAAACAAAGTAACTTAGGTAGAGTGGCTAGGTTCACCGAAATAAAGAATTAAAGCAGGAAATAATGTTTAACAAATTCTAGACCGTTTTATTTGATGTTAGGCGGAACAAGCATTAAGTCAGTAACAATTATGCATAGGTTTTCACAAATAACAAATGTCTAACTTCCAAGAGGCGATACAATAGCAAGAAAATTAATTAGCAAAAAGCAATGGATAATATTCGAACGGAAATTTATAGAATATAACAAAGATCATACATGAAATAAACCAAGCGATAAATATCATTATTATTACAAGCGGCTCGATATAAAGAAAATAGTTACGGCTAACAAGAGGGTTAATAAATCGGCGGTACAACGCCCGAACAAAGAGAAAAAATAGAATAGAAGATTCTTATCAAGTAAAATATTAACTAAAAACTAAATAACAATGCTAACTTCTACGCTCTAACTCCCGGAAGGTTTTCCGGCGACAGATCGGGTGTTTATGTCAGAATAAGCCTAATTATAATACAAGCCAAATAATAATAGCGAAAATAAATTATCACATATTCAATCACATGCTCTAGCCTAGAAAAGGACTGCTGTTTTTACAAAAATAATGAAAATAAATGACTCTAAGGAAAAGCTAAGTTTTAAGCGAGCAAAAAGAATCCCACAATTAAATCGTGATCACGAGCCGCCTCGAAAATCCGTTTTAACCAATAATTTAATCAGAAAAACTAGCGGGACTCAGTCTTGCGGCTGGCGTGCCCAAAAATACAGGTACGGTGACCTACGCCACAACAAAATACCTACGATATAACAAAATAATGACGGAACGGATTTCGAGAAGGACTTGAGATCTTACGAGAAAGAAGGTCTTACCTTGACGACGTATAGAAGGAAGTCACACTATATAATATAACTGAATCTAATTCTAAAGATAAAATTAGCAAAATATAATAAGAAAATAGAAAAGAAAACACAATTTGAAATAAACAATAGGCGGTACGATTAGGCGAGATGGCACTGGCGGTACTGGCGGTAAGGTAGGCGAGACGAGGCGGCAAGTAGCTGGCAAGATTTTCTCCTTGCTGACTAGCGTAGAAGTAGGCCGAATCTTGCGTTGCGTCCCATTATATAGCTTGGGGAATCCCCGACGTTTTCCCTTAGCGTGGCCCTAAACGTTGGTAAGGCGGCCGGCTGTGGTTGGCTGTGGCGCTTAGCTCGTTCGGGCCCTTCGGCCAGACGCTGGTTGGTCGTCGAGAACTCCAGCTAACGTGGCGGCATGGCGGCAAAATTCAAACGCTAAGATATTCAAAAATCCCAAGATATCGCTCCTAATTGACGTTATGCACTCCTCCGTGCACCTTGATCCTCGTCGTAGAACTCCTCGCTGCATCAAATGGCGAAACGCACCCCAGCTGCGCTTCAAACAAAAAGCAGACCAGCTGGAGGATCTGGCGGAACTTTTCGATGCTCTTCTGCTAAGATTTACATCTGGTTTCTTCCCCATGGGCGATACGGGAGGCTTACAGCAGAGCCTGCCTCGTATGGTTGCGAATCTTCCACCGGGATCTGTCCTGGATAACGCCGGTGGTGGTTTGATGGCGAGAAAGTTGGCGGTAGGGTCTAGCTCGGCATCTAGGCCGCTTAGCCACCGATGACGGGAAGCGTTGGCTACTCAATTCACCTGGCTCTATTCGACCGTACATCAGGGCGTCTAGAATTCGTTGACGGAAAATGGTGCAGCTCCTGGCTGGTAAGTTTCCTGAGGCGGGAGGAGTTAACCCTGAGGGTCATCCTTATTCGGCCACCCCAGTAGCATCCATGATCGAAGGTTGGCGGGAGATACATTCAGTCGAGAGACGCCGACTCGATACAAGATAGTTGACGATAATTGATGTCATCGGGAAATCCAAATCCCTCGATGTCCTTGTGCCCATTTCCACCAGTACGTTTTACAAAGGGAATTAAGCAAAGAAAAAGCATTAATTAATCTAACAATTAAATCTAAATTAACCCGCGATCTGTCGCTACCTCCGGGAGCTGTCTGTCTTTGCCAGCTACTTGTATTTTACACTCCTAGTGGCGTATTGCAAAATGCAACGTCACAATATATATATATATATATATATATATATATATATATATATATATATATATATATATATATATATATATATATATATATATATATATATATATATATATATATATATATATATATATATATATATATATATATATATATATATATATATATATATATATATATATATATATATATATATATATATATATATATATATATATATATATATATATATATATATATATATATATATATATATATATATATATATATATATATATATATATATATATATATATATATATATATATATATATATATATATATATATATATATATATATATATATATATATATATATATATATATATATATATATATATATATATATATATATATATATATATATATATATATATATATATATATATATATATATATATATATATATATATATTGTAACTTTTCGGTAATATCCCGGCACGATTTCTCGAGCCGGAGCAGTACCGAATTTTTACCTTAAGATTCTTTATCCTAATAGGGATAATATTAAGACTCCTGAAAGGGTGAATCACTACCCGTCCCTTCAAATAACTTAACTTTTTAATTTTACGGATCCGGACAGGCTTTCGCCACGACAGGACCGTTTCCCTTTATATTCCCCCTAAACCTACGTCCCTACGGATCAGGATTAGCTTACGCACCTCGTGACCGTTTCTGGCGTGGATCCGGGTCGACCTTGTTGAGTTCTCAACCGATCAACCAGTACCACTGCTAGCTACTGATTCTAAGTTTCCTAATTCGTGAATATTAGCAATCTTTTTATCACTAATATCACCCTACAGAACCGGACAGGCTTTCGCCACGACAGGTCTGTTTCTGGCGTAAGTACTAGCAACCCAATTAGTCTGCGAAGACTCGGGAAAGGCTTTCGCGCTACCGCTATCTTGCACCACCTGGTTCACCAGTACTCACTCTAGCTTGATTTTACTTACAACAATTTCCCCTTTTCGCGACCCACTGTAAGGAGAGAAAAGCAAGCACAATATAATTTTGTTAATGTTAATGATGAATAATTTTATTTATAACCTAACTTATCCTAGTTGCTATTTACAAGGTTGGTTGTTGTGTTGGCTATTGCCGTGAAGTTTTATAATTTTTGTCTAGTTTAATTTACTGAGATTGTGTGGCTGTGGTTTTGTTTTGATTCTATTTCTGCCCGTCTCAAACGTAATTAACACTGTTTTTGAGCACTATCGCGCTTTGCGCATGAAGCTACTCTTTATACTTTTATAGAATAAACTGCGATCGCTTTGATCGTCAAGTTATGCTATGTAATGATTTTATTTAACTCTTCTCCGAACAAGCGCTTTGCTTGAATGAATTGAATTGACACGATGGTTGTGAGTCGACTAAGCGCTCTGCTTATGTCGCTCGGGTTGTTACTTGTGTGAGACAGCTGTAGACGCTCTGCTATCAGACTGAATGAGTTTGTCTAGGCTGTTGCTGTTTATATAGCCGGTCTGACGCCCCAGTGACGTCAGACTGGCTATCGAAGTTGACAATTTGTACCCATCGCTCGTTAGATGGCGTTGATCTTTACTGGGGTGGGGTCTAAACGTTGGAAGTGTTACAATATATATATATATATATATATATATATATATATATATATATATATATATATATATATATATATATATATATATATATATATATATATATATATATATATATATATATATATATATATATATATATATATATATATATATATATATATATATATATATATATATATATATATATATATATATATATATATATATATATATATATATATATATATATATATATATATATATATATATATATATATATATATATATATATATATATATATATATATATATATATATATATATATATATATATATATATATATATATATATATATATATATATATATATATATATATATATATATATATATATATATATATATATATATATATATATATATATATATATATATATATATATATATATATATATATATATATATATATATATATATATATATATATATATATATATATATATATATACTAGGGCGGCAAGCCCCCCTGCGTGCGACGCACGCCAACCCCCATGTCCGTTGCATAGTTGTGTAAAAAATATATTATATATAGTTATGTATACATCCAATGCATATGTATATATATATATAAAACAAATTCCCACGAAATTCGTTGATGAGGAAATGAGTCCTCAATTTTTTTATTTCACCTGCGATAAATTTTTGTGCTTGACAACCTCATAATAATTTAAATTCATTGATTCAATCAGTTGTATAAATTCTGAGTATACAGAGTTCTTGTCTGCTTGTCGACTGCTTTGTGGTGCGAGTTGGATCGAGAGTCGAATCGAAACTCCAGGCGCAGCTATGTTCATGTTCAAACCATTGATGTGCAGGTCTGTACATAGTTACAAAGAATTTTTTTGTGTGACATCCGGATTTTAATAATGTTGTAATTTTTGCACGTGCTCAGCGAAAATGTTCAAAGCATAGTGCTCGAAGTCAATCTTAACGATCCAAAAGTACTGAATCTACTCTCCCATTTACCACTACTCAGTTTTTGATGGAAAAAATTAGGCCTGATGATAAATTCATAAACCTATTTTGATCCTTATGTTTCTTTTTCTTTAAACGACTCATACTCATATTTTGAATTAAATTTCTTTGTCCCTTCTGTTGTAACGTTCGTGGACCCATGTTATTAACCAAGTCTTTTTTTCTTTTATTTTCCAAATGTTTTTCATTTAAATTTTCAACCAAATCATTTTTTCTGTTCGCAGCTCTGGTAGTCACAGACAAAACTTGATCTTTTCGGAGATCATTAATTGTTTTTGAATTGTTTTTATAAAAACAGTCTTTATAAAAACTTTTATAATTCGGTCTAAATAAAATATTACTACAACTAATAACATCATAATGACCATAATCGAACGGACCGGTCAGTTTTAAAATTAATTTATTTTGTAATAAAAGCGAATTAAATATCACAGGTGTTCCGATATCATTTTGATATATAATAATACATATGTTGTAAATATCTACAAAAGCCTGTATTTCAATATGCCCACCGAATACTCCATTCTGCCGCATATGATGCAAATAATCTTCTTTATTCCTGATTATTGTATTATGAAAGTCAGTTTCAGTCACAAAATTTTTGAATAATTCCCAATTACCATCAATATAATCCACAATTGCATGTCTTAAATATTTATGCTGCTTTTGGAAATCGTAGACAAAGTAAGATAAACTCCTAAATAAACAATTTTCATCTGCTTCTATATAACATTCTATATTATGCACATAATCCATGTTTCAAACGGTTAAAATTATTCAAAACAGTAAACACAAAAAAAGATATTGAATTACTGAATTTTTTGTTGGAAAATATTTTACTTTCAGTAGATGTATCAAGTCCTAGATTACAAAAACCAATAAAACGAAATTGACACGTTCACTTGAACAATGTTCACAGGCGCACAGCAGCCTTTCAATATTATGTAGCTGTCAAGCAGTAATCAAATCTTATGGCGCTAAGCAGCCTTTAACAATTCAGGCGCGAATCAGCTGTTCCATGCCAGTTAATTACTTGAAATATAACAATAAAAGAAAGATTTTTGATTTATATCTACTCAGAATTTGATATTAAATATATTACTGCAGTATGTCTTTTAACACGTCATTCGTAATGAAAGAATTTATAATCACTTCGGTGGTTTTTTGTTTCTTGGAAACAACATATACATATATGAACTTCTTTCATTAATAGTATACAATGATTGATATAAGTATTGATAAACCATAATTCATATGATAATTTAAATCTGAAAATTTCTGTGTTCAAATTTAACTTTTAATATGTATTTTGCAGCAAAACACTGCAGACATGTTCCCTGACCCTATTACATTCATATTTTGATGGCAACCTAGATCAGGTAACCAATACAACCTTGATCAGGTAACCAGACAACCTAGATCGCGTAACCATGGCAATATCGAGCGGATTTCCGTAGCAACCGCGATCCAGGTAACCATGGCAACCTGGATCGCGTAACCATGGCAACCCCAAACAGGTAACCATGGCAACCTAGATCGCGTAACCATGGCAACCCCAAACGGATAACCATGGCAACCCCAAACGGGTAACCATGGCAACCCGGATCAGGTAACCATGGCAACCCAGATCAAGAAACCATAGCCACCTAGATCACGTAACCAAAGCAATATCGAGCGGATTTCCATGGCAACCGCGAGTAGGTATCCATGGCAACCCAGATCAAGAAGCCATGGCCACCTAAATCGAGCGGCATCCATGGCAATATCGAGCGGATTTCCATGGCAACCGCGAGTAGGTATCAATGGCAACCCAGATCAAGAAACCATGGCCACCTAAATCGAGCGGCATCCATGGCAATATCGAGCGGATTTCCATGGCAATCTAGGTCTTCTACATCGGCGGCGGCGGTATTATCAATATAATATATATATATATATATATATATATATATATATATATATATATATATATATATATATATATATATATATATATATATATATATATATATATATATATATATATATATATATATATATATATATATATATATATATATATATATATATATGTGTGTGTGTGTGTGTGTGTGTGTCCAACGTATAGTTTGGGACACCCCTTTTTTTTCGTGTTAAAACTCGTAAAATGCATCGCCGAATCCGAAAAAAATTTTATTTGATTTTTCAATACAATATTCTGGCCATTAAACAATTATTTGTACTTAATGTATACTACGAGGCCTTATGGATCAACTGTCGTATTTATGGACGTGTCCTTAAATTATACATAAGCTATAAAAAAAATAGATGTCCTCAAACAATACTTTCGAATTTTACGTCGTTTATTTTTAGCCCAGTTTGTTGCATCAACTGTTCAGACATGGTTCACGTTTAAAGTATGTTTTAAATAGCCGTTTGATTAACATAGGGAAATTAATTTTGCTTTGTTAATTAATAAGTAACTTGTCCGAAACGTTTTGTATATAACTTTAAAAAACAGCGGTTTTGTAGAAGAAAAGTCTTCGCAGCCATGTCTAAAATGAAAGAAATAGTCTAATTGAAATGGATTCTGAACGTCCACCATGTGTAAACGCTTGATTCTACTGACTTGGCCCTGAAGACTTTGGTTGTAGACAATTTCATCTTCTATGAAATGATATTTTGCGGAATTTCCTGCAATAAAACTCGGCTGAGTAATACCAATTGCTAGATCTTCAAAAATTATATTCCAACGCTGTTCCTGTGCGAGCATTTTTTTTTTACATATATTTTGCAGGTTTTTGAGATATCGGCAAGAATGAAATGTGTGCTTTAAAATGCCATACCCTGAGATATATACTTAAAGGATGCAAGTGACAAGCAGATGATAATAATTTTTGATTAGTCAGATTTTAGAAAATTCATTTCAGTTTTTGTATGAATATTTTTCATAGAATTAGATTTATCTCTCGGGTCAATCTTGAGTTATCAACTGTCAAACTGTTTCTCGCGAATAATTCACGAATGAAGCTCAAGTGGCACATGTTTGGGGGGTTGGGGGTGGTTCTAAAAGTACTCCGAATCACCCCGAAAATTGCGTTCGAAACAGCCTTACTTCACTGATGTGGCGTATACATATCTCCTTGTGAGTGTACACGATATTCGGTGAAGATTAGGGAGTTCGAAGACTGTTTCATATAATTAACGTATACTTCAAGAACATACAAAATATATTGAAAGTATATTTCGGGAACTTTCACAAAAATATATACATACATATATCCAATGTTCAGTTTCAGGTCTGTTTTCAGCTAGAGATACATATTGTTACATGGTATAATTTAAAGGCTTCAAGAGTTTGGGGATATCTCTGGTCAAAAAAATTTTTATGGTTAGAGAAATAAGAAATTCATTTATTTTGACACTATCTGATTTTTGTATTTCAAAAAAAGATTTTGTGAGACAAATTTTCAAATTCAATTGTTTTTTTTTTCCAATTACACATCATTATATTGACTTTTGTATTTATCCTCAAAAAAAGGAAGGAATTTATTTTCTATCAACAGATTTAATTTTTCGCGAAATTTTTTGATAGAATATTCTTCATAAAAATCTGTCATATTGAAATAAGAAACTGATATTAAAGTTGGTATAATAATAATAATAATAATTTCCGGCAGAAAGAAAATTTCTTTTCAAATTAAGAACAAAGGAGAATATATGTTTTGTCAAAAGAGTTTTCATTTTGTCTAGCATGAAAAACTTTGCAACCAACAATTCTCAGGCCCCCCCCCCCCCCCAAATAGAATTTTCAGGGTTGCCGCTGTATCCCACCTGCCCTTATATATAAAATAATGAAGTGGTGTCCTCAAACTGTCGGAGTCCCCACATTATATGCAACAAGATGTATCTCCAGCTGAAAACAATCCTGAAACTAAACGTTGGATATACGTCTATAATTTTGTGAAAGTCCCCGACCTATACTTTCAATGTATTTATATAGGTATTCCGTATGTTCTCAAAGTATACGTTAATTATATGAAATGTGCCCTCAAACTTCCTGCTTTGCACTAGCATGCACTGCACCAGCGGCACATGTTTGGGTGGTCGAGGGTGCTTTCAGAAGTACCCCGAATCACCCCAAATATTGCGGTCGGAACAATGCTACTGCACTGATGTGCATACATACCTTCTTGTTAGTGTACACGATATTGGGTAAAGTTTAGAGAGTTTCAGGACATATTTTATATAATTAACGTATACTTCGAGAACATACGAAATATATTGAAAGTATAATTTGGGGACTTCTACAAAATGATGTAGCTAACGTTTAATTTCAGGACTTTTTCCAGCTGGAGATATATATTGTTACGTATAATTTGGGATCCGAGAGAGAAAGGACATTTTTTCATTATTTTATATGTACTATGAATTATAAATACGTATGAAATATAATTTAAAAACTAGTACCAAATATTATAATGAATATTCACTTCGAGGGTTTTTTTATATGTTGATCGTATACTTTGAGGACGTAAGAAATATATTTGCAATATAATTCGTAGACTATAATATGAATTGTAGTCTACCACTAAATAATATAAAGCTTACCTTGATGGCTATTTACAACTGGGAGTACATGGCTTATTTTGAGGAGATTATAGAATATTTGCAAGGTCTTAACATATGGCAAAGTGACATATGATTCACGGGTGATTTCATAACTGGAGATAGATATCCCTATGTATACTTTGAGGTCTGTGAGCGTTTAGAGACCTCTTTTATGTAATTCACAATGACGATGCGACAATTACTACAAAATAATATTCTAACTAGCGTAACGCAGAATTGGCTGCCTCGTCATGACCAACGAATTCCTTAAGACTAAAACGACTTTTGTGTTAAGAAATTAGCGATTTTACGAGAAATAATTTGAAATTGAAGACCTCAATTTTTTCAAGAACAATATTTGATAGTTTTAGGAATTTATTTCAATTCTTGTCTATTATATTTTCTATTTAATCACCCCTGAAATCCCTTAAACTCGATCAGGTAATGTGATCAGAAATAATTTCTTATTTTGAATTTGAAGTTGGTGATACACACCGAACTCTCTGGGTTTGGACAATATCTATAGACGTCCCTAGAGCGAAGCTATACCCTATACCTCAGATACTATGCAACGAAGAAGCAAGCCAAGGAATTAGGTGGTCCTTAATTATTTTGAGATTTTATTAATAAATTGAAGATTATAAACAATATCAATAGTCAAATGTAAACATGAAAAATAGTGAGTACGTGAAAAAAAGACAAATGGAAGAATATAACTCGAGTGATAAGCACTTGATTACATGGAATTATGATTTGTTTATTAATTACAAAGCTTATTACCTTGGAACAGCTTAAGATAAAGTCATTCAGAGCAGTATGCTAATTATACAGAGGGCTGAATAGTCATCAATTGAAAAACATCATTTAAAATCGCATTGCGACCCTTAAAGATTTGACTCGATGAGAAAAAAAAGTTGCTGCCAAACGAATCACCTGACTTTACACACTGAAAAATCAAAGAAGTAATAAGGAAAATACAAGTTATTAAGATAGAACAGCGAAAAAATGGAGCAAAGATAATTGGAATGAATCGATCTAGTACTATCGAATAATAAGAAATAGGTCTGTTAAGCCTGAACTAACTTCAAACTGAAAAATTGGAATATGCCTTTTCACCTTTAAATCAATAGATTATAAATATACTAGTATAACTATGTGTGCTAGTTATTGGTTAAACTGTTCTACTTGTTCTCAAGAAAAAAAATATTAACTATTTTAAGAAATAAAATCAAATAAAATGGGAATAATAATAATAATAATAATAGACCGAAATCTTTTGAGGAACAAAACTCTTCATCGGTGAAAAATTACTTCGACAGCAATTTAGAATCAGCGTACGATCTTTGACGACTTTCAGCTCGTCTTTGGTTGTCTATCCAAGTTTTTAATTGTTGAGGTGTCCTGTTGCCTAATACTGACCTGTATTTGTCAACAGCATTTTTACATTCAGTAAGAGTCGGTAGGTGCGGTAACCTCTTGAGATTTCCAAAATATTTTATTACTATTTTTTTTTCTCCGTCAGACCATTTAGTCCTTCTTGTCTTTCCAAATGGGGAAGCTAAAATGACGAAATGGACAGTATTAATATTGTTTTTATAAATAATAGAAGATATTTAAATATAAGTTATAAATTAATATCTTACTACTGCGACGCTTAGATTTAATGGAAGTATCTTGTA
This sequence comes from Macrophya annulata, assembly GCA_963924015.1. Taxonomy (NCBI): domain Eukaryota; kingdom Metazoa; phylum Arthropoda; class Insecta; order Hymenoptera; family Tenthredinidae; genus Macrophya; species Macrophya annulata. The sequence goes on from OZ001258.1 coordinate 16,538,502, forward strand.
CTGATGAGTCTGCATAATCCATCGATGTTCTAGAGCGCACGATAGTAGAAGCAATTGCGTGACCACCGTCATATTCTTCATCACTCGTGTCACTATTTTCCTCATCGCTTACTTCAATATCGACATCGTCTTCGTCATCACCACCAATGGCTCCCATTAGTAGACGTGAAACTTGAGTCATTTCAGTCACCGGTACTGGCACTCTGTATATATTTTTGTGTATATCCTTATGGTGAGCCATAAAATTGGCCAGACGATCCACTTGATTTTCTTCAACGTCCAACATTGCAGTATACGTCGCGATATGTTTCCTTAATGTAGTACCTCTCAAAGCACTTGGCATGATAGCACCGCTGTCATTAGCAAAACGACGCATTAAAGGACATGCTCTCAAATATTTTTTCGATAAGCTGTTAGTGTGAGGTTTACTGAATATATATATTCGTTATCCGAGCGGACGCCAGCTTGTTTGCGAAATTTAAGCATAGTTTCAAGTTGTACCACGACAAATGGACTAAGCAGGACGGAAACAGTTCTGCCTAACTTTCCTCGAAGAGTCAATCGAACAAACTGCCCAGCGAAGTTTCTGGTTGATTCTGACAGGTTTTTGTAAAGTTCTGGATCAATATTCTCATTCAATGATTTTTTATTTTGGTAATCAATTAAAGTTAGCCGTTCAATCTCACCAGCACGGCGTCGATTAAAAATTTGAACAAGAATAAGTGTACATTGATTTAAAAGAAGCCATGCATTGCTATCAAAACCATCGTTCAAAATTTCCAAGCAAATACTACTTTCTTTCTTAAGATAATCATATAATAATTTAATATCTTTTTTGCACGGAAGAATCACTTTCCTTTGTCGTTTCTGAGTAATCTGATCTTCCAAAGCTTTTTTGTTGATAAGTGTGGGAACTTCTTCTTCCCATAATAGTAAAAAATTCTCCACAGAGGTTTTTGTTTTATTATCTTCTGTCTTGATACATTCAACTCTGAGCTTACATGCACATTTTTTTATGAGAGTAGTCAGATTTTGAGCGACAGATGGTGTTTCGAACCACATTATATCTGTATTCCAATGAGCTACTTTTCTCAAACTACGAATAACTTTGTCAAAATTTTGGGGCCTGAACACTTGTTTAAGCTCCTGAATCTCATTATCAAGTGCCATTATTGCCAATTTAAATCGTCCTAATAAGCGAAGTTGTGATCTAATATGATCATGTTGATGAGGTAGCGTGTATTTATTACACAATTTGTTTCCAAACTATATAATAAGTTCGTCGTATTTAAGACATCTGACAACAATATCATCATTTAAAACTGGGAAAACAATTCGACGTCATGTTTCTTCCGCGCAATTATGAATATACCCAGTTAAGCGTCGACCTGCAGTGAGAATATTACGAGCTCCTTTTTTACGAGATCTATCACAGTTTGGATAATGGAAACGAATTGTTTTTTTGGATAAAAATAATCGGCAGTTTTTGCAGGGAACATAATCTTCTGCCGAATTTTTAGATTTCTCCTGACGTTGTCGTGGTACGATTAAAATACCAGTGTTGAAATCCGATTTCGTGTTATGCATAAAATCTCCTTTTTTGCGTATGGAAGCAATGATTTTATTTCGCTCGTGATTTTTATGAGGTAAATAAATGAATTTTTTGACCTCTTCTTCATCCTTATGTATTAACTGAAGGTGCCTTGCAAATTTCGTTTGCAATTTCTTGCAAAATGGGCAGAAATGTTTTTTTGTCTTTCCTTTTTCACGAATAGATGTCGGAATCACTAATTTACGAATATCAAGTGAGCAACTATTATCGAACAAAGAAGATTCTCCACTTATTGAAGATTTTTCTTTTATTGAAGATTTTTCAAAGGACGTGCCAGGTGGGCTTTGCCTTGGATCATAACTCGGGTCATTTTCATCATCATTGTCAGTCATATCAATTTCCTCATCATTGTCAATAATCTCCATTTGATTATTATTGTCAATAATCTCCATTTGATTATTATTGACATTCATTGCCATTTCATTATCATCGGAATTCGTTCTGATTCTCTCGTTATTTACATTCGTCTCGATTTTTTTATTTTTGAAGTTCATCTCCATTTCGCTATCATTCACATTCATCTCGATTTTCTTATCATTGACATTCATCTCGATTTTTTTATCATTGACATTCATCTCCATTTCATTATCATCGACATTCGTCTCGATTTTCTTATCATTGACGTTTATCTCTATTTCATCCTTATGAACATTCGTCTCAATTTTCTTCTCATTGACGTTTATCTCCGTTTCATCATCATTAGCATTTAACTCGATTTTCTCATCATCGAAATTCATCTCCAGTTTATTATCATCGACATTCATCGATTTTCTTATTATTCACATTCATCTCAATTTCATAATCATTGACATCTATCTCCATTTCATAATCATTGACATCCATCTCCATTTCATTAACCATGACATTTATGTTTATTTCATTATCCTTGTCACCCATATCGATATCATCATCAGTGCCACGTACATTCCTCTTAACATTAGGAATACTTATGGAATTCACATCGCTTCTCAGTAGATGATGTTGCAAAATAATCCCTAAATTGTCGTGAGTTTCATCATAGATGACGTTTTGGGGAGTTTCATCAACAACAGCATCAGGCCAATCATGTCCCAGTGATTCCAATTTGTCTGTAAATCCGCTTGGAGGAGTACTTTCTGGTGTTAAATTAGCAAATATCGGAGATAAACCATGTCCTGTTGTAATGTATGTGTGTTTAAAATGAGGATGTACTACCAGCAAACTTTAAGGTAGAAATTACTATTTATAGATTTTGTTTTGATTAGTATATGACTTAAGGAGACAGTTAATCCGTCCTCTTCCTTCTTCTACCAACCTCTGACTTGGCAATATGTCTAACGTGATTACTGGTGAATTGTATCTTTTCTTAATCATAAATATATATAAACTATTGTTTCTTTAACTAATAAATGTGGTTTTATTGAAACCCTCGGACATCACAGTGGCGACGAGGTAAAAGTTAATATTAAATAATAAAGGATTACAAAGATATAAGTGGATTCTTAAAGGAAGAAACGTGGCGAGTTAAAATGGGTGATGAGAGTAAAAATTAAAAGCTAAACTTGAAAAAGAGAGAAAAGAGATTGAAAAGGAACGAGCAGAGTTGGAAGAAAAGCGGAGACAGTTGATGCAACAACGACAACAATTTTTAGCTGAGCAACAACAAGCTCCACAGGCATCGAAAAAAGTAATTCATCAACCTGGAGATGTATCTTTTCAAAGGGAAGTGTTGCAACCAATAGTCACAGGAAGAATTGGTGATATTAAACAATATGATATGCAAGAGGATTGGAATTTATGGGTGGAGAGATTGGAGCAGTATTTTATTGCAAATGAAATCACGAATGCCAAAGGGGTGTCGCTTTTTATTACCCTTATTGGTGGTGAGGCATATGCGTTACTGCGTAATTTGTGTACTCCAACTTTACCTGCTTCCAAATCTCTTCCTGAGTTAATTAAAATTATGAGAGATCATTTACAACCTAAATCGAGTGTAATAACAGAACGGTATAAATTTAAAGAGTGTCGGCAAAAAGCGAATGAAGGTGTTAAAGAATATCTTGCAAATCTTAAAAAATTGTCAGCATATTGTGAATTTAATAGTGGACTTGAATGTCATTTGAGAGACCAGTTTGTGTGGGGTTTGAAGTGTGATAAAATGAGGAAACGGTTGCTTGGAGAGCGAGATTTGTCGTACGCTAGAGCCGTTGAATTGGCTCAAACAATGGAAACAGCGATGAAGGATGTAGCTGTAATGGGTGTTATACACAGCAATCAACCTGAACCAGTAAATTACTTGGATCATAAAAGGACGCAGAAGAAAATATGTTCGAAGAATAAGGACAAGGTACGCTGCTACTGCTGTGGAAAAGCGAATCATCATTCGTTAGTATGTAGATATCGTAGCTATTCATGTAATATTTGTAAAAAAGAGGGTCATTTAGCTCAAGTTTGCAAAGTCAACAAATTCAAAAAAGAAAACGAAAATAAAATAAGTAATAGGAAAAAAATTGATAATAAACAAATATTATCGGTGAGGTTGACTCTGTAACGGAGGAATTTGATAGTATTTTTAATTTAAAAGAAGTTGCCGAAAGTGTTCAGAGTGAAGGAGAGAAAAATGTTACTGTAGCACCGTATAAGGTAAAATTAAATGTTCAAGGGATTAACTTAGATTTTCATATTGACACAGGGTCAGATGTATCCGTGATATCGGAAAAGGAATATAAGAAACGTAAGGAATGGTCGTTAGTGACGTTAAAACAATCAAACAGACGTTTCAGAACTCATCCAGGACATTATATAGAGCCAATAGGTTTTCTTGAAGTAAACGTAAATTGTAAAGGCAGAAGTTTTAAATTGCAACTGTTTGTATTGCCTGGAGATGGACCACCACTGATAGGTCGGACTTGGTTGTGTGCATTGGGAGTTCATATATCGAAGATTTTGACTAAAAGTGAAAATCATCATATTGGGATGGTAGAAAACGTAGATCAAAGGGATATTAATTCAATTATTGATAAATTTGAATCCGTTTTCTCATCTAAACTAGGTAAATATACGAGGGGTCAATTTAAACTTCATCTTAGAGAAAAGGTGCAGCCTGTGTTTTGTAAACCACGTCCTTTGCCTTATGCAATGAAAGAAAAGGTTGAGAAGGAGTTGAAGCGTTTGGTTGATTTGGAAATTTTAGAACCCGTGGAAAATAGTGACTGGGCGACTCCAATTGTTCCTGTTCCAAAAAGTAATGGTGAGATTAGGATTTGCGGAGATTTTAAAGTAACGGTAAATCCTCATCTTAAGATTGATCGGTATCCTGTTCCAAGAATTCAGGATCTTTTAACTGGATTGAATGGGGGAAAATTTTTCTCAAAAATTGATTTGTCTCAGGCTTATCAACAAATTGAATTGGAGGAAGAATCAAAGTCCTTGTCCAAAGTCCAAAGGCTTTGTTTTGGCATAGCGTCAGCACCTGGATTATTTCAGAGAGAGATGGAAAAAATTTTGAATGGGTTGGAAGGAGTAGTGTGTTTTTTTGATGATATCATGATCACTGGCCCGACGTTAGCTATTTATAATGAGAGATTAAGTGAGGTATTAAAACGTTTAAAAGATTGTGGGCTAACTGCTAATTTAAATAAGTGTAAGTTTGGTCAAGAGAAAGTACAATTCTTAGGATTTATATTAGATGGTACCGGTATTCATACGGATAAAGATAAAGTTAAGGCAATTGTTGATGCCCCAGTACCAGTTAATGTAACGCAATTAAGAGCTTTTCTGGGGGTGCTTAATTATTATGCAAAGTTTATAAAGAATGTTAGTCAAATCATTTCTCCATTATATAGTTTGCTATGTAAAGATGCAACTTGGAAATGGGATCATGTACATGATAAGGCTTTTAAAGAGGCTAAAAAGTGTTTAATTTCATCGGAAGTATTAGTACATTTTAATGAAAAGTTACCGGTAAAATTGGCTTGTGACGCATCTTCTTATGGATTGGGTGCAGTTTTATCTCATGTTTTCCCTGATAAACGAGAAAGACCAATAGCTTTTGCTTCAAGAGCGTTAACGAAAGCTGAGAAAAATTATTCTCAATTAGATAAAGAGGCGTTGAGTTTGGTCTTTGGAGTCAAAAAGTTCCATCAGTACTTGTACGGTCGAAATTTTATTCTAGAAACGGACCACAAGCCTCTAGTTTACATTTTTGGCAAAAAGAAGGGATTTCCACAAATGGCTGCTAATAGGGTACAACGGTGGGCGGTGTTTTTGGCTGCTTATCAGTTTGAAATTGTACATGTTAAAGGCACTGATCATGGTAAAGCAGATTATCTATCCCGTATTCCATTATCGGTATGTGAAAAGCAAAGTGTGAATGAGGATGAGGAGTATTCATATTTAAATTATGTAATGGAAAATGTAAAGGCTATTGATGCGGATCAGATAAAGATAGAAACCGATAAAGATCCGATTTTGAAACAAGTGAGAGAGTATGTATTGAATGGTTGGCCGGCTATGGTTGAGGAAAATTTTAAAATGTTTAAGAATAGAGAGCGTGAATTAACGGTTGAAAATGGATGTGTGTTATGGGGACATCGGATTGTGATTCCTCAAGGAGTGCGTAAAGAATTGTTAGATGAGCTACATAGTATCCATTTGGGGGTTGTTAAGATGAAAAGTACGGCGAGATCATATATTTGGTGGCCTAACATAGATTCGGATATTGAAAATCTGGCTAAGTCTTGTGAAATTTGTCTTAAATCCGCTGATAATCCTCCAAGATCAGTCTGAAATTCATGGAAATGGCCTGATGGACCAAATCATAGAATTCATGCTGATTTTTTGGGACCGGTGGAAGGTAAAATGTATTTATTAATTATAGATTCATTTTCCAAATGGCTGGATGTTAAGGAAATGAGTGATATTACTTTGGAATCAACAATTAAGATTTTTAAAGAATATTTTAGTTCTTGGGGAATACCTTATAGATTGGTTACAGATAATGGACCGAGCTTCTGTTCTCAATTGTTTAGTGATTTCTTAAAGCATTATGGTGTGCTACATTTGCGGACAGCACCATATCATCCTGCATCTAATGGGTTAGCAGAGAATGCTGTCAGAATATTTAAAAAGAAATTTAAACTTTTGAGAGAAGCAGGACATTCTAGGCATGAAGCTTTATGTAAATTTCTATTTCATTATAGGGCAACTAATCATTGTACTACGGATTGTAGTCCAGCGGAATTACAAATTGGTAGGAAATTCAGAACAAAATTAGATTTAATTAAGCCGGGGTTACGTAGTGTAGTGGAAAGGAATAAACTTAATCAACAACGTCATTTTAAAGGGAATAGGAATTTGGTTTGTACTGAGGGCGAAGTCGTAATGGCCAAAGATTATAGTAAAGATAATTGGTGTAAAGCGAGGGTGATGCAGCAACTTTCACCAGTTACTTATACTGTAGAGACGGGGGACAATAGAGTGTGGAAAAGACATGTGGACCAGTTGCGACCTTGTAATGTAGTACTAGAACAAGATGTACCTGTTATTAGGAATATAAGTGAGGACCGTGTAGATGCTTCACTGGAAAAAGTTGATAATCCTGTAGTTGAGTCGGAATCAATATTAGAAACTTATGTTAACAATGAAACTACAAGAACTGAACGATCTCAGACACCGGTGGAAACTATGGTAGCAGTGAGACGTTCGACAAGGGTACCTAAGCCTCGGAAAATTTTAGATTTATAATTATGTAGTTATTATTTGTAAAGTGATAAAAAAAAAAAAAAAAGTTTTTTATTCAGTGTGGAGGAATGTAATGTATGTGTATTTAAAATGAGGATGTACTACCAGCAAACTTTAAAGGTAGAAATGACTATTTATAGATTTTGTTTTGATTAGTATATGACTTAAGGAGACAGTTAATCCGTCCTCTTCCTTCTTCTCCCAACCTCTGACTTGGCAATATGTCTAACGTGATTACTGGTGAATTGTATCTTTTCTTAATCATAAATATATATAAACTATTGTTTCTTTAACTAATAAATGTGGTTTTGTTGAAACCCTCGGACATCACACCTGTAATATTTGATATATCTTGATTTGAAGTAGCTGAATTATTATTCATTGGTGTGGAAAATCCTTTCATTTCTTTCGGATGAATCACTATGCAATCAAGAGACTCGGTAGAGTCTCGAGCCAAGTACATTAAAAAAAAAAATTTTTTTTTAAATTATCCCGTCTCGACTCTACCACTCTCTTTTACCGGAACGGGAGCTCGGCGCAGGAGTGGGGGTAACCATATTATTTCATTACGGCGTATAGGCAATATCTCAGGGCTCGACGAATTAATACAAGAATAAGATGCGAAAAAGATTACATTTGAGCGTAATATCAATGCAATCGGTGCACGGATAGCTGAGATATGATTATTTAAAAAATCGAGGGGGTCAGTTTCATCTCAGCAATTTCTTCGTCGTACCAGATTTTCGCTCCGTGCATAAAAACTATGCGGATATAATACATAGAGAGTACTCCGACGAGACAAGAGTTTCCACTGATCTCTATATCTATACAGAGTGGGTCACTTCAAGTGTCGAGAATGGGAGGGACTCAATTGACACGAGGCCCCACCTCTTCAGCCAATCAATAACTAGAAGAACTTGGTTGATCGAAATTCTTATGAAAACACAAGATACGATGTCTTGGTACAGGAGAAAAATATCAACGACTTAATCAGGCTATTAGATATTTACCCATTGCGACGTTCACTGAAACGATTCAAATTCTTGGCTTTCTCTGTCTCTATCAATACAAAATAAACTTGAAGCGTAAAAGTATAGGCTTTGATTACCTGTGGCACAACTGATACGGCTTGTCATACTCTGATTCTAATAGCTGAGCCGCGTGCTCACTATTACCTACTAAGATTTCGAAAATTCCCTATCATGAATCTTACAACAAGCGAGTACATCTATATGCCCCTGCTTTATGGTAAGTTCCGAAGTGACGCAACTCTTGTGGCAACAACGTATCGGATTAAATATCCGGACAGGTGGGTTGTATCATAATTTTGTCTCCACAATGAGTAATGATGTAAATCATGATGTGTATTCATGTATCAGAGCCAACTTCATGTAACAGAAAGCCAACAATTTAAATCGCTTCTATGAGCGTCAAAATGAATAAATACCTAATAGCCTGGTTCAGTAGTTGTTGATATTTCTCTGCCACACGAAGCAATTGTATGTTGAGTTCTCGTAAGGATTTCGGCCGGTTAAATTCTTCTAGTTGCTAATTGGCTGAAGGGGTGGAGCCTCGTGCCAATTGAGTCCCTCCCATTCTCGACACTTGAAGTGACTCACCCTGTATATACTACGGATACGCATAGAATTCCGAGCGAGTTCGTCGGTCTGCCATGCAATAAGTCTTTCTATGGCCCACGGGAGGCAGCATAATCGCGCACACTGTATAGCTGAACGTAATAATCATATTTATCTTTTTGTTTATTTGACGAGTCGAGCCTTTGAGGTTATGATACCTGTCACGATTGTTCGCGATTATAGGGAAGTGTCGGTAGTTTACTTGTATTTATTTCAAATCAAAGTAAATCCGTAATAATACGGAGATAATAATTATTAAACGCTTACTTATAATAATATTTATGGAGCATAGCAGTATTGCATCGAGATTTTAACACTTTCAAGAAAGCCTATGTAACCGTACGTGATCAAAATGAGTAACAACATGCCCTCTATTTGTTATCGAGGATAAAGAAATATTATACAGTTCCAATATCGTGTATAAGTATCTGTGACGATTCATCTCAATTATAACGAAGGGTCGGCTGTAAATTACTTATATTTATTTGAATACTTATTTTTCTGACTACGGAAGTTGGATATAACGTAGAATTCATAAAGGAATCAGGAATTCAGTAATAATGAAGAGATAAACGCCAATAATATGTATGGAGCAAGTAGAAATGACCTCATTTAAATTTACATACAAATCCAGTCCCAGAACTCACTACAGCTGTTGTGGAAAATGTGACCGTCAGTTCTCAAAATGAGTAAAATTAAGCCACCGATTAATTATCTAGGATAAAGAATTGTTATAAGGTCCTAATATTGTATATAAAATTCGGAAATATTCTACATTGCAAAAATGAGCAGGCACGTGGCATCGTTACCTAAAATATGAATTTTAGCGATTAAATGCAAGATATAATATATAATGTGAACTGAGTCATTGTTCCCTGTAAAACGCATTTTGTACAAAAGCTATAAATGCGTGCCGTGTGGCTGCTCGTGATTAGATGCGGAAGATACTTGTTTATTAGATTGAAAATTGATGTAATTGAGATATGCGGAATATCAATTAAGAGGGGACAGTACTGAAATTGAAATTTTTTTTATTCGTGCATGGATATTTCTCAAATGTTGTCAACCTTTAGCCAACGCTCGAACTAGAAACTGATCAAAACTTAGGGTGTATCGGTCAAATACTTTAGAAGTTATGGCTATTTTTCTAATTCTAAAGTATACTTCTTCGAAATGTTCCCTGCGCATACAGTGTTATCGCAGAGGGCTGAAATTTTTTCACCACACATATACAACCACAATCTAAAAATTTGTGGAAGGAATTTTTAAATAGACTGTTCTTACCATTTCAAGCTATTACCAATGCAGAGTTATTTTTTCTATTATAATTTTCCGTACATTATGTACCAAAAAATGAGTTCTATCGACACTACACCAAATTCCTTCCACAAATTTGAAGATAAGATGCCCTAGAATATGTGCCTGAAAGGGGAAAGTGATCAGACTAAAACCAATGCGCAAGAGATTTTTTGAATACCCAAAAATACAGTTCCGAGATAAACGCGGTTTAATGAATTTTTGTTGGAACAATTCCTAATAAATAAAAAGTGAATCGGAAAGGCTGAATATTTTTCTGTGAAAATTCCTGACCAATAGTAGTTTATATTGGATTTTATTTATGGCCGTTACGAATTATCACAAATGGAAAAATTGTACAATTCAGTAACATTGAAAATGTGAATTCTTTAGCATGAATCTGAGAAAAATATCTTGATGTGAAAAAGTATTTAGTAAAGGATCCGCTTAGTTATTAATCGGTGTCCTCCGCTGCCTCCATCTACTTCCAAGTTCGCTCCTCCGTTCCAACTCTAAGTTCACTTCTGTTACCCATTGTACTAAGGTGTAGTAAGTTTTGAAAGTGCTCGGTCATGAAAGCAAAATAAAACCAATAATGCATTAATTTTCTTGTGGAGTAATCATTAGGGCCAGATAAATATCTTGATAATGTTTTGAGAAAACGAGTCGATCTGTGATATTCATCCGGCCCATACGAGTCTACTGTAAAATAACGCACCTGAATTAAATTTTGGTGCTCAAGGCTTGGGGACTGGTTCACCAGAAGATCCATTAGATTTCTCCAACGCTGAAATGACCTGTAAAAAAAGATTAAAATTCTCCCGCGCTGTACGTTGTTCCTTCGACCTGCTTCTTCGTCGCCTCAGTTATTGTTTTCCTAATTTTGGCTGCTCGTCGAACTCTTTTATTCTCCTTTGTTCCCTTCCATTCGCCTTTTCGCTTTCGTCGGGCATCTTGTTGTTCGGTGATCTTTTTGGCAGTGTCTGGTAGTTTTCTGGACCTGACTGACAGTTTTGCCTTCTGGGCATGGAGTTCACCCATATTGAACTCAGCCACTGCAGTTACTACCGCCAGATCTACTCTCTTTTTGGACACAAAGGTCTCTTTTGGGCATTTTCGCCAGATTAGGGAGTGCAGGCTTTCGTTAGCATTCTGCGTAGCTCCTCTTGCGCACCTGGCCAACAGTTCGTCATTTGACAGACGTTCGTAGAGAGGCTTAATTTTTTCGACGACATTGGGATTGAGTTTCAATTGCATTTTTTCGTGGCTTGCTGGCTCTTCGTCGTTCGCTACACTTCTGTTGAAAAAACACCATGAGTCGCGACCACTGGGGCATTTCGAATGCTGTGGATTTTTGTCGGTGGACATACAGTGGTCGAGTGTGGCATCTATCGCTTGTTTTATAGCAGGCACGTTTGGGATATTCTTCACGATTGCATTTCTGTAGTAGCTGGTCAAAGATACAATTGTTGTCTCCTTGAGTGTACCTTGACCACGGCCCCCTAATACTATTCTTTTTGTTCTCCACTCTTTGACGAGCTTTCGGAGTCCTGTGCCCATCCGTTTCGCAATGTGATTTACATATTCTTCCTTTGTGACAGGTACGTCGTCTCCGTATGGCGCGATACTCTTGAGGTGAGCAAATGTTTTCGCATCACCATCGGATAATACAGTTGTATATCTCATTTTGTTTTTATCGACTGACCTGTTCCACAAATACTCGGCTGCCTTTGTCTCCATCGCAACAGATGATCCATCGTAGTTGGCATTGCATTCTCCACTTGTTTTGTGGCCTTCTTGCCATATTGCAAATTCAGGTGAGTTAGCGTCTAGTTCAGCTGCAGCAAGGACACACATTTGGCAGTATTTTGAGAGGACCTGGTAGTCAATAGCCAATCCAGTAAGAATGTCAATGACTATTCCTACTCCATACATAGATGTAAAGCCTCGTTTGTGCCAGGTTCCGTCATACGATACTGCAATGTCAAGTATTTCTTCATTCTTTAGAGTAGGATCTATTGCTTCATGAGCTTTTCGTACAGCTTTTCTTGCTTTTCCCAGAATCCTATCCTCTAATTTTTCATTCTCCGCAGCTAATTTCTCCATGTGTTTTTGGAAGGTGCGACTGCTCATTCCTTTCATACTCATCACAGCGCAGAATTTTTCCATCCCTGCGTGTCCTTGTCCCAAACTGTGCATAGCATCGGCTGTTCGTCTGTTTACTTCGAACGGTGGTCTCGTTGTGGTGGTATCTTTGGTTCGGGGGCTCGTATAGGTTTCTCCCATTTTTTATCCACACGCTTGGCATTTCAAAATAAGTTTTGAACAGAATCCATGCTGTTCTCTTACCTGTATGACAAGGGATTTTTCTTTACAGTTGTCACATGCGATGTTCTTGAATAATTCCGACCAGCAGGTAAAATGTACAAAGAAAAACTCATCCGTGGCTTCTTGCGGAGCTCCTTGTTCTTCAGGTGTACACATTATATCGAACAGACTAAGTTTCCCAAAGCTCTCTGTTGCTGTAATAGTCGTATGGCGATTACGAGTGGGAATTTGTAGCACTTCCGCTGGTTCAGAAATTTGAACTCTTGATTGCACTCCAGATGGCCCAGCCACCGGTTCGATCTCCATATTTTGGACGGTTGTTGGGGTGCGATTTGGTATGGGTTGGTAAGGTATGGGAATTGGGTTAGGTACAGGTGGGTTATTAGGATGTAAATTTTTCAAAAAGTGTCGCACTTTTTTACTGGAACGCTGCTTGCGAGCGCGCCAACGAGAGCTGTTTCTATCCATTTTGAGAGGCAGATCTCTTCAAAACTCACGGAAATAGTAACTCGATTCGTAAGAACAAACTTTGACAGAAGTCGTGTATCAAGCGTGTATCTTTCGATGAAAAGAATATGGCGCGTGAGATTGGCGGGAAACGACAACCTACGTTCGATAAAAATCTAGATGGGTAAACTATGACATAAACTGATGATCACACAAATTATTCACGACGCTCACGGCCGATGGGGGCGTTAGTATAGCAAATATGACGCGAATACCGCTTTTTTTGGATTATGAGGCTCGAAGTCACCTTAAAAAAAATTATTCCGTTACCATGATATTTTTTATAGATGGAGGAAGGTTTCAAGGTCATTTTTCCGTCAAAAACGAAAAATCGATATTTTGGTAATTTTGGTCGAATTTTTCAGTACTGTCCCCCCTTAATTGGCAACAGGTGATGAGATTGCACAAGAAATAATCATGAGATTGAACAAAATAATAAAATTAATTTTTATAACATAATAATGACCATGCGTGATCAAAATGAGGTATGGTTTCATATTACGTATAAAATAGTCACACATCCTATAAACATACATGATCGTAAATGTATTATTATGAAAATTAGTAGGGAGATGGCATCGTTACCTAAGATTCAATTAGATATTTGCAACTCAATGCCAAATATAATGAATGATGAACTAAGTCAGTGCCTCATGTAATATCTTGTGCACTGAGAGCTATCACCACATGCAATGTAGCTGATCATAATTAGATTAGCAAGATAAAAATCTGAAAACTGGAAAATGAAAACAAATCAATAACTAAAGATGTAAATTTGCTATGTGATTGTGATCATTTGACTAGTTTAAGTTAATTTGATTAGCATCTGGGCCTTCGATGATGTAAGTATAGTTCTTCGTAGCCAAAATTTTCCCTGTGAATGTTTTTTTTTAACGTTTTTTCAATTTTGTTTTGTCAGCTTGAAACTCTTCGGACAACTTTTAGTAAGCAGAGAACTTGTCAAAGTCAAAATTATAAGCGACGACGGTATATAATTTCATCATCGGTGGCTCGATTGCTGATCAAACTTGAATCACTAGAATATTTACAATTATGCAGCCAAATTGCATCTTCAACTCTTTAGGCAAGACCCTACTAAAATCTTGACCAAGAGGAGTTTTTTATTTTCCGATTAGCCAAGAAAGGTCTAATCGAAAAAGTGATACTACCAATTCTAGATTACGGTAAAATATGTTTTCAAACAAAATCTCAGTCTTCTGCGATGAAAGTGTATGCGCAGGAAACCCTTCGCAGCGCTGTGCAGGATAGATTCTGCGAAAGGTTATCTGCGCATACACTTTCATTGCAGAAGACTAAGATTTATCAGTAAAACACTTTCAATAGAACTTATAACGGTTAGATTTATAGAAATGAATAGTATTCTGAAAAATATTATTCAACAGAAACGGTTGAGAAAATCAAAACGTGTACAAAAAGTAATGAAATCCCCCAAAAGCATCTCGGGTGCAAAAACTTTGCGCCAAGTACATTAAAACGTAGTAACTATCAACAAAACTTTGTTAACAAAATATTCAAAGTAATAGCATTTGATCTACAAAAGTATTGAAATCAATGGACTTTGCCAAGTACAATTGAATTTGCTTCCAATTAATTTCTAAATATTGATATTTCAATATACATAACATGTTACAACATGCAACATACGTACTCATATAAGAAACGATCAATTATAAATAAAATGACGGAAAAACAAAGAAAAGAAAAAAAAAAATTTGGAGGTAGTGGTACTTGGCGGGCATTTTTGTAAAAAGTACAAGAAACTATAAATTGAACTATTTCAATATTCTTATAATAACTTCAACATCAGCGCGCCAAGTACCACGTACTCCAAATTTTTTTTTTTCGTTTCTTTGTTTTTCCGTCATTTTATTTATAATTGATCGTTTCTTATATGAGTACGTATGTTGCATGTTGTAACATGTTATGTATATTGAAATATCAATATTTAGAAATTAATTGGAAGCAAATTCAATTGTACTTGGCAAAGTCCATTGATTTCAATACTTTTGTAGATCAAATGCTATTACTTTGAATATTTTGTTAACAAATTTTTGTTGATAGTTACTACGTTTTAATGTACTTGGCGCAATGTTTTTGCACCCGAGGTGCTTTTGGGGTCTATTATACGGTACTTGGCTTCAGGTGAAGGCAAATCATTTTTGTGAGCCAAAAATTGGTTTTCCTCCAGTTTATTCCGAAGCACAGTTGAAACATCTTGAACACCTGAAAAAACTTTGTTTTTCAATTTTCCTTCATGCAAAAATCATAATTATGTGAGATGGTGGAGAAACATAAGAACTAAAAAAAATAAAAAATCGGTTTTTTAATTCTTTGCTATACGATAGAAGGTTAGTATATCCTAAGAAAAATTGAAGGTTTTCATTCAAGCTTAAATTTATTTTGAAGCACATTTGAAATATTCTGAAAATCTAAATGATCGTTTTTGACTCTAATTAGGTAATCAAAATCATTAGAATTTTAATTGTGGCTATTGGATTTAAAGATTCATTGATAAAATTCCACTTTTCATGAATGAAAATTCTGATTAGTAATTACAGCATAATAGCATTTAAAAATGCTCCTTGTTCACCCTATTTTTATGCACATTTGAGAAATATTTTTTATATCCAATACTGTTGTTTGTTTTTATTTTTATTTTTTCCACATTAAATATTATAATTATTATCGGTAACATACATCGAATATGTTGAATTGATCAGTGGAAAAAACAGATCATTCCGTTGTGTGGAAAGAATTCTTGGATAATATATTAAATATATTGAAATGGCCTTAAAAAAATGTAGATATTATTTTATTACGTACGTTTTTTTTATACTTTTTGTAGCCGGAAAATTCTAATTAATATTTCTGTAATCGGTTAAAACTATGTAACCTAAAAAAAAAAATCACCATTACCAATAGAATCTATAACAACAGCATTATTTTCCTCGTGAGTCTTATTTCCATCTGCTGAGTTCTGTAGAGGTTGGTCATGGATTGGGTTCTCGTTTTGCTCTATCGTATTTTTCAGCTCAAGTAAATCATTTTGATGAGGCTGAAGTTCGTAACGTTAACGCAACAAACTGAGAGAATTATTTTTTCGCGTTGGGCGACGATCGGAATAGATGCAAATAATTTCTAAAATCAAAATATTTACCAAAATCCACTGGTCGGAAGTCACCCTTACCTACCACCCTCGTATTAAATAATAATTAAAAAATTAATAACAATCGAACGAATCGATTGGCGACGACCGGAATAGATGCAAATAGTTTCTAGAATTATCCAGAACACTCAAAAAAATATTCATCAAAATCGACTCGTCGGAAGTCACCCTTACCTACTACCCCCCTATTAATAATTGGGGGGTGGCTTCCGACGAGTCGATTTGGATGATTATTTTTTTGAGTGTTCTGAATAATTCAAGAAACTATTTGCATCCATTCCGGTCGTCGCCATTCGATTCGTTCGATTGTTAATAATTTTTTAATTATTAATAGGGGGGTAGTAGGTAAGGGTGGCTTCCGACGAGTCGATTTTGATGAATATTTTTTTGAGACATCTGGATGATTTTAAAAATTATTTGCATCTATTCCGATCGTCGCCAATTGATTCGTTCAATTGTTATTAATTTTTTAATTATTAATAGGGGGGTAGTAGGTAAGGGTGGCTTCCGACGAGTCGATTTGGATGAATATTCTTTTGAGTGTTCTGGATAATTTTAAAAATTATTTGCATCCATTCCGGTCATCGCCAATTGATTCGTTCAATTGTTATTAATTTTTTAATTATTAATAGGGGGGTAGTAGGTAAGGGTGGCTTCCGACGAGTCGATTTTGATGAATATTTTTTTGAGTGTTCTGAATAATTTAAGAAACTATTTGCATTTATTCCGGTCGTCGCCAATTGATTCCGTCAATTGTTTTTATTTTTTTAATTATTATTTAATACGAGGGTGGTAGGTAAGGGTGGCTTCCGACGAGTCGATTTTGATGAATATTTTTTTGAGTGTTCTGGATAATTCTAGAAACTATTTGCATCCATTCCGGTCGTCGCCAATTGATTCGTTCGATTGTTATTAATTTTTTAATTATTATTTAATACGAGGGTGGTAGGTAAGGGTGGCTTCCGACGAGTCGATTTTGATGAATATTTTTTTGAGTGTTCTGGATAATTCCAGAAACTATTTGCATCTATTCCGGTCGTCGCCATTCGATTCGTTCGATTGTTATTAATTTTTTAATTATTATTTAATACGAGGGTGGTAGGTAAGGGTGGCTTCCGACGAGTCGATTTTGATGAATATTTTTTTGAGACATCTGGATGATTTTAAAAATTATTTGCATCTATTCCGGTCGTCGCCAATTGATTCGTTCGATTGTTATTAATTTTTTAATTATTAATAGGGGGGTAGTAGGTAAGGGTGACTTCCGACGAGTGGATTTTGATAAATATTTTTTTGAGACATCTGGATGATTTTAGAAATTATTTGCATCTATTCCGATCGTCGCCAAACGCAAAAAAATAATTCTCTCAGTTTGTTGCGTTAACGTTACGAACTTCAGCCTCATCATTTCATACAGGGGAAAGCGGAGTAATATAGCATTCTTGGAAAACGAGGGAATATGGGGTAATACAGCCCCCACAAACATTTGAAAAAATGTAACATAATATTTTATCATGCAACAATATATTAAGATTACAATTCTATGGAACAATAATATAATATAGTACATGAGATTCAACACATGGACTATCAAATTCTTCAATCGTTTTTAGGCAGGGCAGGACCATTTCACGTCTTACTAAATTAAAATTTGTTTTGTTCGTCACATTTGCCATATGCCACTAGTGAAATTCCTTTCAATCCTCAATTCAATGTAAATAGGAGAAACATGATGTACGGAATATTGTAGCATCAATATTCCTTTAGGACGGCCGAATTCCCTACTTTCTCCTAGGTGTATATCGACTTGATTATGGAAGAAAGTGTGAACTCTAATACACATTTTTAATAGAATGTAGTATACCTTCTAACTTCAGCATATTTCGCTTGATACATTGACTAAATGATATACCTATAGGATGTCCCATTTCAGAGAAAGCATTAAAATAAATCGAAAAGATGAAGTCGTATAAAGAAAATGTTTCAGACAAAAGTTATAGGATATCGAGGGAGACATCTGATAATGCCATGGGTTTGGAAAATTCTATATCTGTGACTATATATTACTATATGAAGGGTCCACGGGGAAAAGGGGAAATGTCAAAATTTCTGATTTCTCAGAAATTGAAAATAACATGTTAAATCTATTATTACTCACAGTCGGACAAAAAAAAAAAATTAAATTTTTATGGACAATTTAATCGTAAACAACATTCATAAATAATTTTCAACATTCAGTAAATAGTGATATATTGAATAATCAAAAAACAAAACAAAATCAGTAATTTACAGGGAAAAAAGGGGGAATGTTGACAAAAAAAAAAAAAAAAATTTTATTGTTTTCACGGTTTTTTTTTTTTAATAGTTTCAGGAAATGCAGTATCATCTCTGACTGCTTTCGTTTTTTTACTTTCGATAATTTAGGAAGCTGAGAAAAAATAACTAGATTGCATATATGTTAATTTTACGTAACTTTCTTTAACTAGAAATTTCTTTGGACCTTCCCCCTTTTTCCTGTGTATACTGTTTTTTTGAAAGGCTATAAGAACCAAAAAAATGTTCGAATCCAAAATCTGATATTAACAGCATATAGAGAACTCTTCAAACTACAAGAAACTATTTTTTACTTAAAAAGTTGAAAAATTTACTTTCCCCCATTTCCCGTGAACCCTTCATATATATGTATACTATACTAGGCCTAGCCAGAAAAAAAATTGATTTTTTATTTCGTCCGGAACAACTTCAAACGTGAGTATTCGACTTAATAATGATCCTGTGAAAACTTGGGCCCCGTTGCAGTTGGATAATTCCAAGAGGTCGCGCATTGAGTCTCAATATTTCCTATTCAATTAATACGTAAAAATTGCTTTTTGACCGTTCAGTGCTCATTTAATTTTTCCTCGGTAATCACGGGCAGTCTAAATAGTTGTGAGGCTTTAATTACATGATGAACATATATTTTAACCGCAGATTGATTTTTTTCCTTCTTACAACTGGGTTTTTATAGGATGAAACATAGTGGAATCACGTTATTACGAGTTCTACGATGATTATCTCTGAAACTATTGAGCTTAGCAAAAAATGTTAAGAAACCTTTTTTGGAGTTCATAGAATTTTCTACAAAAATCTTTATTTGTAAAATTACTCTAAACCTCTTCATTTCGGAGGTGTTTTGAAAATAATCTACAAATACGTTTCATGCTCATATTTGAAACATTCCACACTATTTCGATCAAAAAAAAGCCTCATCTTCGATTCGTGTCAAATTTTGATGTGTCCTAGGAGAAACCTTAGAGCCCCCATTTCCAGGTATAAAAAGTTTCAAAATTTTTTTCTGAAAAAGTTTTGGTGACTCAAAATTTTGAGTTCCAGAAAAACGCCCTTTTTTTGAAAATTTGTATCTCTGATAATATACATTTTATGGAAAAAATGCAAGAGCACTTTTTGGTCGGGAAAAGATGGATCTTTATAAAAAAAAAAAAAAAACAGGTGAAAAAAAGTGAATATTTATATATTTCTTATAAACAATTGTATTTGTTTAAAACAAAAAGCTTGTCTCAAGTCGCTTCCTCTCTGAAAAAAATGTATGATGTAGCCCAAAATCTCCCAGAACTTCCAGTATTTTTTTTTATCCAGTTTCTTTCGGTAAGTTCATTCGCAATAAATTTTTTTATGAACAAGGGTGTATAATTTGATTGCCAAGCAGTTCCCTGCTAAAATTTGTAACTCATGAAATATGTCTTTCATGGAACAAGTGAAAGAATAGTTTTTTGTTGAGAAGAAGGTAGTTATTATACAAAAACAATTTGAGTTGAAAAAGTTAATAATTATCCACTCTTTGTTAAAAATAATTTTTTTTTTTGTTCATTGAAATTCGTGATGTTATTATAGAAAATTTTGTAAAAAATATCGAGGTAACTTAGAATTATCGGAAACATATACAGAAGCTTCTTCGTTCGATTATATCTGTAAATTGCTGAATTATTGCATTGTTTGTCTTGTTCAACGTCGTGCTCTTGGTTGTGTTGTTCGTTTTCTGTTTCTCCTTCCTCTGGAATTCTGCCCATTCTGTGGTGGCTAAAATGTTATCAAACATGTACTCCAAAGTTTTTAGCTTTACATGCTCTTGGTTCAAAATTCGATAGATTGGGGAGGTAATAAAATCTGTATAAAAGTTATTTTTCCTCACAATGAGCTTTAAATTCTTCGTCTAACGAATAAATTCTACATCTAACATTATGGGAGTCAGGATAATTGGGACGAAAGAATGATACTTTCGAGTTCCCATAATGTTTGATGTAGAATTTATTCGTTAGATGAAGAATTTAAAGATCATTGTGTGGAAAAATAACTTTTATACAGATTTTATTACCTCCCCAATCTATTGAATTTTGAACCAAGAGCATGTAACACTATTATACGTGTATGTAACAAAAATAAATTATTATTTATAAATAATATGAAACTAAAACTAAAGACTTTGGAGTACATATTTGATAACATTTTAGCCACCACAGAATGGGCAGAATTCCAGAGGAAGGACGAACAGAAAACCAACAAACACAACCAAGAGCACGACGTTGAACTACAAGACAAACAATGCAATAAATCAGCAATTTATAAATATAATCGAACGAAGAAGTTTCTGTATATGTTTCCGATAATTCCAAGTTATCCGGATACTATTTGAAAGATTTTCCATAACAACATCGTGAATTTCAATAAACGAATAAAAATTGTTTATAACAAAGAGTGGATAATTATCAACTTTTTCAACTCAATTAGTTGTCGTAAAATATTATTGTCGTGAAAATAGTAAAATATCAAAATACAAAAAAAAAGTGTTTTGTTACATCTTCAATCTAGAAAATCATAAAAACAAAATAGCTTAAAATACGTGAAAATTCAAGATACAGTGAATTAAAATATGATCGAGGGCTCATTTGATTCGGGATGACGTCTACAAAATTCGCGAAGGTCGAGACGAAGGTTTCAAACCCGCCCATAAGCAATTATTACAATAGTTACAAACAAAGTAAGATTCCGAAAAGAAGGGGTCCAGTTTTCTGCTGATGCTCGAAAACTCGAACCGATAGCGTTGACTTGGAAAAAAATTCTTGAAGAGGAAAAAATTTCCAATTACAAAGTCCCGACTCACGACCCTCTATCTTAATTATTTATGTCTGTATTTTAACGTCGAAAGTATAAAGCTCCGCGCGGCGAACGTGCACGGGTGTTACGCTACCACGATATCGACCGTGAAACATACCAAAAAAAGATTTTCATGCCGTTAAATATTGTTGTATAATCAATCTCAAATAATGGCACGAAATACTAAAGTCAAATAGTGAGCGATTGTGCTGCCCCGCTCTTTCAGCGTCGCTACCTTTTTGAATATAGTCAGTCATAAGTTGTACTCGCCACGTTATACAAGTAACCACATAAGAGTATAAAGTGATACATTTACAGTTATATATTCGCTCATAATTGCCCTTTTACCGCATGTGCTTCCAATATCCTAAAAAATATTAATTTAAGAATTTCCACAATTATGGTATTATTTTGACACTTGAAAGAATAAAATTCCATCGAGAAAGAAATTTCTTATCGATGTTTCCATAATTGAATATATGTTAATCAAGCCATTTTTTTGGAATTTTCGTCTATATTCAAATAATTGTTTAAGGAAGATTACTGGAATTGTTTCGCTTTTAATCGAATTACATTATTATACTAATGTTTTTATTTACGAAATTGGCATTGAATAACATTCCCTTTTTTTTAATTCTCGGGGCAATTTGTTATTCAAAAATTTATAAACAAATGGAGAATGGAGAAAGAGAAGTTTTATTTCAAATGGGGAAATGGAGAAAGAGAAGTTTTATATAAAATTTTTATTTTGGCATTGCATTTGATTGTCATTTTTGGGTTATTTAACCGATATATTAAGAAATTATTATTAATTTTAATTTCATCGTTTACGATTTTCTAGTGAGTAATTTCTATTTTATTTATAATTTAATTGTTAATTAAGTGAACAATTTATCATAAGTCATCACCGAATATATTAAAAATTTTCTCTAGATTCTAAGAAAATTATAAAAACAACCATATATGCCAAAATGTGATAATTTTTTTTTTTTTATTAATTTGCTGTAATAGCAAACGTCCTTGGTTAAATTTTTTTTCACATTTGGATTTTTTCACATACACATGTTTATTTACGTTATTTTTTGTTTTAGAATTAAAAAAAAAAAATTCTAAATATATTCAATGATTTTTTGGAACAAATTGGTTACATGATAGATAATTTAATTAACAGAAACAAAAAAAAAAAAAAACAAATTCTCACCTGGTAGAGAATTGTAAACGGTTATTTTGAAACTAATAATCATTTCTTGATATATCGTTCAAACAGCCGAAAAATGACAAAATTGATTATAAACATCAAACATCACAGGCATCTAACGAATGAAATGACAAAATAAAAATTTTGTAAAATGTGTAACTACTCTATTTATTTATCACGTTTGTTAAAAAAATTGCCCCAAGAACTAGAAAGAAGAAATGTTTTTCAATACCATTTTCTTAAATACAAATACTAATAATAATAATATAATTCGATACAAAAAAATGTTTAACCACATTTTTCAATGTTTTAATTTTTTGTGAGCTTAGATAATGTGTTTGTAACTAATAGCTTGTAACAATTAAAGATAACGTAATGTTATAATCTGATTAAGTATAGTTATCAAAAGGTCTTCCTGAAGCGAAATAACTTCAGCAACTTTCCCTAAACAATTATTTGAATATAGACGAAAACTTCAAAAAAATGGCTTGATTAAGAATATATTCAATTGTTGAAAAATCGATTGTAAACTCAGTACTCAAACTCAAACTCAAACTCAGTTCGCAACTCAGTAAATGAAATAATAAATGCATACAAATAAATTAAAAAAGTAACAAATATATAAAATTTATTTATTAACAGCTGCAAGCCGTTGCGGCCGAGGCCCCTGAGTCCATGCACCCACGCGTTTGATCGAGGAAAATTGAATGCTCGTACTTTTTTAATACTTTGTTCAGTTGAATTATTGCTTTCGAGAAAACTTTATTATATCCTAATGAACATTTCTTCCGCTGAAAGTTTGTGCTTACTTGAAATTACCTCGATAGACGAAGCGATTGAAAATTGTTTAACCCTATTTCTATAATACTTGACGACAAGATTCATATACACTATTCCCATTACAAAAATTATTAATATTAAGTAGTATGTCATCTTAGACGAAATCAATAGACAACTCGTGTGATGTTGAGATGAGATGCCTTTCGGAGCGAAATGCAGTGTGGAAGTAGCTGACAAATTTTGTTTTCTTCTGAAATCCTAGAATTCGGGATTATTTCAGAAACGGTGGTTTGAAAATTTGATTCCGCAAACATATTTTTTAAGGCGTCAGGATCAGCCACCACGGTTGGCCGGTAAAATTTTATATGGAATTTCACAATCTGGCGGCTTGTATCGTTAGAACATAGGTACTCATACTCATATTAACGTGAACTGATATCTTCACACTACAACTATAAGGATGGCGTAAAAGAAGATATAAAAAAGAAATGAATCAAATTTTGTAGGAAGTCAGAATTAAGTCTGTAACTTCGAAGCCAATAATCGTGCACTCCTAGGTAGGGCTTAAAATCTCACACCAAATTATTTGACACATAATTTCCCGTTGTCATCGAACAAACACTCGAAAAATTCACGCTTTTCATATCGACCTCCCATCCGCAATGTTCTGATAATTAATTAGTAATTGATATTTTCTTGGAAACGCAAAGAGCGTGGTTATTCCTGATATTATTTTTCCTCGAGTCAGCTAATTCTGTTGCTAAATCGCTTATTTAGTGATGCCAAGGGTATGAAAATTCCTCGATCACAAAGATAGCTAGATAATTTATTTATTCAATGATTAACATAATCGTGATTTGCTCCAAAGATGTATACAGTTTAAAACATATTTATTTAAACCAACATATTTCTTCTTGCCATCATATACAATTGCCGGTACTTATGTTGAGTTCTACGATTTCGATGTAACGTATATTTACTCCTCACCGACTCGTTTTGGGGCTAACTCTGCATATTGCCGTGAATGTGTGAACGTGTCTTAATTTCGCGACGTTTATTAATTATGTCATCACGAATAATCCTTTTCGAATTTACCTAATTTTTTTAACTACAATTCCGGAGCCGGTAAAAACATGTGGCGGGCTCTGGGATATCTGCGATTCTTGCAATTATCTACTCTGACGTATCATCACGGAAACGGTATATTCCAGTCGGTAGGCGCGACACATATTCAGCGATTAACAAATCCGTTTATAAGCGATGAAAAAAAAATTTTTAGGAACGATTTTTTTTTTTTTTTTAATCATAATTTGCATCAAGGATTATGTTTCCAAAAAAAAATTTGAAATTATCTTATAAACAACGCATTTGTTTATAAGAATTTTTTAAACAACAGGAAATAAAAATTTAAAAAAATCATTTTTATGTGGCTTCTGATCGTAAATAAATGAATCAATAGTAATATAAAAAAAAAATTTATTTCAATGATTAATCAAGCTTTTTAATTTTCAACCTAAGTAAATTGTTGATAACAATATGAAAAATAACAATTTTTCAATTTTTGGAACGGGAATCTCTTCTGAGACCTTCCGAAAATAGCTCCAAAAAAGGAAAAAAATTTCAGATTTGTTATTTAACAATTATCAAAAATTGTTAATTAACTAATGCATAATTAATAGAAAAATCGCGATAAAAATTTTTTGACCGCGGAATATTGTTCATTTATCTATCCAGTAGATACCTGAATTTTTTCAATTCTTAATTTTCATATTTAATAAGTTTAAATAATATTTATTCATTAAAGGTCCAAAGTGGGCGGGGGTTATGCAAGCCAGAGTCCCCGTTTTCGGCCGTATTTTCAACCCTCTGGGCAAATTATAAATATTGGTCCTACAGTTCCGAGAGGCAGAACTTTTTTTTGGGAAATTTCCTCCTCTTTTTGAATCTTTTTTCAAATTTGAAAAATGTCAAATAGTTTTTGAGATATTGGCAAAAAATCAAACCCCATTTTTTTCCGGTTAATTGTTTATAACTTTTGCAATTTTTGCAAGCGGCTCTTGAATTTTTTCAAAAATCATCTACACGCTATTCCGAATCGAATGACACCTCGTTCATATTTTTCGGAGGCGGAGAACAAAGTTTGACTCAAAAAGCACTTCTTGACTAGACTACTACAGCTGTTGTGTACGGCAGTGTCGTGGGCTTCAGCACGCTCCGAATTCGTTCAGTGTTGGACATCGTACGTTAGTGGTGTGTAGTGTACGGCAGTGTGAAATAGTGGTAAGTAGCAGATTTCTTCACAAATTGCAAATATACTGTACAATAAAACGTTTTACGGTCTTGGCCAATAGTTAGGCACTATGTATATAAGATTGGTTGTACGAAGGTTGTGCATGCAGAATCTCATCTCCTATATCTCTTTTATTACGCTACATGTGTAGTGAATAAACTTATTGTACGCCTTTGTGTCTTTTTTCTACCTCATTTCGTTACTTAGAAATTTGTCAAAACTTATAGTATTATATTCTCCTCAGAATAACGTAAAGAAATGTGATAAATGAGATGTCACTGAAAATAATAGTAATAATAATAATTCCCCCCAAAAGCACCTCACGTGCAAAAACCTTGGGCCAAGTACATACATTGAAACGTAGTAACTGTCAACAAAAATTTGTTAACGAAATATTCGAACAAGTAGCACTCGATCTACAAACGTATTGAAATCAATGGACGTTACCAAGTACAATAAAACTTTTTAACAATTTCTGAATGTGAACTAGTAGGTTTTGGTTGGTATTCACATCTGAATGACATGCAACATATGTACTCGTGAAAAAAGATTAAGCAAAATTAAAATTGAGAACAGAACAAAAACAAAAAAAAAAAAAAATTTGGAGTACATGGTACTTGGCGGGCTAATGTTCGAATTATTGTCAGAATTTTAAAATAGTTTAATTTATATTTTCTTGTGATTTTCACAAAAATGCCCGCCAAGTACCACTACCTCCAAATTTTTTTTTTAAATATTGATCGTACGAAAAAAAGTCAAAGATCTGAAAATGTTTGTTTAATTACTTAGTTCCGGAAAAAATAATAAGGAAAATTCTATTCGAAATATTCCGAATTTCGGAGCAAATTCAATAGTTTAAACAGCTGTAACAACAAAAATATTGATTTTACGAAAAAAAATCAAAGATCTGAAAATGTTTGTTCAATTACTTAGTTCCGGAAAAATATTAAAAAAAATTATTTTTGGTCGAATATATCAATAAAAAAAAGAAGTTATTAATAAAAAAAATGTGTAAATGATTGAACAACCGACTCGTTGACTCAATTATACATATTCAGTCCACGATCGACTTTTCTAAACAGCTGTGCTCGATATATTCACAGTAAAGGGATTTTTCCCAATAATTTTCATAAAAGTTACCCCGGGGATATCGCAGTGCATACATAAGCGCAGCATGTGCACCGATTCTTCATAACGCTTATTTTTCGCGAAATTAGGAGACTTTGTATTATTGACCACTTTTCACGACGAAGGCTGTCAGATTTCGAGCTATTTTTACTAATTTCAAACAATGTCATTGATTTCGCAGAATATCAATAAATGATTTGTTTCTTCTTGATATTGATATAATAACCATGTATATTGGTCAAATGATTTCCTGATAGAATAGTCCTCCTTTTTTATCTTATTGCCTGTATAACCGGCATGTGGCCGAATCTATCTCAAATCGAACAGCCTTGCACAGTGACCAACGCCAATCCTTTTTCTCTTCCTGAATCTGGACCTTTTTTTTTACATTCTTTATGCAATTTTACGTTATGCAATTTTAAGGGACACGTGTCCGGAGTTTTGCTTAGAAATGATTATTTTCGCGTAGACGCGCCACAAGTATTTTAATTTCAATAAGACAACGTAGATGCGAAATATGAAGTAAAGTTTTAAACAGCTGCCATTCAGCGCCAAATTATTCGATTTGAACGTTTTTTTTTTTTTTTCAAAATGTGCGTAATTTCATAAGTTTTAGATAGCTTTTTTGATCGGCTGGAAATATTTAATATTTAAGTTTAAAAATTTTTTAATTTTTTCACTTCTTAGTAAATGTCCCCGTCAATTCTGAATATTTTCAGCCGATCAAAAAAGCTATCGAAAGCTTATAAATTTACGCACATTTTGAAAAAAAAAACCGTTCAAATCGAATAATTTGGCGCTGAATGGCAGCTGTTTAAAAATTTATTTCATATTTCGCGTCTACGTTGTCTGATTGAAATTAAAATACTTGATGGCGCGTCTACGCGAAAATAATCATTTCTAAGCAAAACCCCGGATTACTAAGGGACGTGTCCCTTAGAACTGCACAAAGAATGTAAAAAAAAAAAGGTCCGGAGTCGATTGGCGATGGTCACTGTGCAAGGCTGATGGATTTGAGATGGATTCGGCCATGTAATAAATAGGTATAAAAGGAGACAATTTTCCATGAACACACATATCTGGTTAGTGCCTGACCGAGACCACTTTTTAATTACTAATTCAGATATACGCTTTATTAACTCGCTGTTCTAATTAATCGTTTACTTATTGACTGTTGCGATTTCTATTTTTGAACAGAGTATGGCGGACAAAACTTCACAGTTAGCGGCGGAGTGGGAGAAAGTGAAGAAGTGCAGAGAGAGGTTAGAGGAGGAGATGAAAGAAATAAAAAGATTAAAAGATGAGCTTATAGAAAAAGTAAAGATAGCAGATAGAGACAGAAACAGAGTAAAGATAACGGGCATAGCGACAGAAAAGGCTGCAGACAAAGAGACAGGAGACGAAGAAAAGACAACGGACAGACCGACAGACAAGACAGCAGACAGAGAAAGGCAAGAGCCACCAACAAAAAAAACCAGAGAAACGTCTGTGGAGATAGGAAGAGAGCAAACATCAGTGGTCAGAGGAAGAGAATAACGGCAGTGGAGAGGACAGAGGTAAATGAAGCAAAGTTTTGGCAAGAAATGTTTTTTTATCACAATATCAGCGAAATTTTTAATATACCAAAGAAGAATTACTATCACAAACATTAGATTTGCTTGTTCTATGATTTGATTCAAGGTGTAAATATTTTGTAACAATTGTTAGTAGATTTCTAACCATCCCCGTTCATAAATTCGTGATTCTTCATACACTATAAATTATTTTTTGCATTAAATCTTGTTATTTTGGACTACATAAGAACTGCAATCTAAAAATATTCCTTTCGATGAGCTTGTCAATATGACATTTTTGGACCACCGTTTACTATTAGTCACATGGCTCACACTTCCCTTTGTTCCGTGATTTCATTCGCTTTCATGAATATTCATCATTAATTAGGTCCGCGGGAACGAGAGAAAAAGAGAAGGGTGGAAAAACCAAAAAACAGATGCGCGACGAAAAGTGAGTGTACATACGTGTAATAATATCGTACAGGTACTTATAGTCTTTCTTATTGCACATGAACGGACAGCCCTATTTTGTTACCCTTCGCCTTCGCCTTCGGGAGGACTCAGCGAGCCTTCCGCTCGCCCGAGTCCCCCCTACCAGCTCGGGCAGCAGGCTACACACTCCGGAGTGAAATCGTACTTTCTTCCCTAGGTGCAGATTATACTATTATCATGTCACCTTACAATTCTATGAACTATATTGATTTTTCTAAGAGAGATAGAAATTGTTAAGGAGTGACACCACTCTAGGGCCTCTAGGGGTCCCATTATGTGCGATCTAATTTTCAACTCCGCTGTTGTTTTAAAAACATTATATATTTTGAGTGGCGTTCTGACAATTACTTCTGAATAACTTTGATGAGATCATTTTTGGAATCCGTTGAATAAAAGTAACAGATATTTGAAATTCTTTGGGTTTTATCAAGTTCATCGATTTCATATGAAATGTCCCGACACTTCTTGAGACATCAGAAATTGTTGACTGAGAGAAATTTTCTTATTATACCTATTAAAATTCAAAATAAAATCATACTCAGTGACAATTATGTTGACATTACTCAATGATATGTATAAGGTGTTTCAAACAAAAAAAAAATATTTTTTCTTTTGGGTTCATAACTTTCAACACATTTTTGGAGAGAATTCAATTTCCTATATAAGAAGGTACTAGTCAAAATTATATAAAAAATTTTTTACTGCATTTTCCAACGACAAATGAGAAAAAATAATTTGTACGTGTATTTTCAATGGGAAAGAACACCTCTCAAGCACCAGCTCAATTTTTAAGATATCACGCTGAAATCTTAGAAAAATTTTCATTAGGTACATCTTATGGTAACTTTTGAGACGATGAGACCTATAATAAATTTTGTTTTTTTTTTTGAAACACTCTAGTATATGTATACCCAAAGAAGTGTATGGAAACTCTATGTGGGCTCAAAGTTTTTTATATCATTATTATGTGCCTTAGATATAACTGGTCTACTCGTCATCGGTGGGATCGTGGCGGACGAGGTGGGAGGGGTGGTCGCGGAAATATATATATTTTCAACGCTTAATTTTATAATACAGATTTTTAATAAAGATGAGCTGTTCGATAAAGCCTGTTAACAATGTCAAGATTATTAAGTTTTAATTATTCCACCTTTTTTTCTGTTTAACGTTTTAATAGAAACAACGACACTATAACTATCGTATTCACATGTAGTATCGATGTGTATTTATATGTATTGCGACGGTGGTTTCGATTTTCAGATGGTTGATCTCAAAATCGTGCCCTTCGGCGTTTACTTTAATTAATCAAAAAATACAAGAAAAATTAATTCGTTGGGCGCCAGACGTTTTCATGTCACTCGAAATACAAAATACACTAAAGAGTTAGAGTTTACGGCAGAAATTGCCAGATAGCTCAGAACTATACTCGACTAAAGAAGGTAGAGTGGCTGAATTCACCAAATGCTTACGCAACCAGGAATATTTAACAAAGCAGGACCGATTTATTATTATTTTCGGGACAAGCGTAAAATAATCAGTATCAATGCGGGAATATGTTTAATTAACAAACCATAAATCAGAGAAGAATCAAAAAACACTCTCGCACCAACCCAGCTCTTCAGAGAACAAATTTTTTTGTATCCCTAAATTCTAATTTTTTATAAAGAAAAACAACAAAAAAAAATAGAAACAATTTTGATGAATTTTTGTTTTTCTGAGACCATCGTTTTTTGTCTTAATAATAATTTTGAGACCTAATCTAAATCGAAATATATTGTTATGTATAGACCACGATGGTTTCAAACACACAAATTTCGAATCAAAATTGTATCTAATTTTTTTTATCAAACATTAGAATTCAAGAATTGAAAAAAAAATTATTCAATGAAATTGTTGTTTCTTCACTCAAAATACAATCTCCATGGTCTCAAATTTTTCCTTCGAAAAAGTTCGCCATAGACGTTAATTGGCTACTATAAATAGAAATGTCCAATGAGGGGCAGCTTCCGCTTAACCTACACGAAAAAAAAAAAAAACAGTAACTGTAACGGGACTTAGTCCTGTAACATGGTCCTGTGGCTGTAACAGGACTAGTCCTGTTGCAGCTACAGGAAACTGGAATGTAGTATCTACAGGACTCAGTTCTGATGTAACGACAGTTTTTTTTTCCGTGTACGGAGCTGCGCCGGTACGAGGACGTTTTTTTTTCTATAAAAACTCAAATTTTGAGGGATTGGTGCATGAAAACTGAAAACCAAAAATTTCTTTTGAAACACCCTAAGGTATTTGGGAATTTTTAAAACTCTCATGCGACTTCTAAAAACTTTTAATTGAGCTGAAATTTGGCTTTAAAAAGATAAAAAGTCAAACAAATATTGACGAGCCAATGAAAGTATTTGATTGAAAAACTATTGTATCCTAAGCCTTTATTTTCCGATATCTGAAAACAATTCGCTGCCTTAAAAAGTGCGTGACAATTACTAGCGACACATTAGTTTCATTAAATTCATTTAGCTAACGATTGATTATAATTAACATTTTATTTCGAAGCAAGCAAACAGACATATTTTGAAGCTAGGAATTACTCTAACTTCCGGAAATTCTACGTAATGGAAAAATTTTGATTATTCTAGTTCTCGAAATTCATAACCTATTTTGACATGTAGTTATCAATTTGTCAATTATTAGCTGCTCTGATTTTGGGAGCATTTCCAGGAGACGCCACGAGGAGGCTAATTGACAGTGTCTCCCACATATCGTTTAACTGATCGTTCACCTCCGCAAGGAGATGCGAAGTTGCGACTTTGGCTCGTTCAACCCCGAAGAGTTGCGAACTATTTTGATTTTTGTCGTTCAACTCGTTCACCTCCGCAAGGAGATGCGAAGTTGCGACTCTGGCTCGTTCAACCCTGAAGAGTTGCAAACTATTTTGATTTTTGTCGTTCAACTCGTTCACCTCCGCAAGGAGATGCAAAGTTGCGACTTTGGCTCGTTCAACCCCGAAGAGTTGCGAACTATGTTTTTTTTTTTTTTTAATGAAACTACAATAGTCAAAAGGACAATGAGAAACTCACGATCTGTTTTTATTGGCTGCTATGCTCTTCGCAGATTAGTTAATTTTTGTGGAGCTTTCGAATACGAACTGCTGGTGGTTTGAGCTCTCAATAATTCACCCATCCACTTAACATCTTTGTTAATTTTCACACGCATAAAGTTATACGTAAGCTCGCATCAATGTTGACCACAGACTTCTTCGTCAAACCAACCGGTATATTCCGATGTACGGTTTACAGCCGATTTCATCAGATGGAAGAGCTTGTCCTGGAAAATCGCATTTATCATATCAAAGACGAATGAAAAATCATGGGTTGCTACGCACATGTGCCCAAATTCTTTTTCATCTTTAGTTTCGTAGGCTCAGAAGTACGTCAACAGATGTCTATTGCCGAGTTTCGGGTCAGGATGGATGAGCGTTTGTCGACATAACTCGCATCCTGTCTTGTCAACCGATTTTTTTAGCAATGTAACCTTCTAGGTACTCCACTGCAGATTTTGCCAGCGTTGCCTCGGTCGTACGTGATTTTTCAACCTTGACGAGAATTTCCTCGATATCGATCGGGTTCTCTTCGCTATCGCTATCGTCATCAACTTCTTCGTCAAAGTTGCACTGCAGAGTATTGCTCTGGCTGGCCTCTGTCCTGGGCTCAGCTACTTTTCTTATCCGGTTATTCGCTGCTACTTGCACGCCAGCATGCAACAGTGTGTCGTCTTCATCGTCCATGCAATTTGCCGATTGGGCTGGTTTCATTAAATTGAGGACAATATTTTTTTCGAAGATAAGCCTAAACTGAGTGGCTGTGGGATTCTAATTATAGGATGCTCCATGGCATCGTATCATTGAAAATAAATTTTCCAACAGGTCCTGATTTAATCTCGATGTCATTAGAAATTTAACATCTTCCGCTTTTAGGTCTTCCCACAACAATAATACTGTTTGGATGGTTTGTTGGACACCTTTGAAGCATGGAGGAACCTTCAGACCCTTATCAGTAACTGTACGCCACTCGACAGATCCTTTCAGGAACTCTTCTAAATTTTCTTGAACCTGTGGACGCTGCTCGGAGAGAGCACATTTGTTTGGATTCGGGTCATTAGGACATCGGCTGTTCAAATTGTCGAATGCATCGTTTAACTCCCTAAAAAACCATGCAGTGTCCATAATGGTATTCCTGTTGATGCAATCCGTAGTTCCGGCGGTCATTAATGCTGCAGCAACTCTGCGACTAAAGACCTGCAATGCCAGGCGACAATTCATTTTTTCAAAAATGGCTGGATGGACATGTTTGTTCGATAATTTGACCGCAGCTCGCGTCATTTGATATTGCTCGAGCTTCCATAACTCACGCACATCATTCCA
The DNA here is from genome assembly GCA_963924015.1 of Macrophya annulata. NCBI lineage: Eukaryota > Metazoa > Arthropoda > Insecta > Hymenoptera > Tenthredinidae > Macrophya > Macrophya annulata. Next base: position 16,571,799 of record OZ001258.1, read on the forward strand.
TGATGCTTTTCTAGGGCTAGCGAACACGATATCATGAATCAAAAGCTGCTTCCTGAAATTCTTCCACAAGTGGGGAGAGTCGAAGAAACAATAAATTTTTTTCGCCTGGTAAACGAAATAGGGACCATCCGGCGACAACCGCTTGCTAATAATACTCTGATTATTAGTGCCTTGATCGCAGACTAATCCACGTACTTCTAGTCCCGTATCAATAACACCATCAAGCATTATGTCAATGAGTTTTGACAGTGTTCCAGAGGTAACAGAGCCGGCAGTTAGAAAATATCCAATTGGCTGCTTTCAATTGTTCAACAATCCGCGGGCCATGAACACGAGAGCGCTCGTAGCCACTCCGGTTGAGGAACCTAGGCTACCAAAATCCTGGAAACCCTCAATTTTTTGACGAGTTTCATTAAACTCGAAGCCTTTCTTCAATTTGACCTCGTCAAAGAGAAGAATGCATTGCCGCTCATTTTTCTCCATGCACGATACCTTAGCCTTTAAGCAATCGAATATTGCCGGACAGGTACCTGGCCAAAGATTTATGTTGCCGAACCAACGTTTCAATGCCGCCAGAGAGGGAAGAATAAAAAACTGTCTCGCAGTTTGGTCTACAGGCTTCGCGACGTATAATGCATTTTCATCGCTATTTCTTTTTCATTCGGAAAGTATTTTGTTTGTCGCTTATGAAATAATTGCATGATTACAAACGTATACAGAAATCCAGTGACTTTGCGCGCCACTGCCTTAGTAAGGCTGTCGTCTGAAAGTATACCAGCCCGAATCTTAATTGTTTGTCATGACAACGACAGTTTCGCGTTTTTTAAATTCCGTTGAAGTGCCGCATTGCGTTGCTGCAACCGAACGATCTGGTTGTTTTGACGTCTTATTTTTCGTCTTAACGCTTCTTTTCCAGTAGCGCAGGTATCATGAATACCTGGAAGCGAGGCTGCTTCAGTAATAATTGGCTTGCTATCATAAGTGAAAGGGACCGCATTACGCGTTAAACGACCCTTCGGACTAATGTGATTGCGCGGAAAATGTTGACTGCATATTCTTACTCGGCCTAATTCTTTTTCATGTTCTTCGGCGAGGTGGGTAAGATTACTATTTACAAGCCATTGTACCGTGAGCGCAGGATCTGCAGTCGGCAGACCAAAGAATCGTAGACCAAAAATTTGGTCTCTCCTACGATTGGCACATGTTGAATAGGCGCAAATATGATTATGCGCTAATTTACGCCCAACCATGATTCGTTATCTCTTGGAATTAATTACGAATCGAATATCACTTACCTGTGATAAGTCAACGACTGTGAAATATCCGTTCCAGACTACACGCAATGAACAAGTCGGATGACTATTAACTCGTAGATCACAGCACACACTCGAAAATACGTCGATTTAGACGCGCGCTCCGGCAACTGAACGCTGTAATAATTCGTGCCTAGTCGCAAACTCGCGAAGTCCCACTCACACAGCTGACTGGGTCTGGCGGTTGACTATAACTATCGGGCCATAAATGAGCCGGTACATATCTTTAAAAAAAACTGAAAAATTCAAGTTAAAGTGACTTAAAATATGATCGAGGGCTCATTCGATTCGGGATGACGTCTAGAAAATTCAGGAAGGTTGAGATGAAGGTTTCAAACCCGCCCATAAACAATTACAACAATTTCAGACAAAATAAGATTCGGAAAAGAAGGGGTGCAGATTTTTTGCTGATAGCTCGACAACTCGAAGTGATAGCGTAAACTTGGAAAAAGATTCTCAAAGACGAAAAAATTTCCAATTATTAAGTCTCGACTCCCGGAACTCTATCTTAATTATTTATACCTGTAAATTAATGTTGAAAGTGAAGCTCCGCGCGGCGAACGCACTGGTGTTGCGCTGCCGCGATACCGACCATAAAACAGTCTAAAAAACTTTTTTATACTATAAAATATTAATTTAAAAATTCTAACAATCATGGTATTATTTTGACACTTGAAAGAATAAACTTCCATCTAGAAAAAAAATTTGCGTCGATTCTTCAACAATTGATTATATTGTTAATAAAGCCATTTTTTTGGAGTTTGCGTCTATATTCAAATAATTGTTTAAGGAAAGCTGTTAAAATTATTTCGCTTCGGAGAGACCTTTTGATAACTATACCTATACTTAATCAGATTATATCGTTACGTTATCTTTAATTGTTACAAGCTATTATAGTTATGAACACATTATCTAAACTCACAAAAAATTAAAACTTTGAAAAATGTGATTAAACATTTTTCTCATCGAATTATATTATGATTATTATTAGTGTTTTTATTCAAGAAAATGGCATTGAAAAACATTTCTTCTTTCTAGTTCTTGGGGCAATTTGTTTAAGAAAAATTTATAAATAAATAGAGCAGTTACACATTGTTCAAAATTTTTATTTTGTCATTTCATTCGTTAGAAAATATTATGATTTAAGATGTCTATGATGTTTGATGGTTATAATCAATTTTGTCATTTTTCGGTTGTTCAAACAATATATTAAGAAATTATTATTAGTTTTAAAATAACCGTTTACAATTCTTTACCAGATGAAATTTTTTTAATTTTTTTGATAATTAAATTATCTATTACGTAACCAATTTGTTACAAAGAATCACTGAATATATTTAGAATTTTTTTGTAAATTCTAAACAAAAATAACGTAAACAAACATGTGTGTAAAAAATTCAAAATGTGAAAAAAAATCTAACCAAGGACATTTGCTATTACAGCAAATTAATCAAAAAAAAATTATCACATTTTGACATACATGATTGTTTTTATAATTTTGTTAGAATCTAAAGAAAATTTTTAATATATTCGGTGATTGCTTATAACAAATTGTTTACTTAATAAACAATCAAATTATAAATAAAAAAAAAAAAATTACCCAGTACAGAATTGTAAACGATTAATTTAAAATTAATAATAATTTATTGATATATTGTTTGAACAACCCAAAAATGATAAACGAATGAAATGCCAAAATAAAAATTTTGAAAAACATATTAAACTACTCCATTTGTTTATAAGTTAAAAAAAAAAATTGCCCCGAGAATTAAAAAAAGGAAATGTATTTCAATGCCATTTTCTTAAATACAAACACTAGTCTAATAATATAATTCGATTAAAAGCAAAACAATTCTAGTAATCTTCCTTAAACAATTATTTGAATATAGACGAAAATTCTCAAAAAATGGCTTGATTAACAATATATTCAATTGTAGAAAACTCGTCAAGAAATCTCTTTCTCGATGGAGTTTTATTTTTTCGAGTGTCAAAATAATACCATAATTGTTGGAATTCTTAAATTAATATTTAACAGCATCAAAATCTTTTTTTGGTATGTTTTACGATCGATATCGTGGTAGCGTAACACCAGTACACGTTCGCCGCGCGGAGCTCTATATTTTCAACATTAAAATACAGATATAAATAATTAAGATAGAGCTTCGGAAGTCGGGACTTTGTAATTGGAAATTTTTTCCTCTTCAAGAATTTTTTTCCAAGTCAACGCTATCGCTTCGAGTTTTTGATCTATCGGCAAAAAACTTGACCCCTTCTTTTCCGAATCTTATTTTGTTTGTAACTATTGTAATTGTTTATGGGTGGGTTTGAAGCCTTCGCCTTGACCTTCGTGAATTTTCTAGACGTCGTCCCGAATCAAATGAGCCCTCGATCATATTTTAATTCACTGTATCTTGAATTTTCACGTATTTTAAGCTATTTTGTTTTTATGATTTTCTAGATTGAAGAATACAACGAAACACGATTTTTTTTTATTTTGATATTTTACGATCAAGAAAAATGCCCTTTTTTGGAAATTTATATCTCTGAAAATATGAATTTTATGAAAAAAATGCAAGAGCACTTTTAGGCGGGGAAGGATGGATATTTATAAAAAAAAACAGCTGAAAAAAAGTGAATATTGACATATTTTTTTATAAACAATTGTATTTGTTTAAAACAAAAAGCATGTGCTTAAGTCGCTAAAATTCTGAAAAAATATATGATGTAGCCCCAAATCTCCCAGAAAATCCAGTATTTTTTTTTTTTTTTTTAGTTTTTTTCCGGAAAGTTCACTTGCAATAAATTTTTTTTATAAATGAGGGTGTATAATCTCATTGCCAGGCAGTTCTCTGCCAAAATTTGTAACTCGTGAAATATACATTTTATGGAACAAGTGCAAAAATAGTTTTCTGTTGAGAAGAGGGCAGTTATTATACAAAAATAATTTGAGTTGAAAAAGTTAATAATTATCCACTCTTTGTTATAAACAATTTTTATTCGTTTATTGAAATTCACGATGTTGTTATGGAAAATCTTTCAAATAGTATCCGGATAACTTGGAATTATCGGAAACATATACAGAAACTTCTTCGTTCGATTATATTTGTAAATTGCTGAATTATTGCATTGTTTATCTTGTTCAACGTCGTGTTCTTGGTTGTGTTTGTTGGTTTTCTGTTCGTCCTTCCTCTGGAATTCTACCCATTCTGTGGTGGCTAAAATGTTATCAAATATGTACTCCAAAGTCTTTAGTTTTAGTTTCATATTATTTATAAATAATAATTTATTTTTGTTACATACACGTATAATAGTGTTACATGCTCTTGGTTCAAAATTCAATAGATTGGGGAGGTAATAAAATCTGTATAAAAGTTATTGTTCTACACAATGATCTATAAATTCTTCATCTAACGAATAAATTCTACATCTAACATTACGGGAACTCGAAAGTATCATTCTTTCGTCCCAATTATCCTGATTCCCATAATGTTGGATGTAGAATTTATTCGTTAGATGAAGAATTTATAGATCATTGTGTAGAACAATAACTTTTACACAGATTTTATTACCTCCCCAATCTATTGAATTTTGAACCAAGAGCATGTAACACTATTATGCGTGTATGTAACAAAAATAAATTATTATTTATAAATAATATGAAACTAAAACTCAAGAGTTTGGAGTACATATTTGATAACATTTTAGCCACCACAGAATGGGCAGAATTCCAGAGGAAGGACGAACAGAAAACCAACAACACAACCAAGAGCACGACGTTGAACAAGACAAACAATGGAATAATTTAGCAATTTACAAATATAATCGAACGAAGTAGTCTCTGTATATGTTTCCGATAATTCTAAGTTACCTTGATATTTAAAAAAAAATTTTCTATAACAACATCATGAATTTCGATAAACAAAAAAAAAATTGTTTATAACAAATAAATGGATAATTATTAACCTTTTTAACATTTTTCCATAAAATGCATATTTTCAGAGATATAAATTTCCAAACAAAGGGCATTTTTCTTGAATTCAAAATTATGAGTCACCAAAACTTTGTCAAAAAAAATTTTTGGAACTCTTTATACCTGGAAATGGGGGTTCCAAGGGCTCTCCGACGACATATCAAAATTTGACACGAATCGAAGATGAGGCTTTTTTTTATCGAAATAGTGTGGAATGTCTCAAATATGAGCATGAAACGTATTTGAATTCTATGAATTCCAAAAAAGGTTTCTTAACATTTCTTGCTAAGCTCCATAGTTTCAGAGATAATCATCGTAAAACTCAGTTGTAAGAATTAAAAAAATCAATCTACGGTTAAAAGATAATGTTCATCATATAATTGAAGCCTCACAGCGATTTAGACTGCTTGTGATTGCCAAGGAAAAATTAAATGAACACTGAACGGCCAAACAGCAATTTTTGCGTATTAATTGAATAGGAAAAATTGAGACTCAATGCGCGACCTCTTGGAATTATCCAACTGCAACGGGGCCCAAGTTTTCACAGGATCATTATTAAGTCGAATACTCACGTTTGAAGTTGTTCCGGACGAAATAAAAAATCAATTTTTTGTCTGGCTAGGCCTAGTATAGTATACATATATATATATATGAAGGGTTCACGGGAAATGGGGGAATGTAAATTTTTCAACTTTTTAAATAAAAAATAGTTTCTTGTAGTTTGAAGAGTTCTCTATATGCTGTTAATATCAGATTTTGGATTCGAACATTTTTTTGGTTCTTATAGCCTTTCAAAAAAACAGTATACACAGGAAAAAGGGGGAAGGTCCAAAGAAATTTCTAGTTAAAGAAAGTTACGTAAAATTAACATATATGCAATCTAGTTATTTTTTCTCAGCTTCCTAAATTATCGAAAGTAAAAAAACGAAAGCAGTCAGAGATGATACTGTATTTCCTGAAACTATTAAAAAAAAAAACCGTGAAAACAATAAAAATTTTTTTTTTTTGTCAACATTCCCCCTTTTTTCCCTGTAAATTACTGATTTTGTTTCGTTTTTTGATTATTTAATGTATCATTATTTATTGAATGTTGAAGATTATTTATGAATGTTGTTTAGGATTAAATTGTCTATGAAAATGTAAATATTTTTTTTTCCCGACTTTAATTGAGTAATATAATAGATTTAACATGTTATTTTCAATTTCTGAGAAACAAGAAATTTTGACATTCCCCCTTTTTCCCGTGGTCCCTTCGTATAGTAAATATATATAGTCACAGATATGAAATTTTAAAAACCCATGGCATTATCAGATGTCTCCCTCGATATCCTATAACTTTTGTCTGAAACATTTTTTTGTTCGACCGTATCTTCTAATGCTTTCTCTGAAATGTGACATCCTGTATCAAGAGACTCGGTAGAGTCTCGCGCCAAGTACATTAAAAAGAATTTTTAACGCACGGCGTGAGACTCGACCGAGTCTCTATACCCGCATGAGAGCTCTACGGCCTATACGGCGATTGTGTTATCCTTAATAAATTCCGACTCGAGTTATACACGAGATTCAAATATTTATCTCATAATATGGGTTCAAATAGCTTTCATTTAAGCCCAATTTTTACGCAATCGGTGCACGGAAAGCTGAGATATAATATTTCCGATTTACAGACACCCTCAGATCGATCAACAATTTTTCTCCTTCTCCGTTTCTCCGTCGCCCAGCAGCAATATTGCCATTGTCAGTTCCTTTCGGAACGAAGTAGTCGCACACTAGCAATGTTGCCATTTTCTTTCGGTTTGCATGTCATATGCTTCTACGACACTTTATACGACGTGAAAAATATAGACGTATCTCCGTGATAAAAGAGCTACCATAAAACATTAAAACATAGTAATATTTCTCATCTTTCATTCTAACGATTATTAGATCGATATAAATGAAGTAGGTATACTAATTCAATAAGAATCTTAATAATACATTATAATAATATATAATATAATTAAAATGAAAATTTGAATTCGTTTCTATAATGCCTGAAAATTAAAATGCACAATTTCTGCCAAGTTGCGTTTTGATTTTATAGGTCATGGAAATAGTCACTGTCAAATTGTCAGATGCATATTTCTGGATCTAGATGAATGAGGAAAGTACGAGCGTCATAGCACGAGTTTTGGTCAAGTATAACACGAAAACTATACATCATACAAAAAACTGTTGAGCTTAAAAAAGTTTCAGTTTAAAGTAAGCGTCCAAATGATTACATACGAAAAAATTTTTCGGTTCCGGAAAGTTGGAAAAAAATTATTATAAAGTTAGTTTTTGAAATTTCTCACAAGCCATACGTCTTTTAGGGCTAAGACTTTTAGAGAATATTCCTCTATAGTGTGAAAGGAACGTGCATGAATTTTATTGTGGACCCAGATTTAGTTCAGAAGATATGAATTTGTTACTGAATTTATTTTAAAACAAAAACAACAACAAAAATTTTGTATCGCAAAGACTTTATATGGACTCACAAAATCTTTAAAAACCGTTAAATAAACAGAACTTTTTGTATTTTTGGTTCGAAATAAATTCGGTAAAAAATTCATATATCTCGCAACCGAAATCTAGCTCCACGATAAAATTTGTACTCTTTCTGTTTACACTATAAAGGAATATCCTCTGAAATTTTTGAGTGATAAAAAACGTATGCTTGTTAAGACATTTTAAAAATCAATCTTATCATAATTTCCTTTCAACTTTTCGGACCCGCCGTATTTTTTTGTACGTCATTACTTGGAAGTTTACTTCGAACTGAAACTTTTTTGTACTTAAAATTTTTTGTACGATGTGTAGTTTTCGAGTTATACTCAATTAAAACACGGATATTGTCGACTTTCGCATATATCGTATTAGCTGCTACCGTCTGAACGTTGTTTTAATGCAATTCTACAGAAATTCATACACACTCTTATCAACTGCCACAAACATTTCTCAAAGCTTGAACCAATTTTCAGAGGACATAATTTATACAATTTATTATGAACAAGACTAGTTAGTCTGAATCGAGATGGTACAAAAAGTAATGAAATCCCCCCAAAAAGCACCTCTGGTGCAAAAACCTTTCGCTAAGTACATTAATGTGGTATTTCCCACAAAAATAGTGTTGCAGCTATTCAATCTACAAAAGTATTGAAATCAATGGACATTGCCATGTATGTACAATTAAATTTTCCCAATTAATTTCTGAATGTGACCTAATCCTAGTTTTCGGTAGGTATTTACATTTCGATGTACATAACGTATGTACCTATTAGAAGCTTAAATTAAGACCACCGCGACGCCCTGGCAGTCAGCCTCAGTACTACGTTGTCTACATTACACATCCAAGCAAACAGTGGTATGAGTACACACGCACAAGCACCGTAAGTAGTACCGAGGCTGACTACCAGGTAGCGCGCACATCTCATTCTAAGCTCCTAATGGGTACATCATTTTAGCAGTGAGCCCGTATCCAGTTAGTATAGAGATCAGTGCTTTCATATATGTAATACTCCTATATTGCTAATTCCTATAAGTGGAGGGGTAGAGAACTAAGTGAAATAGAATATATCTCTAACTCACTTCTACTCCATGTTCTGCGATAGTAATGCTCTACGCAAGTGCCAGATGTTGATTTGCGCTGAAAGTTCTGATGTCATGGAGATAGAAAGAGACACCATTATCGTCGGCACCGTAGCAAAGTAGCCATATTTCAGACCCTTTTAGCAATATAGGAGTATTACATATATGAGTGCTTTTTACACTTGCTCCAGACCAGGTGTAGAAAGTGTAGAGAAAACTGCACTAAGTGTAGCTACACTTTCTAGCAAGAACAGCGCGATCTGTCGTCACTTCCGCTAACGCGAACGCTTTATTATACAAAAGTGTGCACTTTTCGCAAAAGTGTAGAAAGTGTAGCTAAGACGAACATACCTATATATGACCTCTACGCTTGGAATACTGCCAGCGCCATGTAGCGGCTGGCACATTGAAAAATCAGAAAAGGAGCCTCTTCTTCAATTCCGTATGCTACAGAAAGTGAGCTCGAGCGCCAGGGGGCTGCTTACATCATACAATAAATGCAAGACGTAATTATAGTCGAGAGCGACAACTCCCACTATATTTTTTGCCATGTAATATGCATCTCTGCGACGGACTCGTTATATTGTTTACTGCATTTTGGTTCCAGTTGGTGGTTGACGACGGAGGAGATGGAGGAAACATGGCTACATTCCGAAAGAAGATAAGCCTCAGGATCAAGAAGAAGACGGAGGAAACAAAATTTATCATCGTAAAATTGACCCATCCGATTTTAGAAATTATTATATCTCAGCTGTCAGCCTGCTGATTACCTTGATGTTGGTCTTAAATGGGAGTTCTTTCGACCCTTATGACAAAAATAAAACGTCGATCCCCGGTATATCACGAATTCGTTGTAATATATAAAAACATTGTTCCCCACTCCGCTTAGAACTGCCTCTACGGTAAAGAGACTCGGTCGAGTTGCGCTTATAACAAATTTTGTTTTTATGTATGTACATACTTGGCGCGTGACTCTATTGCGCGTGAGTCTCTTGAATAATTAGGAGCACTGCTCTGGGATCTATGCCTGTTTTGTTTTGTGTAGATACCATAGCCTAGCAATTACGTGCTGTTTGAAAACAGTTGGTAACGCTCGATTCTGCTGTAACACGGATGTAATCTCACCTTAACCCTGGCCATGTTTACACCGTTAGAAGATTTGATACTCGCATTAACGGGCACAACTAGTGTGGTCGCAAAAAAAAAGGTGATTTGTGGGAATTTAAAAAAAAAAAAAATATTGCATCGAATGTTTTAAAATATTGCGGATATATTTGTGCATAAATAGTGAATATACAGTAATTTTTTCATAAGAAAATATTCGATTTTCAGCAAGTTATCGGCCATCTCCTGAGTCTCAAAAAAAAAGTTCTCCCACTGCTGCAGTGATTGCGGCCTTCACAGTGCTTGAAATTAAAAAAACCAAAAAGTTTGTTTAACTAGAAGGTATTTCCTATACTATGAATCACGAATATGAAAAAAAATTAAAATTAAAATGCCACAAAATGGCGGGTTTTTGAACGAAAATTTCAAATTTCGCTCAAAAATCTGATGGTTTTTGGCATGGCAAAATTACATCTTTCATCCAATCGAAAAACTGGAGGTTCGTGGTACAGAGAAACAAATACAAAATATGCTAAAACAAAAAGCAAATCGATCAGATGATTGGTCATCGAGTTAGAGCTGTAGCAAATTTGAAAAATGTAGTTTTGAAGTTTTGATGAAAGTATTGATTTTATTCTTATAAATTGATAAATATCATACCTAAAGCTAATCTGCTATTCCAAGCCCATATAATTCACCTTCCTCTCCTTCCACAAGCACTTTCTGAGCTGTTGAAGCTCTCCTTTGTGCTGATCGTTCCTCTTTTGAGGCAGCTTGCTGACGATGCTCTGCTACGCGTGGCCTCGTAAAGAACAGCTACTCTCTAGAAGGCTGTAGCTTAAAAATTATTTGAGATCCACACTTGAAATTTGAATATATTATTTCTGAAGATATAAACTATCGAAAAATAAAAGAACAAAAAAATCAATTTTTTGAAAATTTTACACTAGTCGTGCTCCTTAAGCTGGTGCGAACCAAGAGCATAGTATGTACACCCAACGAGGTTGATTATGATCCCTTCCGGTTTGGGAGATTCCCATTTTACATTGGCAACGGTAGCGTCTCGCAGCGCGCCGAGCCGGAACTGCGTACAAGCACAGCTCGACCCGTAGCTGTCAAACTGATCTAACCTTAGAATGTAAAACTCCTAGACACTGAAATATAATATTTTAGTGCTCCAAGAATAATGCGATTGTCGAAAAGTGCTATAACTTCGGAGTCTACTTTACTATGAGATCAATTTATTTAATTAACAATTTAGATGATTGAAAAACAATGATGTCTTGTAGATTATCCAATTTTACAAAGGGTCAGTCCCAGGAACCTTCAGAGAAGATGTTGAAGTTGAAGAATAACAGATTGCAATGTGGGTTGACAAAGGAACGGTGAAGAGCCTGACCAATTCAGCAGAGTGCTACCGTTGGACTCCGATGAACTATTTCATACTCAACGTCCACACAGTGCGTTAGACTTTGATAAGCTCAATTTCATACTCTGCGTCCACGCAGTGGGTTGAACTTCGATAGGTTCTATTCCATACTTTTGTATCAACTAGTCAAAACGCGGCTATAAGTTGACGCTATGTATGTGACTTCGATAGACTTCATCTTACATCCTACTTCTACGCAGACTTCGATAGGTTTCATTTTATATTCCACGCATTGAAGTCCAACGTACAAAAGTCCTATACACTTTGTAGACGTAGAGTACAAAACTGCGCTTATCGAAGCGCTTCTCCAACGAACAGCGTAGATGTAAAGTATTGAGTACAGTTTATCGGAGTCCAACACATTGCGAGGAGGCAGAGTATGAAATAGACTATAAAAGTCCTACGAACAGCGTAAACATTAAGTATAAAATAGAGTCCATCGGAGTTCAACAGTAGCACTCCGTTGGATTCGCCGGGCTTTTCACCGTCCCTTTATGAAACCGCATTGCAATCTGTTATTTGTCAGTTTCAGCGTCTTTTCTCAAGGTTTCTCGGCTGTGACCCTCTATAAAATTGAATAATCTACAAGAAATCCCTGTTTTTCAATCATCTGAATTGTTTATTAAATTAATAAATCTCATACCAAAGTAATCTTCGAAGTTATAGCACTTTTCGACAATTGCATCAATCTTGGAGCACTGAAATATTATATTTCAGTGTCTAGGAGTTTTAAATTCTGAGGTTAGATCAGTTTGACAGCTACGGGTCGAGCTTTGCTCATGCGCCGTTCCGACGCCGCGCGCTGCGAGAAGCTACCGTTGCCAACGTAAAATGAGAATCGTCCAAACCGGAAGGGATCAGAATCAACCTCGTTGGGATACGCATCCGTTTACATCAGCTAACTTGCGAGTGTCGTTCGAACTAATATTTTGGTATGCGCACCGAAAGTCACAACGTCGTCTGCTGGTGCTGCAGGCTTTTGTTGTCAATCAACTTTTTCACAAGACGTCTTATAATTTTAGGTGATGACTTGTACACAAAAGTTTGAGCTAGAAGATAATAACCAGGTTAGGTTGAATTTTGCAGCCACGCTGATGGTTCAGTTTGGTACGCATCAACCGAATCTATTTACACCGCAAGTATTAGCTTGGTCTGATACGCTTGTTGAGGGATATCGGACTAAGCTGATACACAACTGTTTACACCGTGCGCACCAAACAACTTGGTACGCCATTCGGTACTTGGTATGCGTATCAAGTGTGCGGTGAAAACATGGCCCCTGTATCGGTGGAAACGGACGGGATCAGATCGACGGAGCCGACCGTAACCCGACTCTGAAGGCCAACGCACACCATTGCCGCACGGCGCAGATCGCTGCAGGCCGGCGCCGTACGGTGTCGCACTTTTGGCGTATCGCGGAAATAATTATACAGTTGGGCGCAAAATAATCTGGTACGTTTCGCTATAAATCTTACAAATATGAGACGGAGTTCGTTTTACGATTGCTATGTTCAGCTAATACTTTATGAATAAATTGACACCAAACTACAGTTGTAATTAGTATTGATGCCAAAAGTACCATATTATTTTGCGCCCAACTGTATTATTCCTGCGATACGGCAAAAGTGCGGCATCGTGCTGCAGCGATCTGCGCCGGGCGGCAATGTTGAGCGTTTGCCTTGACCCGATTCTGACCCTCGATGGAAACTTGGTCCCTAATGCGCATTCCTTGTTACTTTCTAGAGGGTCATTAGGCAAGTCTACACATCGACGAGAATGGACTGCGAGAGCAGGCCAAAAACATATCCACTGAATCAAGAGACAGGCGGCGAGTACGAACCTATTCAAAGGAGTATATTCAGTCAAATAGCGGTCGGCTCTATCTCACTTGCATAGCAGCGGCCGTATTCTGTGCATTGCTTAGATAGGGAACACGCGGTCCATTCTATGTCGATGGCCAGTACTGCCGAATGTGACGTCACGCAGTCAAATGCAGAGTGCGTTCCATTTTTACTCTCAGTTTGCAGAATGATCACATAGTAAGGAGCAAAGCATAAACACGGCCGGGGAGCAGATTCTCGAATCCACACGACCAACTTTCGTATACGAATCTTATGAACTTGCGCATGAATTCCGATAGTTAGTATTCTTGAGTGACGGTGGCGCGGTTGTAATCGAAAATTTCCGTGTGAATTACATCGCATCAATCGCATGGGTAAAGATCATGCGGAAACTAGATCCGCACACAAATCTTATCGATTGTTCAATAATTACAGATTAACGACTTGGCGATTTTTGACGCCAATACGAATTTCAATAGATGAATTTATCGATTTCATGCACAAGCAATCATAGGAGATGCAGAAAGATTAGCTGCAAGAAGGCGCCAACAGGTATACATATATTTGTGGTAATCCATTTGCACTACGTAACTCGCATTTTAGTCGATTAGTCCGTCTCATCAAAATATTGGTGCGGAATGTGACTGACACTATTTCCCGAACGTTTATCCATTGTGAGATACTGTACTTAAAATCACGATGACATCAACGGGGTAAGGTTAGGTGGACTTAAATTCTCCGGGGTGATATTACGCGTTGGAATATATTTCTTCCCCTAATTCACGAATTATGATAGTCATCCAGTGAATAGTTATTTTTCGGTCAAGATAAATAACTAAACCACATACTGTTTTGTTGCCGATTCGTGTTGACTGTACATATACATACACGCGTCCCGACCACGTGAAACAAAAACATTTTCTTAATTAAACTGTCTTTATGGACATTTGCCCTATATGTGAACAACTACCAATGAATTATTCTGATTGGCCGAATACACCCGTCAACGTCGATTTCGTCTTATACGGTTTCTCATACGATGATGGATTCGCAGGATGCTCGAGAATAAGTAGCTCCTACTGTAGCAACTAGGAGCTACTGCAGCACACGATTTTCAGCACTGGCAGTATATTTCGAAACACGATTTTTAGAAAAATAAACCGTGGGATCGCGTAAAAAATGGATTTTAGCATAGCTAAGCCACGCCCATTTTGGAACTTTGATAAGATGTGGATAAGACTCAAGCCTGACTATTCGTCAAATTTTCGTCATTTGTGTAAATTCCCTACTAGTTTTGCTGTCGGACAAATAGAAATATTGTAAATAATATTGCAACCTTCAGGATGCGTTTCTATGCGTGGCAATTCAAATACTCGAAAACATTAGACAAATTGTCGTATACGATACTACGTGGCAGCCAATCATGATGTTCAGTTTCCGTTCGTGCTGTTAACTATTGGCTGAAACTGAAATTTCAATAGCGAGCTCCTGATATTTAGGCTGGTTTACAACGGGGTAAGTTGTTGTATACTTTTCCGAGGGTACTTTCCAACTCGAGCACTGTGCGACACAATGCTACGCACTAAACGATATGATTGACCATTTCTGTTAGATCCAACGTATCTAGCCAATCATATCGCTCAGTGTGTAGCACTGTGTCGCACAGTGCTCTAGTTGGAAAGCACCCCGTAACTTTACACACAGACACAATACGCAATAAGAATATTAAATGTGTTCTGTTCGTGTGTTAAGTTAACGACAAAGTATCCAACAACGTGTCCCATTGCAGTCAAGCCTTTTCTTTCGAACATCGGTTCGTCGAGGATATGCCCAATAAAGAAGAAGCAGTAGCAGCAAGCCCCCATTCATTTCTCGATTGGAAGCATTGCAATGGTTTGTAGTATCCAATGGCATGAACATTGTGATGCTGGAGAACGCATTTTTACTAATTAGACGTCCAGCTTTATTTATCAATCGTCTTAAACTGATCAAATCTACAAATCCTAGGACAATAGTGAAAATAAACGAGTCGAAGTCCAAGCTCACTCACGTGCACGTCATACTCTGCACGTCCAAGCCCAACACCGTTCCACGCGATATATTTGCGATTTAAAAGTTTTTTGTTCTTGTAATCGCCATCAGATGGCTCATCTGTCCCAACGCACGGGTCTTCTGTATACCTCCGGGAATCTAGCAGTTCGTCTGTTGCGTACTCTTCCGTTCGAGTAGATTGTGACATTTTTTTCTGTTGTTACAAGATGTTTACCTGGTTAAATTGTGCAAATTCTGATGAACATTCAACAAATTTAACTGATGAAACTATGATGAAACAATTAACCCAACTGCAGTAATACAAAGGTACGTGTTTCGTGGTCAAAAGTGTACGGGGTGTGTTTATAGCCTACAAACCCTGACATAGCAATGGCGTTTCTGTCGTTCTTAAAATCTCTTAATTCTACAAGCAATGATCCATTACTATGTTTTCGTCCCTGTAAGATATTTGAGGAGCAGCTTAAAATCGATTAAAATGATACAAATTATGGCGTACGTGTTATTAGCGAAGAGACTCGATCGATGATATTTTTGGATCACTCTACGGTTACGGAGTGGGGCGAGCGCCGACAGCCGAGCCGCGAGCGGCACGCCATCCTCTCGTGGCAGAACGAAAAATATGCAACGACAAATATGCACGCACGTCACATAACTAAAGCGGCAACCTTTTCATTGATACTCGTATATATAATACTAAGTTCATTTCTACTGTATAATTAATGAACTTTTAGTGACCAGTATCAGATTTTTCAGCTTTATATGCTGAAATTGAAAATTACAAATGAACAATAGCTGATTGACGATTTGAAATCATTACTTGGCATAGCTAACATATATACGTACACGTCTGTATACAAGATTCCAAAATTGACTATGTTTCGATACTAATCAATGCTAAAATTAAATAGAGCCATAACTGTCAACCTCTGTATAATGGCTATTTCTTAACACATTTAATTAGTCCGCCTTGCCGATACTTGATAAGGGATATTATCAATAAAAAAATTTACATGGGAATGCTTGGTTCATTTGCAATCCCTGGTTCAAAAGTCGAATAAAGAAACGGTATATAGAACATTATTTATCCATAGTTCGAGAAACAATGTGACATTCAAAACTATCAAACAAATCCTTGCTGCTAATATCAAGATGATATTTGAATTTTAATTATCGATAGGTAGAATACAATTGGGAAACACCATTTGAAATTTGAGAGATTTAATACACACCGACTTCCAGATTGACTATCACGAATAGGTTTTATTTGAGGAATACGATATAGCCCTCATTTACTCTAATGATCAGAATGTTGAATTACAAATATCTCTGTTGAAAAAGTGTTTTGTATATTATTGAACATCTATAATTGTAGAACCCTGTTTATAATAAAAATTTTTTTCTGTTTTATTTATAATATAGAACTTGGAGAATTCAGGGGCATTTTTGTTTTCTGTTTCAGTTGCCACTTTCACTCATAAAACAGGTTTCAACTACCTTCTTTTATACCTAGAAATTTTAGCGACTTTTTATTAGTAACTCAGCTTTGAAGTGTTGAGATAATCAAGCATAAAAACTGTGTGAATTTTAATCTATAGCTTTAAAATTGATCATCTTGTCTCATTATGTTGATAGAAAAAGCGCAATCTGTGGCGCGCCATGGAGGACGAAGAACGTTTGGAGGGTGAGGAAGAAATGGATCTTGACGAGGCAACTGACGGCGAAGACGACGAAGATGATGCTGGAGGGATCCCTATTTCTCCCGCAAACTCTGATCAATTACTTGGTCCAGTTTCAACTTCTGGTAGCAGTTAGTATCACATAAGAATTGCGACATATTAGCAGATATAAACAACAGACATCAATCGTATACTGAAGCAAGTCAGATTTGGATATATCTTGTAAATCAATGAAATTTATGATTTTGTTTCTTTGGGGAATTAGCATAGTGCAACAATTGATTGTAATAAGGCTGGTGAGCTCGACGATTTGTCACAACAAGTACTGCATTAGGTTTGCATTTGCAATATAATTAGAGACTCCAAACAAATCCCATAATTTAAGTTTTCATAGGTATTTCAGCAACAATGGAATTGTCAATTAATGTTATTACCAAACACCATTCACAACTTGGTCAGCAATTAATGGTCTTGATAAATCATTAAGTTTTGCTTCTTTTGGATTAAAGTTTAATAGATCTTGAAAACTGTTTGATGTGTAATTTTTTGCACTTAATTATCCAACAGCAATGTTATCTGCGCTTTAATTATTAATATTAGATGCAGCAACAGTTGTTCGAAAGTAAAACATATTAGCAAAAATTCCGGGTAAATAATGATAACAATTCACAGGGAAACTACACTTGAAACAGCTTTGACAACATGTTTATAAAAGTCACTCAGAGGTGCGATTTATGATGCTGAAACTAATTTCTTTACAACATTTGAATCCCTCAGATAGCTGCTGCAGTACAGCGTTCACTGAATCAGCTTATTTTCTTGCGGATTCTTATGGGTATCTAACTTTCACAAACCAAAGGGAGGCTTTGTCAATCGACCGACATAATCAAATTGAAAATAATTCTATTGGTAGATAACTGAAGAGAACACGTTAAAATCGATCGAAAAATCCCTTTAGGTTGAGACATAGCGTATTCCAGGTTACTCAGACAAAAACTGTAATGGGTCTAGTTTCTAGTATAAACTGCAGGAAATGTTTTCATATTTTTCTGTCAGTGCAATTATCAAGATAGTTGCATAATAACAATTAAACTAAGTAAATCAATCTGTTTAATAGGATAATAAATAATATTTATCAGTAGCCACGTATGTATTGTGGGTACATTTGAATACCTCGTCTTTTTTATACATTTTACATATAATAATTGTAATGTGTGCCATGTATTCCAAATCACTTTGCTTACTAATTCTGGTATTAGTTTGCCGCGAGATGTTTATGTGTTTATTTTATATCACTTAGTAATACAAGACGAAGTTTTCCACGATCCATTACGATACCAGAAATTTCCGTTTCCTGGAGGGAAACCATTGAACATCAGGAGAGGACCTGGTAGGCCGAGAAAAGAGAGACCTCTTGTGCGAGGAGTCAGGAGTCGACCTTTTGGCAGAGGAATGACTAGGGGCAAGGGGTAAGAAAGATGTGTAAAAAATCGCAAGTTGCATTCGTTTTAAGTATTCTATCTAGAAGATTACATCGTGTAATTATTTCAAATAATCTCCGTGATTTAGAGAAATTATAGCCTGTTGTAATTGTTACAAATTATATTAAATTAATTAATTATGTCTGTTTGTATTGCTGTAATCGTATTCTGGTCCATGGATTTAAGGATTCTTAAGTTCCATGCCAATAACATTGGCTGTTGTTGAAATGCTGTAAGACTGTTACAAATTGCACGTTCCAGATTTGGGTATATGCGCGGTATGCCACGTCGTACAAAGAGTAAAGATGATGACACTCATTCAGAATCTCCAAGCCCATTACGGATTATTGAAGATCCGATCGGTGATGGAGAAGGGTCTGGATTAGACCGGTCGATGCCAGCTCCAGAAGAGCCACCATATTTTCCAGAACAATGGTACGAATCTCATATTTTCATGGAAATGGGTAGTTCAAAATGATCCACATCAAATCTAGTCCGATTTATATTATTATTTACTATTCATATATAGGACAACCCACAGCAGATCTGACAAAATTAATAAAATAATTTGATTCGCATTTTTTGTTTTTTCACGATTTCTCTTCTCACATGGGTAAAGTCTTAATCAACACATTAACACAATTTTTTTCAACCCCCTACGTACAGGGTGGCCCACTTTAATTTCCCCAGGCCAATATATCGAAAACTAAGCAAGACAGTGAAAAACGTTCCACACAAAAGCTGTATGGGTCCAAAAAGGGTATTTGATAAGGCTACAGGTTTTGAATTTTTATAGGGTTTTAAGGCAATTTTATGAGGTAACTTTTGTTTTATAAATGGGAACCCGTATTTTTTAGTACAGATTCATAATCCACACAAAAGAAATATCTTACTTTTGTAGGAAACTTTTTTTTTAATAAAAGTTCAATTTCTCATATTTGTTTTGGTTCAAGATTTTTTTGTTTTGCAATAAAAAAAACTTTCATTAAAAATAGTTGGTCGAAGAAATCAGAATCCGTCTCTGGACCTGCATTCAATCACCAAATTACCACCAAAGTTCTATTTACTATCCGTCTGCTGATTAAATTTCAAATTGGGATCACTATTGGGGCTCGACTGGATGAGTTTTTCGGTTCAGGCTTGGGCCGGGCTACTGCTCCTTCAGCCATATCATACTTATTATACATTGCTCATCACCAAAATAACTGTAGAACTCAGGAAAATTATTCTTTAATCTTAATTTATTGCAGGGTATAAAGTTATGAAGTTATGGATATCAAGGTATATTTTGATTCCAATTTTTCAAACAATATTGTCACATAAAAATTTATACTTCTGATTCGTTTCATTCCACACATGGCGCCTCTCACTCACTCACCCACTCACTCTCTACACACAAGTACCTGAAAAAGCGACAAGTAGAATCTGAGATCAAACCCAGTGCATACATACTTACATGCAGCACACACTGATCAAACTATAAAAATAAAATATCCCAACAAACCTACTATACTTATAAGTATGTTTGAGTTCAACGTATGAGAGTCCATAATTTGATACCTTTACACCCTGTAGTAAGTTCAGATTAAAGTTGGTGTAACTTGCCCCAATTCTACAGCTACTTTATCGATAACCAATGTATAATATGTACGAATATATGGTCAAAATAGTAATTTATATAGTAGACACAAGGTAAATAGAGCTTCATTTTTATATTTTTACCATATTTGTGAATTGGTGATATGATGGTTGAATGCAGATCCTGAAACAAAATCTAGATCTAGTGGATCTGGAAGGTGGTGAAAATGAGTGCTGTATAAGCTCTGTGGGTTCGATGAGTCACAAAATATGCTCGTTTGAAGTAATTTGTGTGAAGAAAGATTCTCTTTTTTATCTGAAAAATTGTATTGGCTGTAACTTTTCAATTGTCGGAGATCGAGGGTTTGAAAAAAAAAATCTAGTCCAGGTTTTGATTAATACCCTACCAGTGTAAAAAAATGGAAAAAATCGAGAACAACGAAAAACACGAATCGAATTGTCTTTAAATTTCGTTGGATTTGACGGAGATTTTCCGACATCCGATATCGAATGTTATCATTTTCCTTCGTAATGATAAATTACACTTCAACGTCAATATGATAGACTTTCCTCCCAATTTCATATTTTGCCAAAGATGGATCACCTCTTGTCTTACATAATTTGAAAAGTTTTTTTTTTTTTATAAAAAATTCTAATTCAGGCCGGGAAAAGTGTGTTCGTTGTGCAATTTGGGTGAGCGAAGTCAGCTGGGTCAAGGTGAGTTACTACGATTATCGTGCCCTGAAGGATTTACCCTAGAAAAAAATGCTATCAAAGAGGAAGTCTCTGAAACTCTGTTGGACATATCTTCCACTGGGGATAAAAGTCCTCGCGCAGGTGGTTCCGGAGCTGTTACATGTCGCCGACAAAAAAGTCTGGCCAAATGCAGGTAGCATACAAATTTTCTCACACATCTCATGATACCTTATGTATAACGAATTTACTAACATTTGAATAGTTTCCAAACTGTTAATATGCAGAGCAATAAATTTGAATACTAAATTGATTATACATATAAAACAAGCGAGTAGTATTGAATATACTCAACATAGCAGGAGCTGACAATGAATTTTTATTAAACTAATAGAAGATATTATTTCTGTCTTTAGAAATCCTAGTCTTACAAATTTTACGGAACCAGTTGAAGAGCTGAGCATCGTTGGCTACTCAGACGAACCAGAAATAGGAACAATGTTCGAACCCACCAGACACTTTTACCTTCACCATTCGTGTGCTGTTTGGTCAACCAGCAGTCAAGAGCTGGTTATGGAAACTGTAAGCCGAACAGTGGTGCTGGGTTCGTCGCGCCGTTGTGCATATTGTTCACACTATGGGGCCAGTATCCCCTGCAAGGTCAGGATTTATGCTGTTTAATACTCTTGTATCTTAGTTCACCTCAGTTTGTTTTTCGTTTTTTTTTTTTTTTTTTTCAATCCCCTTTTTTTGTCGGCCCTTGTTCTAGGGTGTCTTTCAATTTCCTGCTACACTACTGACTTACCGTACTTATTCTTAAATTTCGACGAACTCAGCATTTATCAGTTACTTTACTAATTAAATATTAGTAAATAATTATGTTCTATACAGGGTGATTTTTCTCACAGCTAACATAGGGAAGTGGTTTAATTTGATGAAGGCTTTGTCTCTTTCAATTTATAGGCATAAATAACATGCACCGACCAAGTAAGTTGTCAAGTAATTCGTACACTTGATTTATAAGGTGTAAATGAAATAAATTGATGGCAACACATATTTTAACCAGCGCTTTCAATTCAATATCAACAATACCTTGTGGGATGAAATTGTGTATTTACTTATAGTAGTCGAGTATTGAAAGTATGTTAATAGTAGAGTACAGGTTCTGTAATCAAATGATAACAAGTATCAATGAAAACGGGTGGAGCTTTTACCAAATTAAATTGCTTCTTTATGATAGCCCTGAGACAACTCACTCTCTCCAGACCATTCCATTTGCACTGATTATTCAATGCCCATCTAGAACTCAGTTTTGCTTCATCAATCAAGGAGTAATGCATAGTTACAGGCCCTAATATTGATTAGAAGAGAAAAGATGATCGAAATATCTTTGGCCACTCTATATCAGACATATCTCAGGGTTTATGTATTAGGGTATCAACCTTTTCACCTCAAATTTCAAATTTTCGGACTCACCCAAAAATTTTAGTTTTCTATATGTCATTTGAGTATGCTTTGAAAATTTTTTGTGGAAGCGACCAATTATAAACGGTTGCTCAATAATTTTGAAAATACTTCTTAAAAGCAAAGCTAGGTCCAAATTTTGAGCTTAATTATACCCTGTATTCTTTTGTTCAATCCTATTTACCAAACTACACTTATGTATTAAATAGGTGGGATCGTGCAATCGTTATTTTCATCTACCATGTGCAGCTGCCTCCGGCTGTTTTCAAGATAGCAAAACGTTAAATTTGTTTTGCAGTCAGCACCTGGGCCAAGTTCCTCTATTGCGTAAGTATGAACTAATAAATTATAGAAGAATAATATTTTTGACAACGACTTTATAAATCAATATAAGGAGAACTAGAGCTGCTCATGAATATCACGTTTATTTAAGACGGCATATTTCCGACAAAATGATAGTGATGTCTTGACTTTGTTAGGATTTCATAAAAAAAAAAAAAAAAAAAAAAAAACAGTTCATGTATCAAACGTTAATTCCCACGAGTTTTCCCAATATTGAATTCGTACCCAATAATTATTAAATAATATCTACTTTTCTTAGTAAATGGCGACGTAAGTTGTATGCAATGTTATGGTATGGGAGATGTATCGAACTTGGTGATGTGTTCAATTTGCGGACATCATTATCACGGCAGCTGCGTGGGACTTGCCCTTCTACCAGGAGTTCGTGCAGGCTGGCAATGTGCAGTATGTCGTATTTGTCAAGTATGCAGACAGCCAGAGGAGGCATCTAAAGTTATGCTGTGCGAACAGTGTGATAAGGCATATCACCCTGGCTGCCTTCGACCCATAGTTACCTCAATACCCAAGTATGGTTGGAAATGTAAGTGCTGTCGAGTATGCACAGACTGTGGATCGCGCACCCCAGGTGCTGGTCTTTCATCCCGATGGCATGCTCACTACACAGTATGTGATTCGTGCTATCAGCAACGGAACAAGGGATTTTCATGTCCACTTTGCCGAAGAGCATATCGTGCAGCAGCTTATAGAGAGATGGTTCAGTGCAGTGCTTGTAAAAAATTTGTTCACGGTACATGCGATCCTGATGCAGATCCTATTACCTATCAACACCGTAAAGAATCTAAGCCTGAATACGAATATGTCTGTCTGCAATGTAATCGTGTCGCTGTAGTTAAACGTAAAGATAATACAGACGATTACGGAGGTGATTCGAGCCTCACTGCCTCCCAAGAGAGTCTCTATGGAGATGGAGATTCCTCGGAATTTGATTATCAAGGAGGATCTGAGGAAGCTTTGTACTCGATTGGTTTAGGAAAAGGAAAACCATTTTGTGCTTCTAAAATAGCTAAGAAGAGACTTGGTCTAGGAGGCGGTGTTATCGGTCGACCTAAAGGGGTCGGCAAGTTGGGCTACCAGAAACGACAAAAGCTAACAGAATTTGGTAGAAAAAGGGGCCCCAAGGCAAAAATGCGAGGAATTTTCGGTGTACCCGGATTAGGATTACAGGTGAGCTACTCTATGCCTTTGAACGTCTTATTTCTATATACAGGGTAAGTCTCATCAAAGGTTCAACATGAGTGTAGCTTAGCCATGCTATTGTGCAGTTTTTTATCTGATCAAACGACTCAGGGCTAAAAAATCAAACGTAACTTTCACACTGTGGAAGCCTGAGTCCTGTGAATCCAAATTTTATGGGATCCTACGTTTTATTTTCCCAAAATCAGGTTCCTATACCAACTGAGGCTGGACCTTTGATAAAATTCACCCTGTATACTTACGTAATCAACCAGATTCCATTCATAAACCGAATACAAACTTATCAAGAGTTTCGAAGCCAGAAGATTTTATTTACCAAAGCTTAGAATCACTGTCACAGATACATATTTGCAAAGTTATTGTATTATATAGAGTAGGACTTTGTTTCCAAACTGTCCTCTGAATTTTGAGTCTAACTTCGGAGTTAGCACACAGGCCTGAAACTCATAGCGAGGACCCCCTGTTCACGGATAAGTGATTTCCATTTAGTACCACAGGGCCCATCGAAACAGAATTGTATTGTACCATCCATGATTCAAAATCTCAGAAACATATTTATACCGTGAGCGTCAGGTGAACCGGGTCAGTGAAACGACAATGGCGCTAGCTTTCTTGAAATTTATAAGGGAAACTAACTCACATCCCGAAAATATCCCTAGGCCTTTCGAAGCGTAGAAGCGGACCGCCATTAAATATGTTAGACAGCTATCGAAATGTTTTTCAAGGTTATGTTTCACAGGTTACAAAGATTTGCAGTAGAATTTTTAGAATTTCCAGACATGTGTTTACAATAACTAACGATTAACCAAAACGCTGTAGTTCGCTGATCTATTGTCTTGATCTAAAACATTCATAACGTATTTTCACTATTTCGTGTACAACTCTACAATACTCTATAACCCTAAAAACACTTTTGATATCTGTCAACCAAATACAATGACCGCCTCCACGGACCATGGAGTAAACATATGAAATTTCAACTAAACTAGGGATATTCTTGGTGTATTGGCTCCCCCTTTAAATTTCAAGAAAACTAGCGCCATCGTCGTTTCACTGACCCGGTTCACCAGACGCTCACGGTAGAATATTGTGATTCACTGTACTATACACGAATCGTGTATTTCATAACTATAAGAAGAATAGATAGATATCATTTTATTACGCTTTAGCTAGTCAACTGGCCATTGAAGAAAGAATTAAAACAAACCGAGGCTGGATACATGTAGCTTATTATGATGAGTAAACCAATCAAATTTATAGTGAACAGCCAAAAATAAAAATAAAAATAAAAAAGACGTAGAAAAAAATGGAATAATATGGCAGTAGAAGCCCATTAAACTTGAAACAACTAAATAAGAGAGAGATAGATGGAAAAGTAGATAAGACTAGAAAAACTATCGCCGATCCTTGTCAATTTACTGAGAACCTAGGCCTGCGATGCTGGTACCTTTTTTAACTCACTTATCAAGAAAAAATTTTCACAGAAGTGTAACATTAGTCGGAAATTCAAATATATGGGAGGGAAAGGCGTTGTTCAAGTTTTTTTTCTTGTATTGTTCTGAACATCTATTTAGTTGATGATTGACAGTTGACAGAAGAATCCAAGGAAAATTATACAATATTATATCACGTTGACATAGGGAAATACTGTTGATTCAAAATTCGCGACAAAATTTGTTTCACTGCATAGTTTCGAGTTTTGGTATTACGGATGTTAGGTACTTGAATATTAAACTGAGCTAACAATCAGATCCCTCAATATACGGAAGGTATAAATTCTTGCTTAGTGAACTGAACTCTCTTATGGAAATTTTATTCATGACAAACGTAACAAAATGTATGAAGATTAATTTTCAACATTTATCATTGGTCAATGATACTTTTGTTCAATGATAGGTATTGTGATATTTTTGTATTGAAAAAACTTGAATTTCAGAGGCCAATGTCCGATTCGTTTTCAAAACTGGAAGAAGAGCCAGGCGTTGAGAATAGATTAGTCTTATGCTCGGCAAAAGATAAATTTGTTCTAACCCAGGATATCTGCGTGATGTGCGGAGCGATTGGTACGGATCAGGAGGGTTGTCTAATTGCTTGTGCGCAATGTGGCCAGTGCTATCATCCTTATTGTGCTAACGTTAAGGTGACAAAAATTATTCTACAAAAAGGGTGGCGATGTCTTGATTGCACAGTATGCGAGGGCTGCGGAGAAAGGAACGACGAAGCACGACTAATACTGTGCGACGACTGTGACATTAGCTATCATATTTATTGTATGGATCCACCGCTTGATTACGTACCGCACGGTACATGGAAGTGCAAATGGTGCGCCCAATGCCAGACATGCGGTTCAAACGACCCTGGATTCAACAGCGATTGGCAGAAAAGTTACACTCAGTGTGGACCTTGCGCCTCGCATACAGCGTGCGCTTCATGCCAAGAGCCGTATAGCGAAGGTGAACTGATAATTCAATGCGTTCAATGTGAAAGATGGCTGCACTGTGCCTGTGACTCTATCAAGACGGAAGTGGATGCTGAAAAATGTGCTGAAGAAGGCTACAACTGTATATTATGTCGTCCAAGAGACGTTCCTCCGCCGCACATATTATGCAATTTACCAAAACCCCTTCCACATAAATATCCCCGCTCACCTCCGCCAGTGTCTAGAAGTCCTGAGTTGTACAAGCCATCTCCGCAACAGTATTTGGTCGATGGTGTTTACCTATCTGAGGCTGGCATGCACCATATAAAGTCGTTGACTTTTGAACAACAGCAAACGAGAAAGAAGAGAAGAAAGATGTTACCTTTGCTTGATAAGGAAGCTGGGATAATGGCTACGATTGAATCTGTGGTAGCCGGTGGTAGTCTCGATAATTCCCTTGAGGATAATGGAAAGTTAGATTTACTGGATGTGAAAGAAGAGCCGATCGAGGTACTCAAGGAAGGTATGGTGTGGACTCCACGTGGGGATCAGCCGCCACCAGAAGGATTCAGCATTTATACGACGGAAAACGGCGTCACTGTTCTCAGACGTAAGCGGCAACGAAATTTACAGAAACTTGGTATTGGTGGATTTGTTGTAAGATTGCGGGGAACTCGTAAGGACAAAGAGGAAGATGGAGACGGAGATAAACCATCTGAGGGACTCCTGGGTATTGGAGAAGACAAGCCACGCCGTAAACCTCAGCGGAGAAAACCAAAGACAAAATTATCAGAGTGTTTTCCACTTTATATGCAGGAAGCTTTTTTTGGCAAAGACCTTATGGACACTACTAAAGATAAAGATATTGGTAGCAGCAGTGATTCGGACAGCGAAAGAAACATTTCAAGTAACGCGGACACCATACAATTATCACAGGATGAACTAAAAGCAATTGAACAAGTCAAGGCTAAGCAGGAAAAAGACGATGACAAATTAAACATCGATCAACCTATCAAACGGGAAGAAATTTTGGAAGATGAAGGTAGCGACGCCGAAGCTCTGGGTGACATACTTCCGATTTCTGGAGATTTACTCGACAGTGACCTTGTCAACACTATAATGAATGAACCTGACGAAGACTTGGCTAAGGCTAGTGAGGTGCTTGACGAATTAGAGGATACTCCTGGTCCAAATAAAGATGAACTCACCGACATACTCAGTCCCCATTTCAATTTAGAGTCGATGGTTAGAGACACCGGTAAGTCGTTGGACATGTCATACGATGTATATTTTATAGGGATCTGGAATATTCTATTTCAGCGTTTGGTTCTTAAAGTTTAACTGCTGGTTTGAAAGCTTTGTTAATTAAAATTACAAAATCGTATTAACAATCTTTAAGGCCTGCCAAACATGGACAGTAAAGATGTTGAAGAAATATTCAAAGGAGTATTAACGGATGAATCGCAAGAGTCTCAAGAATCATCTGTTTTTCCTGTACAATCCCAACCAACGCATCCACCTTCTTCTTCAACGCCGTTGGTGTCGCCTTCGCCACATCCCGGTATGTAGCGTGAATAAATATTGTTCATAAATCTGGCAGAATTCTGAAGTGGAAAGTCTAAACACAGTTCCGATTAGTTGAATAGATTTTTACGATGCCAAGTGAGCAAATACCATAAGCATGTCTTAAAGAAGCGATCATAGCACAAGACAAGACTTCTCCATTTCTGAAAAAGTAAAATTTTGCAGATTATACACGAGTACATGATCTGACGTTGTTCTATGAGATACATAAGTAGGTTGCGAATGACTAAACTTTTCCGTTACCAAAAATTAACATCTCGCAATGTCTGAATGCAAAACGAAGTCCTGTCTGTTTGTAATATTAATTTATACTAGTTTGAATAAATTTATTTTACACTTTATTGTAGACAAATGAAATTGCATTTGGTCCGCGCCATTTGTAGATTTTATCGTTAGCGAATTATGTTGAAACTTTCTTTTGCATTTGCTCTCAGGTCAATGTTACAATTTTTCACAGTATCCAATTAATTTACAAAAAATTTCTACAATACAGGTATCATTACAGGATTGCAAACAGGGTTGAGCTTAAGCAGGCCACAGCTGCCTGGCAACTTGCCTTCAGTTGGGCAGTCGAATTTAAATTCTCCGATGAGTTTTCCACCGCCATCTCCATACCATTCCGAGTACAGCAAGTAAGAAGCTAACGCATTCCTTATTTTATATAGTTTTTATTTTTTGAAGTTAATTGTTTTTCCGAGAATAGGACTAACAGAGTTCAGGGATGTTACTAAAAACTCTTCCAGTAAATCTCTATTCCTAACTCTCTCGTTATCAATTAACGTGTCTCATCTATTTATACGGTAATATTTTCAATTCAACGAGCCATCAGGCGTCAGTCTATTTTCAATCTCAACATTTCCCTCCTTTCTTTCGTAATTACTTGGTATACAATAAATGATAAATTTGCGAAACTATACAAATACGGATATTTCTCTTTTTCACTCCTTTCTCCTTTCTATTATTAACATCTTATCACCGTTGTTTCGTGTTTCTCCTCCTCCTTTATTCTTCTCTCTTTCTCTCTCTCTTTCACTTTTCCCTTTCTTTCTCCCCTGCCTTGAAGATACCTCCTGTTCTTGCTATTTTCAAATTTCTTTTCATTTTCTGAGATTTCATCTCTGTTTCTTTACACTCCTTGTTTTCCAAATCTTATTTATTCTCCACTGTTCTTGTACCTTTTAAAATGTTTAGCGATCTGTACTGCTAGTGTGCTTTTCCCACATCTGTTGCAATTGGCATTTCTTACATCTTTCCATTTTGTCATCATTCCAAAACTCTCGTCTCTTTTCAACAATCTTTCAGCATTTTCTCTTCGGTATCCATTCTCACTTTCTCCTCAAATTTTACTGCCCTTCTGCCCGCTGCTATTTTTATCTTATCCTTTTTTAATTCTTCTTTATACTTCGTTCCACGAGAGACCAACACGCTTCCGAAGCCAAACGCGTCCAGTTCGGTCAGATCCCGCCCAACTCTTCGCCCACTTTGCCTTCTCCAGGTAACCGAAGGGGTCTCAGCTGGCCAGACCCAGTTATAGCCGGGTATAGTATCTTTTTTATTTAATTCTTTGTTGGCTGCACAGCATATGTGGAAAATTTTGAAATAAGTTTTCGATCTTACATTTTCTGAATATTTCGAAAAAAATCAGATGAAAAAATGGAGAACAGGCCGATATTGACGTTTGAAAGACTTGGCGCGGGGTACAAATGTACGATATTATAGGTACAATACTGAGTACGATACCTTGGCTATCCCTACCCGACCCCCACTCCGCCTGAACCTGCCCGACACTGTGTCTGGCTCTTGTGGAACGGAGTATAACTATGTAGCCTGATATTGTTTTTTCTACTCCTAGTATCCACCTCGAGTATTTGTCGTGCAATTTCTCTACTACCTGTCTCTCCTCCCATCCCCATCCCCATCTTGTCTGTTTATATTATCAAACTTAATCTTCAAATAATTTTACAGCAGTCCGCAATTCAGTCCTGCATTTTCGGAACCACCTAGTCCATGGTTGAATCCAGAGGAAGAAGGCACAGTGCCTGCCAGTGGAAGTAGCGCTGCTATAACATACAACCAACGGAGCAACGTCAAAATGGAAGCTGATGAGCCACTTGGATCTGGTGCAACAATATCTGCAGTTCTGTTTGCGAATATTAATCATCCCGAATGGAAAACAGAATATCCAGGTAAAATCTACTGATATACGATATTTATAGTATTTCATGTATCCAGTTACTTGGATTGCAAGTTTATAACTCGCGCCGTTAACTTAACTCCCACGTTTAGCTCTTTCCCTCGTGCTATGCCAATGCGTTTCCACCAAAGTACAATTTTATCTCTGTTGGCACTCATATTTCTTGTTTTGACCATCATCCATTTGGACTAAAGCCCTACCGCCAGTGTTACAAATATATTCCGTTATGGTCTTTGAACAAAAATTGCGCAAACTTGTGAAATTCTTTGCATTCGGTGATTCCGGTTTGAATCAGTCTATTCTAATGGACAATTTATTCATGACAACAAGCCATATATCATTGTATCAACTGGATCATTTTCAAAAATTAACTTACCCATAGATGTATTTGTGAATAACAGTAAAACAGTTCATATTATTACGAATCTCTATGGATTACAATGTGCTTCTCAAGAAAATTTTTAATCTTCCATTAATAGTAGAATTATTTGACGATTAGATATAACATAAAATTTGAAATCTTTCATTAAATTCTATTTCTGCTTGTTGATAAATAACATTAATTTACGAAATTCAAACGAATTATTTGTTACGATTCTGTAGTTCTGGAAAGAGACAATATAACTAATATTGTGCTGTAACTGTATGCCAAAAAAAAATTAACGGATTGATTCGAGAGTGATTAAATATTTTCACAGTCCGATACCCGTGAAAATTTAGTGCTGGTAGTGAAAATAATTCTTTGACATTCTAGTCTGGGCCGAACGCTGTAAGCAGATACTAAAACGGTGGCGTGCTTTGCCTAATGAAAAGAAAGCTCCTTACTTAACTCAAGCTCGGGATAATCGAGCAGCAATTCGCATGAAGAAAACTCAACAGGTATGGATATATTGCGTTATTCAAATACGTGCATTAATAAGAATATGAACGGTAAAATATTTTTGAATTCTATTGCAATAAGTTGTGTCCATTTTCGAGGGTGTCTTGTGCTAACATACAAGTCAGACTAACAGCTAGTCCTTTGTGTTACGTTATGCTCCATTTAGTACTATTCACTGTAATTAATATCTGGTATTTTTCATAAGCTTATTTGGCATAGTGAAGTACTATGAAAACTTCACACTTTACTGGCTTTATATTCATTTTGACGACGAAAAGGACACTTTCTGTTCTTGCCTGAAAATCAAGCTCAAACTTTGGATCGGTAGTGGTACAACAAAACAAAAAAGAAAAAAAAAAAATATTGCCTAGTTTCGTAATTGCGAATGTGACAATATTTTAGTTATCTGTCATTGGCTCTGATCAATTTAAATAGCGCTGACTACTTGAAAAACTGTAGGTTCAATAACTGTAAATTTAATCTGGCGTGCAATTCCTCTATTTTTTTTTTTATTTTCCTCTAAATCCTTTTACTTGCCTGAAAATAATTTCACCCGAAGAACCGTTCGGGAGTATGGCAACTTTGGGGCATTGAAATTTCAATAGAATGAGTCACACAATGATCTATGCTTTCAGTTGGTGTTTATCAATTATATTACGCTGTTTAAAGAAAAAATATACATATCGGGTAGTCATTAAATATGGCTGATATAGCGTGTGTGAAGTTCATCCACGTTTGGTTAGGCCGGATAAACTTCAATACACTCCATCAGCCACATGTAAGAAGAGAATAGCTATCTCACTTCAAACAAACCCCAAAGTAAGTTACAGTGAAATGACAGGTCAAACGAAAGTTTGGTAACTATTCAAATTTGTTAAAAATTACGAAGAATCATCGATTTGAACAAAAAATTAATGCTCAATCTTGCAGCTCGTACGGGAATCACCTACTTTGCGCACTTGTATCGTAATGTACTATTAACGTCTAATTCGCTGTATGGAAATCTTCATGTTGTGAATTCTTTTCAAAACATGAGTGAAAATTTATTCAAGCTGTGTACAGCGAGAAGCGAAATCACTTCATAATATCAAATAATCGGAATGACCGTTTGTGCCGTGTTTATTTGACGTGAAAAACCACATACCGCATTTATATAGGTATGATCTGATCAATGGATTATTTTGCTTTACCTTCAAAGCTAACAATAGTTTAATTGTAATCAGAAATTGTTTTTCATTTCATTTAAAAATGTATTTATCTTTGCTGGGCATTCCAGGTGAACTCAGCCAACATTTAATCTGTACCCATTTCGATTTAATCACTGATTTTTTCTTACATTACTTGACATGAAAGGAATAGTATTTTGTTTGGATTTTTAACTCTAATACTTTATTCGGTATGAATATTTGAATATCAATTGTTTCCACTGATCAGCATATTTTCAATTGGCCATAACTGTCGATCGCAAAACAGGATTATCAAAATTACGTTCATCAAAATTTTTTGGGCTGAAATCTACTTTTTGAAGATGAAATCGAAACAGAGCTCCAACTCGTTTACAAAAACGGAATTAAACTTCAAAATATGCAGCAAATTTTTGCGATGCATGAAATTTTTCATTTTCTGTTGATACCTTTTGTCAAAGAAATAATTGGAGGAATAACTATTTTAGCAATAGGTTTAAACTGTTCGTTGCTGTGGAGAAAATTTTTAGGAATTGTTTTGGACAAAATTAAAAATTTTATACGTTGCAAAATCTCACTTTTTATATGTTGACGAGTTGGAGATTCGCTTCGATTTTATTTCCGAAAAGTACATTTCAAGCCAAAAATTTTCATGGACCTAATTCTAATGATTCTATTTTGCTTTCGCAAGTTATGGCTGACTGAAAACATACTGATCAGTGGAAACCATCTACATTCAACAATTCATATCGACTCAACTATGTGAGTCAATATTCTAAATAAATACTAATAACCCCAAAAACTGTAAGAAAAAATCAGCAGGGAGATCAAAATTGGTAAGAGTCAGACGTTGGTCGCATAAATGTAGAATGCCTCTTATACATTATAAGTAAAAAAATGTATGTGAGACAAACCACAAATAGCGTCATGGGTTCTGGGCCTCAAAATTTCGATTTCAAATTTTCGTTAATATTTTGTTGAACACGTCAAAATGAATAAACTGTGAAAGTTTGAAATTTTTTGCTACATAAGTAACAGAGAAACACCTATTTTTGTGTTTTTCTCATTTATTTTGTTTTGAAGGCTTTCCTTTGACCTGAAAAGATATATAGTACATCGATATCATTATTTTCATCGGAAATCTTCTGAATTTTTCAAAAAAAATATTTAAAAAATTTTATATTTGAATTTTCACTATGAAAAATGAGTTCAAAAGTCAAAAATCGAAAAATGACACCGTTCCCCAAATTTATTTTTATTTTTATTTTTTTTGAAAAGCTGAGACTATTTTACATGAAATCCATGCATAAAAAAAGCCCGGGCACTGTGAGTTCGACGATTAAAAAGCAAAAATGTAAAACAATCGCTTTATTGAAGCTTTACGCAAACGCTTTTGCTTCTGTCGAGTTTTTTAGTTGTCTACCCATGCGACTGTTACAGTGCCCGGTTTTTTTTTAAGCATAGATTTCATGTAAATTTGTCTCAGCTTTTCAAAAAAAAACAAAAAAAATCAAAAAAAAATTTGGGGAACGGTGTCATTTTTCGATTTTTGACTTTTGAACTCATTATTCATAGTGAAAATTCAAATTTAAAATTTTGAAAATATTTTTTTTGAAAAATTCAGAAAATTTTAGATAAAAATAGTGATATCGACGTACCATATACTTTTTTAAGTCAGAGGAAAGCCTTAAAAACAAAATAAATGAGAAAAACACAAAAATAGGTGTTTCTCTGTTACTTACAAAGCAAAAAATTTCAAACTTTCACAGTTTATTCATTTTGATGTGTTCAACGAAATATAAATGAAAATTTTAGATCGAAATTTTGAGGCCCAAAAACCCATGATGCTATTTGTGGTTTGTTTCATGTACAATGTACACCCAACGAGATTGCTTTTGATCTCTTCCGGTTTGGGCGATTCTCATTTTACGTTGGCAACAGTAGCGTCTCGCAGCGGGTCGCGACGGACCAGCGTACGAGCAAAGCTCAACCCGTAACTGTCAAACTGATCTCACCTCAGAATGTAAAACTCCTAGACACTGAAATATAATATTTCAGTGCTCCAAGAGTAATGCGATTGTCGAAAAGTGCTATAACTTCGAAGTCTTTATTTAATGAACAATTCAGATGATTGAAGAACAGGGATTTCTTGTAGATTATTCAATTCTATAGAGGGTCACAGTCGAGGAACCTTGAGAGAAGACGCTGAAGCTGACAAATAACAGATTGCAATGTGGTTTGATAAAGGGATGGTAAAGAGTCCCACGAATCCAGCAGAGTGCTACGGTTAGACTCCAATGAACTCCATTTTATACTCAACGTGTACGCTGTGCGTTAGATTTCGATAAGTGTTAGTTTGTATTCTGCGCTTATGCTGTTTGTTAGACTTCGATAGAGTCTATTTCATACTCTGCATTCATGCAATGCTTTGGACTCCGATAAACTGTACTTAATACTTTACATCTACGCTGTTCGTCGGAGAAGCGCTTTGATAAGCGCAGGTTTATACTCTACGTCTACAAAGTGCGTAGGACTTTGATAAGTTCCTTTTTACATTTTCGTATCATTTAGTCAGAAGGAGACGGTGAGTTAACATTGTACGTTGGACTTCAATGCGTGGAATATAAAATGAAACCTATCGAAGTCTGCGTAGACGTAGGATGTAAGATGAAGTCTATCGAAGTCACATGCATAGCGTCAACTTATAGCCGCGTTTTGACTAGTTGATACAAAAGTATGGAATAGAACCTATCGAAGTTCAACCCACTGCGTGGACGCAGAGTATGAAATTGAGCTAATCAAAGTCTAACGCACTGTGTGGACTTTGAGTATGAAATAGAGTTCATCGGAGTTCAGCGGTAGCACTTTCCTGTATTCGTCGGACTCTTTACCGTCCCTTTATCAAACCACATTGCAATCTGTTATTTGTCAGCTTCAGCGTATTCTCTCAAGGTTCCTCGGACTGTGATCCTCTATGAAATTCAATAATCCACAAGAAATCCCTGTGCTCCAATCATCTGATTCGGTTATTAAATAAATATAATAATGGTACAGTCGATCAAGTCGAGTCAAATATATTTATTCGTCCAACGTTTCGACAACGATTCGTTCTCCTCTTCAGGGATTATGATACATGAGAAGAACAAGAATTAAAAATAAAAATAAAAAATATATCATGAAAAATGAATAATAAAAAATAAAAATAATTATAACTAACAAAGATACGATTAGAAAGTAAGTGGCATGATACGACAACATAGTAAAACTAAGGATACCTCGGTGAGAAGGTGAGACAGTCGTCCATTTAAAAGCGCTAGTAAAAGTATGGAATTCGCATGTTCGTATCAACAACAAAACAAACACCAACAACAACAAACAAAACAATCTCTTATGTTGGGGAAACCAAGAGAGAACTAGGTGTTAGAGTTAAGGTACACCAGGACAACTTCTTCAGAAACCCGTCGCGTCATTCGATGGTGACTAAACACCAAGTTGCTTTCAATCATACTTTCGCTTGGGACTGTGTTAAAATCTTGGACAGGGAGATTAGTTGGCATAAACGCATTACCTCTGAAATGCTCCATATTAATTCCAACTAGCTCCTCTGAACATCAAGGAGAATACGAAAAACCTATTCCAACCTTACTCCAATATGTTAACCCGGTTGCGGTCAAAAAGCGTTTCGTAATTGAGTAATACATTGTTTCTGAACTGCTGACTGGGTTGTGACATTACCGTTTTGAACTTATGCGCTAGTCATTATTGATTGTCACTGATTGTAGTCAGTTTCGATATTCGTCCGCTATTTGTTGACATTGGATCACCTGTCAGTCTACGGTCGTTCTAGATTTGCATTAGCCGCAGTATCTATGTGTACATCCGCAAGGCCGTTGGATGTTTATATTATCTTGACCAGTTTTATAATGCTTGACTCGTTACCGTTTCAACGATTCAATTCTTGTTTATCAATGACAAACACGGTTCTTAATTACACTCTAAGTGTACACCGACGGTTTTTTAATGTTTATGTATTATGGTTTTGTTGTTGATACGAACATGCAAATTCCATACTTTTACTAGCGCTTTTAAATGGACAACTGTCTCACCTTCTCACCCAGATATCCTTAGTTTTGCTATGTGTCGTATCATGCCACTTACTTTCTAATTGTATCTTTGTTAGTTATAATTATTTTTATTTTTTATTATTCATTTTTCATTATATATTTTTAATATTTTTCATTTTTATTTTTAATTTTTGTTCTTCTCATGTATCATAGTCCCTGAAGAAGACAACGAATTGTTGTCGAAACATTGGACGAATAAATATATTTGACTCGACTTGATCGACTGTACCATTATTATGATGACCTCGAGTGACACATCATTTACTATTGAATAAATATATCTCATAGTAAAGTGGACTTCGAAGTTATAGCACTTTACGACAATGGCATTATTCTTGTAGCACTGAAATATTATATTTCAGTGTCTAGGAGTTTTACATTCTGAGGTTAGATTAGTTTGACAGCTACGGGTCAGGGATCAGAATCAACCTCGTCGGGTGTACAAATATACAAACCTACAGGATCATTTATAATAATCTTGCCATAGTAAGTACGGTGTATGAGAATTTTTAGGATGTCCTAGGGTGTCCTTTTGACTATAGCTCTTTGAGAGATCACGTGACTATCTGACTAGCCATTTGGAACAGAAACCTGTAGGCTAAAGTTCTATACATTCCTATAGACCATATTTTCTATGACCAGATTATCATGTTTGAGCCTGTTTATAGGCAGATCATATTAGATTATTGGTAGTTTCTTCTAGGAGGTTTCAAATCCGGAATAGCAGTTTTAGCGCGTGTATACTATCGACATAGAACGTGGTTCGATTATAGTCATATATTAAAACTTGCATGACACAGCTGTGTCAATGTTAAATGGAAAAAAAAGTTTTAAAATCATGTCGAATGAAAATTTGAATTATGTGTGATAGCTGTGTCCCACGAAAGCTGACAAAGGGAAGGATATTTCAATACAATATAAATCTTTTCTTCTCAATGAAGTCTATAAAGCCTTTGAATCACAGTTGCTCACAATAAATATTTTCGATGGTACTCGTTATTTTTTATCAGTGTAACATTTTACTTATAAATATATCCGCACTACTTAGTCTATTTGCTGCACAAATCGTTTGTATTTATTACACATAAATCTTTCATATTGATCATTGTAGTATATTATTACTGGTAGACTAGTATGCTGTATATAAAATCATGTACTATTCGGAGCTATTGCTAAAATACATCGATGGTATAATGACACATATTTGTCACGTTTATATATGAGGATTTTCACGCAAAGTCGGTCAGGAAACGACTCACCTATATTTTCGATATTTTTCAAAAGTCTTAACCCAACGTACCAATCCTGGACTTAACACGGGAAAAAATTTCAATTTCTTATCAGAATTTTTGGCTTATCCATACCTCAGGTGTAGAATTGCCATGTATCAGCAATTCATCATCTTAGAAGAAGACTTTTCATAGTTGAAAATTGTCAGTATTTTCGGCAGTTTTTGTAATTCTTTGTAATATTTTGAAAATCTTTTTTAGGTCACTTCAGAATGATTTGAACACTACGAGATACTTACATTACGTTATTGGCATAATTGTTACGAATGGGCTGCTTCTTATTTTTGATTTTGCTCAAAGTGCCATAAAAAATGTGTAAAATCTTGTTACAACTACGCTTAAAAGAAAATGTTGAGTATTTAATTAATAAAACATCATCAAAGACTGGATAATAATCACTGTTCATAATCAGTCATCTATAGCAATTTCTAAAAAGGTCAATAGTCGAAGTTTTGAGTTTTTGATATTTTCTACCTAACATGCTGAATTACGTATTTACATGTTTGAGCCAAACAATCTGAAAGTAATCGAAATACCTTACTTCGACTGTTACTCCAACCACGCAAAACTGCGCTACGTTTTTAAAGAGCTGAATGCATTTCATGATCATTTTCGCTTAGTGATTCCCATATCCCCAATCATTTTCTGAGAGCATTAATGCTCGTCCACTTTAAAAAGTTGGCACTTGATTACATATGAGGTATTCCATGCAGAACCGATAAACGATTACCCATGTCATTTTTCATTTTCACACGGGAGTTTTCGTGTGGTAGCACGACCTTAGAAAACCTCGCAACAAAAATTTCAATTTTCTTGTCAGTCACTCGTCTTTAGCCTATGAACGTTTAAAACCAATCTCAAAAACTGTCCACTCAATTTCTATGACTGAAACATAAAAATATTTGGTTTTTAATATAAGAAATTCTCTTTTCAATTTTCGAAATGATGGTTTTTTTTTTTATTCAAGTTTTAGATTGTAGGGGATTACAGGAAGAGGTCTTGGGTTTTACCTCATCGAATATCAGTATGAAGATAGAAAAGACGATTATACAAAACAATCAAAAATACATCCTTCAACTGTGGAGTTCGTATGAGAATTTTTTATATCGAAAACCGAATATTTCAAGTTTTAGTCATAAAGACTGACAGGCGCGTTTTTGAGATGGGATTGAAAGTTCGTATGCTTAAGACGAGCGACTGACCAGAAAATTGAAATTTTTTTTGTCAAGGTTTCCAGCGGTCGTACGACCACTTGAGAAATTCCTAGTGAAAATGAAAATATCATAGTCAATAATTTATTGCGTTGGCATGAAGTGTACGCCATGTACATATAACTTTGCATTGAATATCGATAAACGCCTTAGGCTTGAGTATTTTATACAATGGTTAACTATAATTGTAACGTGTATGTATATCGTTCGATATGTTGAACATTTAGTACCTATACAAAAAAAAAAAAAACCATGTGAGTAAAATGTGTGAATGAGGCACCCCTTGAACCGACAGATACCCAAGGATTTACCAAGCACGACCCCAGTCACTGCAACAAGCGCACCTACCATCACCACCAAATCCGTCACATCTATAACATCGGCCCAAGTTTCTTCGGTAGTAACTGTGGCCAGTAGCCAAAAGCAAATTGGACTTTTGGCCTCGGTCATCGGTGATAAGTCACAGGAGAAGACTGGGGTAGCTGGGTCTACAACAGGAGTATCAGGGGCGACATCTAGCAGTGTTCATCTAGCGGAGGTGTGTGCGGTGCAGGGACCGCCAAGGCAGCTAACATCTCTCTCCCCGAACCCATCCCCGACACTTTCCACCCCACCCTCTACCCCTAGACCTAACTCTGTCAACTCTGTAAATTCCATTAACAGCCTGGTACACCAAGAGGTAGCCGGTGGCCAGGCTAAAGTAGCACAGTTACCAGCCACGCCTTGCACATCAGCTTCTTACTGCAACCTGGGGAGCGGTGACGGGCAACATCAAACATCACCATCCCAGCAACGTCCTTTACCTCTTCACCCTACCACCAGTACTAGCGCTGTTACTAACAATCTAAACATCCCTCAGGCGTCCCCTGCTGCCAACGTGGTGGTGGGGTCTAACTCTATACGTCAATTATCCTCGATAGACCACCAGATTAGAGTACTTACCCCATCTGAAATCATGCGCACACTCCCATCCCTCAGCCAGGAGCACTACGATCCGCCACCCACTGCAATTATTCACACTGTACCTGTACAGGCCCCGCCTATGGTGAGCCACTCATACTGTGCCTACAGTGTCTTGCCTTGCCACGTATCTGATCGAAGTCTAGCGATTCTTTTTTTTCTTTCTCTTTTTTTTTGTTTTTATTTTCCTTTTGTTCAGTTCAAACTGTTCTACCGTCACTTTCATTATTTATTCCATAGTCAAAGTAAATTCTTTTGAAAAAGATTCTGTATTTTGAGTAACGAGCTGGCTTTGTTTTTCTTTTTCTTGGTGTATCGTATATACGTTAGACTATGCCAGAAAAAATCGATTTAATCGATTTAATATTTCTCATTCAAATAACATTGGAAAACTTTGGTTTGCTTCTTCTGAATTCTATAACTTGCGAACGGATTTATATACAGAAATGACTGAGACATATTCTTGGAATTGAATGATCTACAAAAGTGATCTGTAGTCGATAAACCCACTCGTTCGAAATTTATTGGTCCATGAGATGACCAATAACTTTTGAACAAGTGGATTTATCATATGACTACTACAAATCTTTTTTGTAGAGCATTCAATTGCCTACAAGACTATATCTCGGTCCTTTCTGTATATTAATCCGTTGGTGAGTTATGAAATTCAGAAGAAGCAAATAAAAGTTTTCCAATGTTATTTAAATGGGAAATAAAAAACGCGACGATGTGCCTCTAAATATTGATATTAAGAGCTCATATTTTGAGAGGATTTTTTTTCTTATCACTAGCAACAATATTTTCAATCTAACTTTTAAAAAGAAACAGACTAAACAAAAATGGTCGATTTTTTTGGTACAGTGTATATATGTACCGCCAGGGAAACGGTATCTGTCGCCGCCTAACTTGATGCAACTGAACATACTAGTGGTTTTAATTTCCTTCAAGTTGTCACGAGATAAAAAACAGCACACTGATTCAACAGAGGAGCAAAGGATGCTTTTGTTTCGTGCCAACTTTAAGAAAATTATAACCACTCGTATGTTCAGTTGCATTAAGTTAGGCGGCGTAGGCGACAGATACCATTTCCCTGACTGTACATGTAAACGTATACATGTAGAAGAACATGTCACTGTCCTAATACATCATGATTTATACCTAATTGATTACTTTTTGCCAATTTCTATTTATTCGGAATGATCAGATTATTCTTATTCTTACCAAGATTTATTTTATACAAATTATTATCATAATTGTGTGGCTGTTATATAGATCAATCTGGTTGTATATTTAACATCCATAATGGGTATTATATGATTTCTTACTTGTTCACTAAATTTTCACTTTATTTAATCAACAGCTGTTAAACAACATATTTTTTTCCTCAATGGCATGTTGACGACATCTGGTAGTGGATTTTTTATATTATACAAATTTCATTTTTTTTTTTAAATACCCTTACAGATTTGCCCGGATCAAAGCACTCTTCTGTTCCATCTACATTTCCTTTCCTTGAAACTAACTACTCTGCTTATTTTCAAAACTTTTCTTGGTCATTGTAGCTTTTTAATATATTGTTGTATCGTAAATGTATCGTTTGAACCATAGTTAAGAAAACATTGTATATAGGCTCCGTTTGATTTAAATGCTGTACAGCACTGTTGAATGTCAATTTTGCAGATAATAATGCAAAGCTTGTTATCACATAATTCCTAAATTCTAGAAGCAACTCCGAGTGATCGAATTCTTAATAATGGCTAGCAAAAAACGTGTGGCATAGAAAATAATGCTATTCAAGTTTTTTTTTTTGTTATTATTTGTCTTTCTTCTTTAATATTAACTAACACACATGATAATACAATGAAGCAATACTTAATACAATCTCTACCCTTTTTTTTATATTATCATTAGTGAGATATTGATAGTCTGGAAGAGGGGTTCAATCCAGCCTACCAGTTGATCAACTATGCAAAGCAATGCCACAGTTGTGGGGTTGAAAGGATTGGAATGTCCTATTTTGTATCCTCTCCTTTCCAGCCCCATAATTAATAGAGCAGAGTAAATGCACATGCAGTCGTATAGCGTCGTATAACACTGTCTTCCTCTAACTATCAAACAATCAAACAATGCAACAACGAACTCATTATTTATTTATGTCTGATGATCTTGATACTGGCACACAGTTTTAAGTATGGTTACATGATCAATAAATATGAGATAGAATCAAGTTTCAATGAACTACATCATGAGGTTTCAGTAGAACAACATAGTCTAGTCCGTGTGCACCGAATCACTTGTATCTTATTACCCAGTACAACTTAGCCAATAACGCAGTCAATCAATTCTCGCGAGTAAGAAGTTTGAGAATTCAAT
The DNA here is from genome assembly GCA_963924015.1 of Macrophya annulata. Taxonomy (NCBI): domain Eukaryota; kingdom Metazoa; phylum Arthropoda; class Insecta; order Hymenoptera; family Tenthredinidae; genus Macrophya; species Macrophya annulata. The sequence goes on from OZ001258.1 coordinate 16,613,781, forward strand.
TGACATAAAATTCATAAGATTGATGTGAATTGATCTATAAATTCAAATCAACAATTTTATCAAATAGAATAGCAAAATCCCTTTTTGAGTGAGGACTCGAGTAAATTTGAAGTGGTTGATGAGATCAAGTTTTGAATTGATTACGTTGTTGGCAGAAATTAGCTGGCTAATGGCAATTATGTATCGTCGCTTCTGCATACTTAACAGTATTGTTCAACCGAACCCTCACAGTAGGCATTTGAAACAAAAATTGTGCATGCATGTTGTTTCAAATTACAATATGACGAAAATCTTGGTTCGATCATAATTTTCTCATAATGTAACGGATCTTCAATGTAAATTATGTCTTGTGTATAATTATTTTAGACGGTGGCTGGTTGTTGTTTCCAATATCTTGCTGGACATATTAATTTATTAACAGAATTCTATTCCGTTGAATGATAAGATTTGAAGTTTTATTTTGGCTGGTTGTCATTGGAGCTCGCATTCTTTCACATAAGCTGCTTGATATTAGTTTTAGCCATATAATCATTACGGCCTACTCACAAAGTAATATACCTATTATTTTTTAGGGAATTTCTCTTAAAAACGACTTTGACCATAAGCAAAGATTTTATACTTTGCTGAAAACAAACGGCTTAAGAACCAAGCTTGTTGACGAACACGATTATAGCTACATTCAGATTGCATTAGAGAAATTTACAGATATGTAATTTAAAGTAATCCGAAAAAAAGTTCAAATTGTTGCTGTAATAATATTGGGTCTTTGATTAGAAATTTTTAGTTCGACATTGTTATAGAACCATCAATTGCCGGTGTAATGATCATGTGGCATTGTTTAAAGCAAACGGTAATAACTTTTTCTTAACAGGAGCAGGATAGGCTTTCAAACAGGGATCAATCGAGCCGAGAGGCTGACCAAGAACGTCGATGGAAGCAACTGCAAGCAATGCGTCAGCATCAAGCACAAATGCAACAGCAAGTTATTCACGAACAACGTGTGAATGGTAAATGTTTAACAGCTCGGAAAAAAAATGATCCCACTTACTGATAGTTATAGCTTAAAGGAATTTTACCGGGTGTAAAATCGATTTTAGAATAGTATCTTCATAAAATGACTGTAACTGAAGAATAACAGCCTAGAAGTATAGCCGCACATCTTCCTTTAAAAAAATTCTGTGCTCTTCACCAACTACGAAATTATTCCACATTCGAAATTCAAATGCTTACTAAATTGTGGGCTATCCATTTTGGAGATCCAAATCTATTAAATCCTGACAAAATCATAGTATGATTTCCGAACTTGTATACCGTGAGGTTTTGAGGAAAGGAAGCACAGGATGCAGGCAACCCAATAGTCAAATTCTCGAAGATTTCCGAAGTCATTGTATCCGCAAATAATTACATGGGACGAGAACCCCCACCATGCGGTTGAACTGACAAATACAATGTCTTCGGAAATCTTCGGGAATTTGACTGTTGAGTTGCCTGCATGCTGTGTTTCCTTCCCTCATAACCTCACGGTATACTGATATATCTTTGATTTTACGTAAAAACTGTCGCCACACCTTTTTGGTTTTGTATTTGTCGTTTGTCCGACCTACAATCATACTACGAAGATCATGATCTATAATCCATGTAATTCCTGAGGTAAACTCATTGTAAGTTTAATATTACATTTGTCGTCATTCTGTGCTCCCTCAATTTTGTCACCGTATATAGAAAGTTGAGTATGAGCATTCTCAGTGTGTACAATGGTCGATTCCTAGCAATCAGCACTTGTCAATAATTGTGTAGTTATTCAAGTTTATGATATAATATCTTCACTGCTTAGTATAAAGATTGACTGCAGTGGTGAGTACATATTATAAATGTATTTTCCATCATTCTACAGCAATGGCTAGAGTACACAGGCAGATCAACGAAGATGGCACGACTCAAATAAGCACTGAAAATGCCCCGGGGTTAATAACTCAATTACAAGTCTCTACAGCTCAGGTAAAAACAATAAAGTTCTCTATAGCTCTCACTTTCGCAGTACTTGTATTTTATGTATTAACACAAGCAGAGTGAGCTTCTGCCGGCAACTAATAATGTTATTGATTCTGGCATAATTACATTTAATGATTTCGATATCACAAGGATGGAAATCATATGGGACCTATGGCATCTCCGTCTCCTGGATCTCGCGTGACATTTGCAACACCTCCAATCAAAGTTACTCGGAGTGTAGCTCCGCAAAGTCCACTTCAAGGTATTACCCGCCTACCAAATCAACAGTGTGCTGCAGGTACTCGTCCAGTGGGTACTGTGGTGCGGCCTGGCATACCTAGTAGTTTTGCGCAGCCTCCTTCTCCTTTTTCGCCACAAGCTCCTCAATCTCCTCATGATTTCCCACAATCTCCAGCAGCCTCCCAATCGCAGGATCATTTTCAACGCTTTGAATCATCAGAACCATACAATCAATCTCCACAAAATTCTAGACCCCAATTTGCTAGTACACCTTCTTACGCAACTTCACCTCGGAATGATCCATTCTCTCAACCTCCTGGAACCCCTCGTCCATTGTTCAATGCTCCTACACCTCGTTCTTCGCCACATGTTTATGCCCCATCTCGAACTCCCGATCCTTACAGCAGTCAACCACCTACCCCATCTCCGGCTCCTAGTTATACATCACCCAGGCCAGAATCAAGACAGGAAACTCAGCCACAGGAGCTTTTTAATCAACAGCCAGAAGTTAATCGTCAACTGCGAGACTTGCTCCAACGCCAACAGTATAATAAAAAATTGGAACCTCTTGGCACTTCGTGGAATCAAGGTAATTTCTCTGCAATAATAGTTTCTCAAATATTACAATTGAACGGGTGGGAATGAAAAGGATACAGTTGTGAAAAAAATTTGAAATTTCGAGTCAAGTACAGTTTTCTGGGTTTAAATTTCCAAAGCTTTTCTCACTTTCACCTTTTTCATTCTAACTCCTTGAATTGACTTGCTTCATTATAAACTGTTGAGCATTCAACTACTTGGTATCCTATGTTTGCTTTTCATCATCTACTTTGTATATTTATTTAGATGGACAAGCTGGGAATGAGAATGCTCAGCCACAATTTGACGGGGGCCATGCTCAAGTTCCTCAACATTCCCAAGCCTCGGTGAACACAGGAGAGGGTACTTTCAGGCACCCATTACCACCTAGTATCGTGAGACCAAGAATACCAATTCAGCCAAATGTCCTCATACGCAATCCTATCGGTATAATCAACTGTTAAATCAATAATATTTATTAATACACAACTAAATGCGAGGTTGCTTATTTCAAAGACACAGTAATTTAGCTTCACTATTGCAAATGTACTAGATTGAAAATAAGTTGTGGAGTATTCAGCACAATGACAGGTCTGTTTGTTGCTTCTACATTTTCTCCATTGAGCTTACTGGTGTGGAAGAGTGATCTTTTTACTGCTTCAGTGTGCAGAGCCAGTATGAAGTACGCATTATAATATTTTCTACCAGCTCACCAAGTTCATCGGTGTACACTTGGTGCACACCTAAACAGTGAATGGGCACTACCACTGGTATTACATTCAGTGTACACTGCTGTGTAATCAGTTAAAAACTGTGTAATCAGTTAAAAGCGCTAGTTTGTTGTTTCATTGTAGTGATAATGGTAGAATTCACTTTTAAATGGAGATAAACGTTTATATTGACGTAATGTTTGAAATGATAACAGACAAAATTCAACAATATCCACCTTAATATTCTTTTACTCATTGTCAGCCAGTTTCCACTACGGGATGTTTTCGAGCATTTGTATATTGCAACGTGAGCTAAAACAAACATGTCTTACAACTTCAGTCATTCATTATCCGATAACCCTTACCCTACTGAAAAAATTGCTTTACCTGAGGTTCTAATCCAATCCAGTCACTCATCTTTATGCTAACAGGATAGCTAACTACTACTCTCCCAACACAGGGTAACCTGTTTTTTAGAAAACTACACAGTCGCTAAAATATCCTCTTTGTAATTAACACAGTCACATGCCCCGGGGTGGAAACTTTATAGACAGCGAATTACGCGATTGGTTTGTTCCAGGTAGACCATTGTAGCGCTTGTGTTGTTATACAAAGATTGAAGGTCACTATATGACATGATATCTATTTATTTGTTTATATATTTGTAGACTTATTATTACTTATTAGGGTGTTGGTCACATGTGATTACACATTAGACCTAAAGAACAACAACAACTTATTAGGGTGTCCATTATTTTGGTCATTTTGGAATTTTATCCATCCTACTAAAAGATTATGTTCACATTATGGAAACAAAAATTTCTACCAAGTTTAAGCCTAATGCAATAATGTTAACCCTTCTCCACAAACGATCGAAAATTTAAATGTAAAATAGATTGGTTATTTCGATTTTTAATTAATAAATTTTTGTTGTCAACTAAAATCGATTTAAAAAAAAGTATCTTGCTAAGATTGCCTGTAAGATTGACTTTCATACCTTCTATTAAATGTAGAACAAAAAAATACCGAAAAAGTTTAAGTATTTTGTAGTTTTATTCAGTGATTCTTTGCTATTTTAAAATTTGAATAAAATGGAAAAAAAAATTAAAATTTTTTTTTTAGGTGCGTTTCCTTGCCCCACATTATGATTTTTAGAGTAATATCTTGGTCATATTAATGTCAAACGATCGTACAAAATCGAAAAAAAAAAAAAAAATTAATTCAAATCATAAAAAGTACATAACAATTTATTATTAGATGACTTATTTTACCCCTCTTTCTTTCAATGTTTATACTCAAACTAATATTACCGTGTAATGTATGTTGTAATACCTGACTTAGATAGAATAATTAATAAATATTGGATGAATAATACAAATAATCTCAAAATTTTCAATTTTTAAAAAAATCATTCTTACGATTTTATTTGGCAACGGAACTATCAAACACTTGAACTTTTTTGGAATTTTTTTTTATCCTACATTTATTAGAAAGTATGAACATCAATCTTACGCAGCCGGATACTTTTGTTAATCGAGTTTAACTAACAAAAAAAATTTAGTAAGGAAAAAATTGAAAAAAAACCAATGTATTTTACCAGCATGTCGAAGTTATCACTCGGATGAGAGTTAACAAGAAGAAGGTCTTATCAATCAAGCCGAGTCAATAATTTGAAATTGCCTGACGTTTCGGCAGTGATGTCCTGCCCTCATCAGAGGCTATTTATTGAAACAAATACAAATAAAAATTTAGAATTTTTAATTTTAAACACAAAAAAAAAAAAAAAAAATTTTATTTGTATTTTTTTCAATAAATAGCCTCTGATGAGGGCAGGACATCAATGCCGAAACGTCAGGCAATTTCAAATTATTCATTTGGCTTGATTGATAAGACCTTCTTCTTGTCAATGTATTTTACGTTTGAATCTTCAATCGTTTTGGGGGACAAGTTAACGTTATCGAATTGGGCTCAAACTCGGCAGGAATTTTTTTTTTCCATAATATGTACATATTTTTTCGGTAGGATGGATGAAATTTCAAAATGACCAAAATAATGAACAACCTATTATTATACTTATAATATACTTGTTATTTAATGTACAGGGATGAATGTGAGGCTACCAACGGGGGGAAATATAGATGCTAGATTGCAAGGTATTGACTCGCGTAAAAGAATGCTACAACAGCGGCCACCAGTGCCTTCTGGTATACCCCAACAACACTTCCAGGCTACTCAAGTACTGCCCCAACGGATGCCAGGTCCAAGAAATCCTCTTGCGGAACAGTTTGATATTTTGCAGCAACAAAGGTTCCCAGGTAAGGGAAAAATGCATCAATGTCTCCTGTTTACTCGTTCCGAAATATCTAAAACTTTTTATAAATGACTGGGAATTCTCTGTTTGCATAGAACCTAATCAAGCACAAAACTTAGGTCAACGATTAGTGCGACCAGGAATTGATAACATGAGCCAAAGTATAAGGATGATGGGAGCACAAGGGATAGTACGACCCCCTCTCACACCTGCCACAGTAACAGAAACCAATGTCTCTACTTCGGAAGCTTCAGAAATTCCCGACAACGTGACTGCAGAGCTTGAAAAACTTGAACAGGAAGGTGCGCCGATGGTAGAGGTAGAAGGTGTCAGCGCAATATTAGGAGATTTGGCCGACGATGATGATGAGCTCTTAGGTAAACATAAATACTTCTATCTTTACAATTACGGGTTGATTTATGCGGGTGTCCAGTCCATAAGAAAACAAACGATCAATTTACCTACCACATTAGAATTGATTTCGTACCAAAAGTACTGGTTGCAAGAATCAACTCTAATATTCTCCAGAGTTCAATACGCCAATTGAAAACCCAGGTTTTTGCTATTTTTCAGGGCTTCCATATTTACGTAGGTCGACTTTCAGCTGACATATATAAATAGGAGTACAAAAATTATTCGAATTTCAATAAACTTTGTAGAACTATTAAATAGAAAAAGAAAATAAAATATATAAAATTCGATGCTGATTTTCGCTAAAAATTAAATTGAACCAGCCATCATAAAATTACAGAAGATTTCGGGAATTTTTATTTTTATCGCGAATTTTTAAGGACAGTGACCGGCGACCAAACTAACAACCTGTACGTGTTTATATAAACTTAGGCTGCAGCAACAATAAATGACTGCTTAAAACCCCTGCCACTTAAGCCACATATTCGCAATGCCAACGTGTGTTTGTCATGCTACAGCTTGGTCATTGGCTGCTTTCCTAAAAAACTCACAGTGGTCACAGTACTGCTAAGAAATATCGAACAACTCGCAAGCAGCAGCAGAAATTGGTAGCAACAATCTCCGATTAGTTGATCTGCTTAAGGAGACCAGAAAGGCTTCAAATTTCGGATCTGTCAATCGATTTCCAGTTTTTTCTTTATTACAATTGTATGATCCTTTAAGAATATTGCCCATAAATTTTTTCTAAGAAATCCACAAAATTGAGCTCAGCAGAGTGAGTCGTGTACAGCCAATCACATATACGCGGCCACGCAGCCTGTGTTTTTTCAGCCTTTATCAATAAGAATATAAACGTTATGCAACAGCTGCTGCACTGGGGTGAAAAATGTTTTGCCGACTTCATTCTTCATAAGAGCAGAAACTTATTGACTGTTCAGGCAGAAATGCTGTACCAAAATTTTGGCCGCGATTTTATCGAAACAACATTTTTGCATAGTATCACCATATCTCAAACTGTTGAAGGTATTAATTTGAAAATTTGATTGGAATTGAAAAACATGCTCATGTATCAATTGAACTTCAAAACTGATGACAAAATGTTTGGTCTCAGTTTCATCATGACAAATAACTAAAAATTTTCAAACTCCTTTGTCTGGTTGACATTTAAAAAAATTTTGTTGGTATGTTAAATTTTTGAGGTTCAAATGATAGGAGAGTGCCTAAGGAGCACAAATATTGCTGGACGTTTCAAAAATCTTTATTCATTTTTCTGGAATCGTGGAAAAACCAGATTTTGCACTAACTGTATCATTACGGTACAATGTCATTATTACCGGTTCCGGAAAAAATTTTCACTACATTTTTCTATTTCATAGTCTTATAATAAATACTCCTCAAAAGTGGGACTGTGTATCTTTATTTTTAGCCTTGTTATGAATAACAAAACATGATAAAATTTTCGGCTGGCCAAGCCTTTCTAGCCTGCCAAACTCACCAATTGAGACGTACCGCTGGTGTCATTCAGTGTCAGTCGAGTCTGTTTTTCATGGAACTTATCAATGCTAAACTTCCCTACTGTATCAGTTAGCTGAAAATAATTAACATCAGCAGATTTTCATTGTGAATGACAATCGAATTTATTTCATCAGATTTCGATTTCTGTTTTCAGCCGAAATGGGAGCTGATTTTAATATACTGGAATATGCAGATCCTGAACTGGACAATATGACTGGAGGTGAAAAAACGAATATATTTGACCTTGATTTAGAACAAGTCGAAGTGGAGACTAAAGATGATAAACAGAAGAAAGAAGTCAAAGAAGAAACAAAGACCGAAGATTTGGGTGGTACAACCACTGCCCATACAGAGATTAGGGAGGCAACGGGTACTGGTACTTCACAGGCTCAGTCAGAGCCAACAACAAATATGCGGTCTCAGGTACAGACATTGGCTCCAACACCTCAAACACCGCATCAACAACAACCTGCACTGCTACAGCAAGCAGCGAATCCACAGGCTGCTGTGGTACAGCAACAGATGCATCAACAAGTTCAACAAGCAGCAGCTATCGGTCGACCAATGCCTGCTGGCACAAGACTCATTTCACCTGACGGAGCAGTGGGTGTTGTTACTTCTACTAATACCGTAACAGTTAGCTATCCATCGACATTTCCTGGTCATCCACAGCGTATACCTCAATCTCATATACAAAGTAAGTGTATTAATGTAGACTGAATTTCTACGTTTTTATAACTGGAGGTTGAATGTTTAGGCACAAAATTCTTGATAGAACCAGAAAACCAGCGTTCCAATGGAAAAAATATAGTGACTTGAGAAAGCCAAACATGGGGACAGTAAAAATTGAAAACTCTCGAACTGAATGAAATAGAATGAATGATCTAACAGGCATAATATGAATATTGTCCAAACTGTTTACAAATCAGACTAATAGTTTTATGATTCTGATCTTTAGCGGAAATGAATCTTACGAAAACGTAGTGTGTGTGTGTGGCAGATGGGGTGAAGGTTTCCCATGACAAACTAACATAAGCCGTCGGCTCGCAGATTAAAGTTTTCGAAAGTTACACATTTTTTGAGTCGCGTAATTTATAAGTTTCATTGGCCATACTCTACAACGTCCAGGGTGATTTGGAACTCCAGATCAAGATTCGCGGCAACGAAGCGCCGCCAAGTACCGTAGGCCGGCGCGCTAGTCCCGAATCGTTTACTCGAGCAAGATCTTGTTCTTGTAAAAAATCTGTTATATCTTTTAAACCGCTCAATATTTTTCAATAAAATTCACGGTTGCTCAAGGTCCACTTTACTTAACCTTGCTTCCTGAAGTTGCGCGAAATCGACCGAGCGGTTCCCCAGATATTGACCGTCAAAGATGATCGAAAACACAATCTTCTTCTGCTTCTTCCTTTTTTTCCTTGGGACCATGATATCTATCGAACCGTTGCACTTACGAACTTGCAATTTGGAGGGGGTGTTCTTGACACCGAAATCTCGCCCCCCTATTGTTTTTGAGCAGTAATCGACTACGCATAACTAAATTATTCATATAATTAATTATTTATATAGGTATATGTATATGATAATATCGCGAGACAGCGAATCGCCGCTAAGTATCCTTAGGCCAGCGCGCTTCTAATATTTCTGATTATGTCATTATTTATATTATTTACATTATTTTTGTTATCATTAGTATTATTATAATTTTTATTTTTATTTATTTATTGATTTTTTTTCTAATTTTTTTTGTTGTATTCTGTATTATTATTATTATTATTATTATTTTTATTATTATTATTATTATTATTAATATTGTTATTATTATTATTGTTGTTATTAAATAATTTAATAATATTAAATTATTATATTCGAAAATTTTATAGCATCACATGATGGACTGTTTAGATATTAAATCTGGTTATTTTACATTAGAGTTTCATAGCTAGGCGATCAAAAACGATTTTTAGCATATTCTATACATCTATACATCTGTACATCTGAATATGTGGATGTGTCTCAATGAATTGGGATCATGCGCGGTAGCGTAAACTGTGACTTCAGTACATGCTATCGTATGATTTGTAGAAGCAGATTTCTTAGTCGAATAGAATATTTCGTGTGTTTGGTACAAACCGTGAAATGCATGTGTTGATTGTACTTCATTTCATTACATATGACTAGAAGTTGATCCCAGTATGTGTATAATGCATTAAAGTCAGTTCCGCGCTAACCCATTTGTACATACAAAAAGTCATGAAATACCCGGCAAAAACATTGAAAATGTCAAAAATCACCACCAAGTACAAAAATGGTTTTGCCAGCCAAAACCTTGAAAACATCAGTCTCTGCGTTGACATTTCTTAACGTAAAATAGTACAAAAACCTGGTGCGTGAAATCAGACAACAGAGCCAAGCACTCCCTTAGTTAATTTTCATGTTTCACTTCTGTTCTGCAAAGGCTATTTAATGGGAACCGATAGGAAACCCGCAGGAGATCATTCGTTACCTTCGACCTAACAGCATATTGGCGACGGAAAAAAATTGCTGATGGAAGTTATCTCGAATGACGATACAAACTTGGCGGGCATAGATTATTCTGAAAATGATCAATTGCTGCAGCGTGAAATAAAATCAGCATATGTCTTTCAATAGAGAATGTACACTTCTCTTGGTTATTGTCTAACAAAGAAATTGATGCGAGTTACGTATATTCACTGCCAGTAGAACAGAAAGGGAGATTTTAGAAAAAGTATCAGGCCAGTGTACCAATAATAGGTATGGCTAGGATACAAAGCGTTTCATCATTTTATGGCTTTGATATGTTTATATCATGGCATAATAACTATAGGCGAACGTTGGTGAACGCTAGATGCACAATTCTCAACTGTATCGGTACAACTGAGTAATGCTGATTCGAAACTGAACCCTTCTTTAACATAATAGCTCTAATTTCCAATACCACCGTTCATGAAGTTATTAGGTTTTGCTATGGAAGACGTATTGTGTAAAAGTATTGACACGATGGGTGTTTGATTTAACATAAATATTCAACCGATTTTTCACTAGTGTCATTTTATTACATCTCATAGTCAGTGTCAGTCAATATTAAATATTATCAATGTGATAAAGGTTCAAACAGTCTTGAATCATGTGCTGAACAGTGTTATGAGTCTGATTGTCGCAGAGTGGCTGGAAGGAATAGATCGAATAAAGAGAGCAATTGATCATTTTCAGAACAATCTATGCTTGCCAAGTTTGTATCGTCATTCGAGATAACTTCCTTCAGCAATATTTCCCATCACCAATATGCTGTTTTGTCAAAGGTAACGAATAATCTCCTACGGGTTTTTCATCGGTTCCCATTGAATAGCCTTTGCAGAACAGAAGTGAAACATGAAAATTAACTAAGGGAGTGCTTGGCTCTGTTGCCTGATTTCATGCACCAGGTCTTTGTACTATTTTACGTGAAGAAATGTCAACGCCAAGACTGATGTTTTCGAGGTTTTGGCTGGCAAAACCATTTTTGTACTTGGTGGTAATTTTTGTCATTTGCAACGTTTTTGCTGGATATTACTTATACGTAAAGCTCGACCACACATACTGACACTGATAAACCTGAAAATAATGAGTTTCTGAATGTAAAAATCGCTTAGACATTTTTGAAGTTGTAAAATTTCAACAGTTTTCATATGAACGTATAAAATATTTGATTACACATGATCTTATAAGATTTTGACTTTCAAAGGAACAGTCTGCGTTTGGAACTCTCCCGTACCCACACTACGCTTGCTGGACCTATAAAAGCAAATAGAATTCGACCCTGGTGTGACAAGTTTACAGAAACTGATGGACTATGGATAGGATCCTACATTTTAATGAATCTGAATTCACTATAAAGCTAGAGACAGACTTTTAAATCAGTTTTCTAAATCCGTCTGTATTCATTTTTTATATGTTTGTATCATTATTATTGTACTTTTTCATCAGAGGATTTGTATAGTAGTCTGATACTTCATTGTAGAGACATGACCAATGCTGAAATCTTTCGAGCTTACTCAGTTTCATATCGATAGTGATACACTCATGAAGTTCTGGATAATGCACGAAAGAATGCGATAAACGGCAAATAGAATAAGCAACAACGGGCGAAGTAAGCAATCGCTCACAAAAATAAGTAGAATGTAGCGTTTAGGAGGAAGCATTGCAGGAAAAATTTGGATGAATAGAGTGTGTCAAATAAGTCATCTTGTGCTAAAGTTGATATCCATATCAAATTTCCTGATATTGAAGCCATTGTCACAAGAGGCAATTGTTTGGACATGTGACCTTTACTAACATATTTCCAGTAGTAGTATCTCGATAGAGGCACATTAGATAAACCCCAGCTTGGAATCTCTCTAGTCCATTCGTGCTGCCGTACATATATGTAGTACTCCTATATTGCTAGTCCCTATAAGTGGCGGGGTCAGGAACTAAGAGAAACAGAATATGCCTCTAACTCACGCCTTTACCAGTTGCCATGTTCTGCGCAGCTGCGATACTAGTGGCGGATTGGCGGGTTTTAAAAGTATATAACCTTAAAATTGAAATATATTTTGTGCTTGAACGTGAATGAGTTTATAAAATATTTTTAGCCAATGAAACAATAATACGAAACGTATGAGCAAATCGTCGATTTAATCTTAACCTTCAAAACATTTTTATACGTGGAAATGTTCTACGCAAGTGCCAGATGTTGACTTGCGCAGAAAGCTCTGATTTGAACATGATAGAAAGAGACAAAATTATCGTCGGTACCGTACAAAATTAGTCTCATTTCAGACCCTACCAGCAATATAGGAGTATTACATATATGCTGCCATATTTTATTGTAATTTCCATCACATGGAATAACCTGCAGGATGGTTAATAAAATTGAACTTAAAACGTTTCTAGTTTTGACATATTTTACAGCCAATGATTTTGTTGAGTAAAAAATCCATGATTTCAATAGAAACAATGTTATTTGTTGAAGCAATAGCCATTCTTTGTTATTCATTAAAGTATTAATTAGAATGCTTTTTGTTAGCAATACAGCAACAACAACAGCAACAACAACAACAGCAGCAGCAGCAGCAGCAGCAGCAACAACAGCACCAGCAGCAACAGCAACAACAACAGCAGCAACAGCAGCAACAACAGCAGCAGCAGCAGCAGCAACAACAACAACAGCAGAGGCTTGGAATGAGAGTAGGTGGTGTTCCTGGTGTACCAGGTCGTGTAGTCTCTGTCAGTCACATGATTGGGCCTCGAGCACCTCTGGCACCACCACCTCCACCGCCATATCCTGGCCCTCCTCCACCGTATCCCGGACCTATACAGGTACGTCATTGCACATTTGTTTGTCCTCTCTTGAACAATATGCATCGCTTCCAGATTAAGTGTTTAAAATATATGTTAATACTTTTGACTCTATCTGGCAGTTATTGATTTCATAACTTTAATGAGATTAACGAAAAAGCGCTTGGAATAATTGGTGAAATTTTTATTAATTTTACAATTTCTTCTATGGTCTTTTATCAAAGTTGGATCAATGGTTTAAAATTTGTCATCTTTAATTTTTTATCCTGACAAAATTGTCCAACAAGAACTCAGTTTTCACCAGGTACATAATCCACTCCTACACCGTCATAAAATGGAGTCGTTGCATGATTTAGGGAATCTTGTTTTTTTTTTGTTTTTTTATTTTATTTTATTTTAAATAAAACTACATTACATTCTGAAGTTGAAGTACTGTGTAAAAATTCTATTCCTTCCAGTTGGTGTGTAACAAAAGAAATTTTTTTTAAACATTGGTCTTTTTGACAAAGAGCTCAGCTGATCTTAATTATCGTTACCGAATTGCCATCAATCACATTACAAAACAACAGTATCCCTTCTGTGAACTGCTCTTCGCATTGCCCTAACTGGATAGTGGATAGCTATTGTTTCTGGGTCCTTGAAAGCATTATGTCAGAATTCTATGCGGAGATACACTATTCAGTTAGTATAGAGATCAGTGGTCCCCCATAATTAAATCGCTTGGGATTGGGCTGTCTCTGTCTACTCTTCAATGCGCGCTACCCATCATCACTACATCAGAATCAGTGAAGCTGTGAAAGTAATTAGATTTATGAGAGACCTTTTATTTTTGAGGGGTCAACTTCTAGGGAGCTCGACTGTACTGTTGTGCACATTATACATGTGTAACATAGTTTGTTTGATGATTAGAGAGAATCACAAAGATGCAACCAATCAACCACCATCTCGGGATTTCATAGCAAATGGCAGACTTTGAAAAATATAGTTTTCAAAATTGTAAAATTAAATACTTGCAATGCATCGTAAAAGCTCATTAATACAATTAGAAATTGTGTTATTTCCCCACACTATCGACTACACTACCAAGTCAAACAATATTCTAGACTTGTGCAACGATCCCATACAATAAAAGTATCAATTAGACTAGTACGAATAGATCTATGTAGTTGGTACAATGGATTCAAGCAAGAATCTTCAATATGATTAAGAAACAGACGTATTCCGGCTCAGAAGTGGATTATGCACCCGGCGAAAACCAAATTAACAATGACTATGGATTTTCGTGTGTAAAATACAGCGGCATGTTTGGTTTCTGGTAAAAATTTAATTATGTAATGTCTTCAACACTCGAAGTTATTCCAAAAGTGATCCTGAAAGAATAGACTAAATCATATTTTGAAATGTCAAATATTTCCAACAGTTTCATCAAATAGTTGTGATTCGTTTCTTTACAGTAATATTCTTGAAGATATTTGAAACAGACAAATGATGTCCATAATAACAAAATGAACACACACGTCACTTATACATACATACAATGCATACCTACAATATACATATGTGGTTACTATCCAGAACATGTTATTAAAAATCATTTATCTAAATGTCAGATATCAACTCGTAAATACCAATATCGTTGATTCAAGTGATGCTTATTGATTTACCGAATTGTGTCAAATATAAGTTGAAGTGTTTCATCCTGGATATGTGGCTGGAAAGATTTTAGGTAAACTATATGCCGAGCTGGGTCGACTGATCATTCAGGTATATTTGCTGAAATTATCCTATGAATTCGACAATGAGGATAAAGCGGTGATTTTTGAGGCACAGAACTTTCGAATTTCTATCTTGATTGCTAAGTTGATTTAAATATACATATAAATAGATAATTGTTAATTTATAAGGGATGTGTTCTTCACGACTTGTGAGAAAAAATTCATTTTTAGACTTAATTAGTGCAATTCAAAGCTCGTTTCGGATGGTCTTTATATACAATCTGGCGGTTTATTCGATTCCTAAAAATATTCGTCAAATCAAGTGTGTGAAATGTAGATTGACTTATATGTGACACATTACGGTATACTGATGATAAATTTATATAATTCTCTGCTGTTCACAAATGCTTGTTTGTTTTCAAGCATTTACAGCTTGCAGCTAGGCACAGGGAGGTTTCATTGAAATGAAACAGTCAACTGCGCGTGTATTAACTTATTCGTACCCCATTAGCGGGTCGACTGAAGGGAATATAAACTCTGTTTTTACGTAGCTTGATGAGATTCGTCAGGAATTATTGTCAATTCACGGAAGATTTGGGACAAGCTTTAGAGTGAATTGACAATAAACTAAATCAAAGCAGTAAAAATGAAGTAAAAATCGATTGAAAATTCAAATTAATAATGGAATCAATAGAAGTGGCTTGGCCTGTGCGTACTTAACTCTTTAGTTCCACCGAATCCTGATGGTTTTCGGGTAAAGATTTTGTACCATGTGATTTATATAATCTTTCATCTCCTTTACCATGGAGATGAGACTATACTACCTTCAGCAGAAAATTTTTTACCCCTTTTCGAGTCGGAGAAAATGTCCCCTGACTCTACTCTTCATGTCTTCCGTCAATATTAATTTCACTACTTATATCTACCGTGAGCGTCAGGTGAACCGGGTCAGTGAAACGACGATGGCGATAGCTTTCTTGAAATTTATAAGGGGAACTAACTCACATCCCGAAAATATCCCTAGGCCTTTCGAAACGTAGATGCGGACCGCCATTAAATATGTTAGACAGCTATCGAAATGTTTTTCGAGGTTATGTTTCACAGGTTACAAAGATTTGCAGTAGAATTTTTAGAATTTCCAGACATGTGTTTACAATAACTAACAATTAGCCAAAACGCTGTAGTTCGCTGATCTATTGTCTTGATCTAAAACATTCATAACGTATTTTCACTATCTTGTGTACAACTCTACAATACTCTATAACCCTAAAAACACTCCTGATATCTGTCAACCAAATACAACGGCCGCCTCCACGGACCATGGAGTACACATATGTAATCGCAACTGAACTAGGGATATTCTTGGTGTATTGGCTCTCCCTTTAAATTTCAAGAAAACTAGCGCCATCGTCGTTTCACTGACCCGGTTCACCAGACGCTCACGGTATACTCACAGTCGGGTTTTGCTATTAGACTATCATAAGGGTTGTGCAGTAGTGAGTGTACAAGTTCAGATTTCATAATTGTTTTTTTAATACTTATTCTCATTTTTATTGAAAGATCATCAATTAACTTTATATGCGGAGTAGGTATCTGGCATGAAATGTGCGGGACTCCGGCTTCACTCCTTTTGAATTTTTTGTAAACTTGTGTTTTACCGTGAGGACCAGGTGAAACCATATGGTCGTGGTGCGCAGGTGCTGAATAATAGGAATTTTATGGGGATAGCCAACTCGTCATGCTAGAAAATCCCCAGGTTATGTCGAGTACGACAATGTAAGCAATCAACAACAACTCCAGAGAGATTTTCAGCTAGCTGATTACGTGCTACGACCATATGATTTCAAGTGGTCCTCACGGTAGAAGCACAGCTTGAAACTAGGTATTTAAAAATTGATGGCACCCAATTCAGTGAGCATTAGGTGGTCCAAATTTCGTTCAACTCGATTTCTCTTTGATTTTTTTACCTCTTCTAGGTGTGAATAACATGTTACAGTTTGTCTACTCCGTTTAGAACTTCTATGTGCTGTCTAAAAATCACATTTGGCCGTTGGCTTTCCATGCGGATAGTATGATAGTTTGAAACGTCGTCGTGGCTCTAAATAGGATAGACACACCGTAAGGGATGATAATTTCATTAAAATATGTAACCTTTTAGAGTTTGTCTTTGGTGCACTTCTGCATATAACTATGTAGAGAACACAGGGACTTTACCGACTTTGCGAAACAAAAATGACGGGTCCCTCCAGGACATTTTTCAGGTAGAATTTTCAGCGTTGTTGAAGGCTCGATTCTTTAGATAAATTTCTTCGTATCTTCTTTGGCTTTGAAAAAATTGCTGAGCACTGTCCGCTCTCGCAAAGCTGCCACGTTGGATGACACATTTTCTAACAACTTGAGTCAAGATTCCTGACACGAAATTTCTATCTCTATTTCCATAACCGTGTATTATCGAAGGAATCGGTTGTCCCAGATTTGTCGTTGCGAAGAGAAATAAGTATGCGTATAAATCGAAATTAACACCTCCAATTACTTCATTACTTATTACATAACTTATTTAGGAAATAATATCGATTGATGTTGGTTGTATTAGGCCCGATAGTAAACGGAGTGCCTTATACATTCGTCATTGCAAAAAACCTTGAATTGAGAAAAATGCTTAAAACCACCTATAAAGCCTGTTTTGGCACTCAAAGAAAAGTTTGCTAGTGTTTTCGAAAACGGATGTATGTGACCATCAATTCCTTGTGAGCAGGATTCCAGTTAAACCATCAAACCGATTCGGATCAAATTTCTTCAGGATACTGTTTCTGTCGCGAACGTGTGCCAATAGGTTGTTTAGCCCAATCCCACTTACGGTTTCAAAACGGCAGTCGCTAACTTTGTTATTTGAGTTATATCATCATCATAAAAAATTGGGTAAAACAATGCTGCGCAGTTATGACTCATACAAAAATTCAAAGTTTTTTGACTAAATCTGGCTAGTCTAACTGCATTCTGATGAGATCATTCAATTTCACTGTGATAATTGTTTCTAACTTGACAACGTGATATCTGAATAATCTGTATAATCTGAATACATCACACGCTCCAATAGTTATCAAATTTACACATGAGCGTTTTGAACTTCGGTGATATCTCTGCTTTCTATTGCGTTTCCATCTTCCTTAATGTTGTAGATTACCTTATTCGTGAATTACAATTTACATACAATTTTAAAATTGAAAATGTTCTTGACATTTTATTACAGAATGGCTATATTAATGTATACAGTGACTTTCCCTGGATACGGGCCACTCGATTTGGCTTGACATAGCACTTGGCGTCTATGCTATTGCGTTTCACTTCCACTGTTCTGTGCTTACGCTGCTTGGCGTCTGTTACTCAAAGCGTCTGCTATGGGCAGCAGAAAAATGCGCAGAGTACGATTTTATGGTTAGGTTGTTTTTTTGCCTCCCAAGCAGCGTGAGCACGGAACGGTGAAAGTGAAACGTAATAGTGTAGACGCCAAGTGCTGGTCGAGCCAAATCGAATGGCCCGCAACCAGGAAGAGTCACTATATGTTTTGTTTCAAATTGTGATAGATGAATTTACAAATAAGGAACTAGATACACTTGCAAATAAATCAGTACTTGATGATCACAGTCAGGATAATACTAATGAAAATCCATAATAAAAGAGAGCAAATGAGAAGAGTGAAAGGTTGTGAGACCAGTAAGTAACTTAGATCGCTTTTTGAATTCTTGGTCATTTGTTAGCCTTATGGGGCCATTAAAGACGTTCATCGCCTTGAAAACGCGGGGAGCCAAAACTCCTACATAGTTTGACTGATCGGAATTAAACTTAGAGGATTAGTGTATTATCTTTGCAAAAAGTGGAGCAATTTTTTTCTTTTTCAAAATTTTAGAATTTTCCAAAATTTCGAATTTTTTTTCGAAATTTTGAAAAAGTTAAAAATTGCTTCACTTTCTGTAAAGATAATACATCGATCCTAAAAATTTCATTCTGATCAGTCGAGTGATGTAGAAGTTCTGGCTCCCCGCGTTTTCCAGGCGATGAGCGTCTTTAATGTCCCCTTAAATTGTGAGTGTGGGCAGGGAAAACTGATTAACAATGTCATGACATAGAATTACCTACCCATGTGGAGGACGAATTTACCCTCATCTTTTACAGCGTACAAATACTTTAATTTCCAAATATTTTAATCTACCATCAATAGAGAACACATGCTTCTCTATGAAGTACATTTTAAGGACCATTCCAGAAAGATTTCAAGAAATAAAAAATATACAAGGTGAGTTTTTTATTTTAAGACATTGGAATATCTCGAATACTAATGGCGATAGGAAAAGATACTTCGGACAAAACTTGTAGGGTATTGAGTTGGAAAGAACATGGTGCAGCATATTTTTCAGTAGGTAAAGATGACAAGGCTGGAGCTAGGTCAACTTTGTGTTTGTAAATAGAAACCTATATTTTTTGTTACGAAATTTTGTTCTACTTGAAAAATCAAACGAATTTCGTATGAATCATTTCTTTGTGAGACACCGATTTTTCATGATATTCAGCTGCACAACTAGAGATTTTTTTTAACTTTTGGAACATTTCACTTTCGAACTATCAAGTTCGGAGAAAAATTGCAAGGGACGAATAGTGCACAATTTTATGCAAAGAATTTTGGAAAATAATTCCAGATTTTTTCCTGTAACTTTCTATTGAAATTTTTTTAATTGCGCGAAAAAATCGAAAATTGTTGACAAAGTTCTGAAAGAATATTCTTCAAATTTCTTGAGATAAAATTATGCAATTTTCGTCTCTTGCAATTTTTCTTCAAATTTAATAGTTTAGAGGTAAAAAGTTCTTAAATGTTTGAAAATCTGTACTTATTTACTTGAATATCATAAAAAATTGATGTCTCACAAAAAAATGTTTTACACGAAAGTCGTTTGAATTTTCAAGTAGAATAGCATTACGTAATAAAAAATATAGGCTTCCGTTTGAAAAAACAAAGTTGGCCTTTCCTCGACCTTGGCGTTTCCACCTACTGAAAATGATGCTGCACCAAGTGCTATCAATTCCCCTTCGATATCCTACAAGTTTCATCCGAAGTATCTTTTCGTATGGTGATTAGTTTTCGAGATATTCCGATGTCTCAAGATAAGAATGTCACCCTGTATAATAAAAAACACTTCTTTTCATTTCCCAAAATTTTTCGAAACTGTCACAACGTTATGGAAATGCAGACCTGATATTTTTACTTTCAATAATCTTGAAACGAAATTATAGCTCCTAAAATAATTTAAAAGTTGCTTCATAATACGTGTCAGATACCCTGCAAGTACATCATACCGCAGTATAAGAACATCTCCATTATAGCATCTGACTGTCGAAACAAAGATTTTTACGTTATCACCTTTGAAAGCAACTCTCTGCATCTAATTTCGCGTGTATGCGAAAATGATGGTTCCACTTCTATAACATGTTTGACCAAAAAGTTACATGCTCGAAAAATGCTTGCCAAATTTTGCTGTACAAACTCTTTGTGTATATAATATTCAAATACGATATAGATATCTATCGGGAAATGATGATTTCTAAAAAGAACATTGTCCAAACTTCGACCCTATGTGTACGACATCCTTACCTTGGATATCATTGTTAAGATGTGTGATTAGTTACGACGTCACTCACGCTTCATTTCGGCGAATGGTTTCTTCCCGCCTAAAAATTTGACACTTCCTTTGGCGAAGTATTAGAAATAGTATATTCTTGATTGATCCCGAATTTGCGATTTCTCCTCGTTTGACGGAACACATATGAACAATCATAGGTCTTGGTAAGTAAATCATCGTAAAATCTGAAACATGGGAATTCTTTGAGTAATATTGAAATAAAATTACCACGTTTCTGTTCCAGTAAAGTTGAGAAGAAATAGAAGAGAAGGAATAATTGTTTCCATTTGAAATCATTTGTGAACCCGGTGAAGATAGTAAGAATTTAATTCAGAGGAAAAAGTAGCACTATCCATCTCTACGTCCCTTCTAACTTTTCTGTAAATTGAAATGGTCGCGCTTTGTTTTTCAAATTTCTTATGATTTCATCAATTATTTCGACCCATCAGGCACTCTAGAACCGTGAAAGAACCTGCACTATAGACGAATGAATTGCACATTATCCGGAAATTGGGATCTCATATTATATTTTGCTTTTGTTTAATTAATATCATTATTTTCATGCCTCTGAAACTCGAAATACACACAAAAAAATATTTTCCCAGTCAGTTAATCAATATGTTCGAAATTACATAAGCTTTGTGTGGATGCGATGGAGTTATTCGTCTTTTATTATTTATCTTCTGATATTCTGATTATTATTTATCTCCTGATAAATTCGACAATTGCTATTTCAAACGAAACTAGCTAGAAAAAACCTATTCAAACTGCATCCACATATCAAGAACTAATATCATTGATGAGACATGAAGACTTGTCAAATTGAACTGGAATGCTCTCATTTATATATGAAACTGCGCTTTAACTACAAATTAAAAACAAAAAGAAAAGATTCCGCGAATCTGCAGACGATCAAATATTTCCACTTCAAGTGCAAACGTAGATTCAGATTCATTTCAGAATTTCGTAATTGATAAAATCAGAAAACAGCTGGATTGAAAAGTTTGTTAGCAGATAGTAATATAGTAATTTATTCAGCTGAATTATATACCAAAGCCTGACAAAAAGCAGCACCATGTGCTGGCCTGAATAACTAGCATTGGACATGAAGCTGAAACTTCACGACAGAAAATAAATTTCAAGTGTTTCCTAATGGTACATTCTTAAAACATGTTTTTGCTACTAAAGTAAAAAAACAGACTTATTTCATTTGCAATGTTTGGTCTATGTATAATTAGACCCTATCAAACGTTTATGTACTAATACTGCCAGTTGACCAAATCACGATATTAGTATTTGAGTTTTATCAGTATTTATAACAAGAATCAATATACTTGCAGCTAACCAACTCCTGGTAAAAATTCTGAGAATACATTCCATACATGTTACAACACACCCACCCGTAATAAATAATCTTGCACATGCAAAACGTTACATACAATAACCACAGGTATACATTTAGTGAGGCTAATTCTGTTCCTTTGAAGGAGCGGCCAAACCTGGCCGAATCGCGAATAAGGTTAGCAATGAGTCGGGCTGTTAGCTAGCGGACTAATCAATTCTGAGTCTGCTCGAGGGTGCCTACCTACCTTCCTATTGCCAATCTTGTTTGTAATTTGGCCAGAAGTGGCAGCAACAGAAGGTGGGCTACAGAAACGACCTCGCCAAGAGTATTGATGTGTTAGATTCTGACCATTATGAATTAGCACCTACATCATTCCATCCTAGTTTTCGTTGATATAGTAACTGTAAAAGAAAAAAGAAGATGGAAGAATGTGGGGTGTAGTCTAATAGTGGTCAGAATTTAATCCGTCAAGTATACATTGAATTAAAATTTGTCTTCTTTATTGAGTACCACACAACACAAAACCTACTTCAACTTACTACATAAATACAAACCAATTGATCTCACCATTAGCCACTGACTGTCACGGATGGTACCAAAAGTGTTAACACTGTTACACATTTTTGTTCTCCTTATACTTGAAATATGAAGAGCATAATATACAAGGTGTTTTTTCAGATGCGCTACAGTAACTGGTAGTGGACCTAGCGCCTAAACGCGAGTTGAGGTGGGTGTACCTAGGTGGGTAACGACGTTTCGCAAAATTATCGACATCGCACTTGTTTCACCGCTTGACCACTTTGTAGGTAATAGTAGATACCTTCTAAGTTTGATCCATGTGATCATAAGCTGTGGAGTTCAATATTTCAATGGCACCGTCCAAGGGCGCGCTTGGCCGTGCTCTTAGCTATAGTAGGTCAAACGGTTGATGTTGGTGGAAATATTGGTCACACATAAGAAATGTTCTTCGTTGGCAGAATACTCGGTACACAGTGGATTGCAGCTGACCAGTATTTTGACAGATGAGTAAGTGTAACTATTTTTCATAAATACAAGTGCATCTGTCAGAACATAACCCAAAGACCGCATCAAGTGTCACAATAATTCACATCTGATTGAAGTAGATGTACTTTGCACATTTTATAGATGTACTTGTATTTATTAAAAATAGTTTTACTTCTTCATCCGTCGAAACGCCAGTCAGCTGCGATCCATTGCATACCGAATATTCGGCGCACGAAGAACATTTCGTATGTGTGACAATTATTTTCACTAATAATATCAAACGTTTGACGTATTATAGCCAAGAGCCCGGCCAAGCGTGCCCGTGGACGGCGCCATTGAAGTTTTGAACTCCACAGCTCATAATCACATGAAGCGAATTGAGAAGGTATCTACTGTTACCTACAAAATAGTCGAGTGGTGAAAAAAGCGCGATGCCGATAATTTCGCGAAACGTCGTTACCCATCTAGGTACAATCACTTTGACTTGCGTTTAGGTGCTAGGTCCGCTACAGGCGTTACCGTAGCGCCTCTAAAAACATACCCTGTACATATTGATTCTGAATCCTTACCTATATGGTAGTCTCCGCCTAACTTTTCGTTATCGGGGTTGGAGTAGTGGAAAATTCTTAGAAATGGTAAATTACACGGAGCCTCCCTCTTTGAGTGCACGACCTTGTCGGCCGGAGATGTTTGCTACATCTAGGCATAACGCTCCAAACACAAGGCTACAAAATGGGGGAGGATTAGTTTCTGTAAGAGTGAGTACGTGCGAAGGTGGTTACGTCGAAATGGAAAATTGGGGCATCAGGCAGTTAGGCGGAGGTTAACGTAGTAACAATACTATAGGGAATATCACAGTTGCAACTGATACTGTGCAATAAATGAAAACTTTTGATATTTTTGCATTATCGGAAAATTCTCCCCTATTGTATACCGTGTGTTTGTGCAGAGGCGCTACAGTATGTCCAGTAGCGGATGTACAGTCGCCCACCGCGTGGGTACCCACGTTACGCAAATTTATCGGTATGGTATAGTAGATGTAGACTAAATTCGATCTGCGTGATCATTAGCTGAAGCTAATACTTCAGTGCGCCGTTTGATGGCGCGCTTGGTCGTGCTCTTGGCTATAGCATGAAAAACGTTGAATATTGTTATTGAAAACAATTATCATACTTACGAAACGTTCCTCGTACGCCGAATATTCGGTACACGAAGGATCGCAGCTGACTAGCGTTCCGACGGATGAGCAAGTGAAACTTCTCTTCATAAATATACGAGTGCATCTGCAAAAGTGAAGAGTACATCTACCTACTTCATACAGATCTGAATTATTGTGTGACACTTAATGCGGTTTTCAGGTTATGTTCTTAGAGATGCACTCGTATTTATGAAAAATAGTTTCGCTTACTCATCCGTCGAAACGGCAGTCAGCTGCGATCCTCTGTGTACCAAATATTCGGCATACGAAGAACGTTTTGTATGTGTGATAATTGTTTGCAATAACAATATTCAATCTTTGTCATGTTATAGCCAAGAGCACGGCCAAGCGCGCCATCAAACGGCGCACTGAAGTATTACCTTCAGCTAATGATCACGTAGATCGAATTTAGACTGTATCTACTATACCATACCGATAAATTTGCGTAACGTGGGTACCTACGCGGTGGGCGACTGTACATCCGCTACTGGACATACTGTAGCGCCTCTGCACAAACACACGGTATATCCCATACGATTACATGAAAATTTCAAAAATGATTCTGTATAAGAAAGTAGGTGTAGATGAGTGATTTATGATATATAAGAGTACTGGCTGGTAATATGGTGTTTTGGCCTGGGTGTTTGCAATGCATTGGTGTTGGTGCATGTCTAGATGGGGCTGTGCCCCAGTGGGCGAGGCTTGGTGCGCCCCCCGACCCATATAGGGCACCCTATGCCAGTGGCCGGCCCACCGCTACCCCCCGTGGTTCACACCGGTGTACCCGGCATGCCACCGCATCCCCAACGGAGACCCTTGCTTCTGCAGGTGAGCAAGCCTTGAGGCATTTTTGCACATGGCGCATATATTTGATAACGTAAATGTTGTTTTTTTTTGAGGAGGATACCCACGCTGGGAAGACCGTGAGTAAAGTTATATGGAAAACTGTCAGAATGTTAATGTTACAAACGTTATGGTTCTGTTGAATTATGTTCCTCGACTTCAAAACATGATTTGGAATGAAATATTTTGTATTGCTACACAAATAGTTCACTAAACTCGATTCATTCGTGGGTCTGTTCCAATGACATGCTTATATACTTTGGATGACATAATTTTTTAAATGGAGGTTGCCATGCATTTGAAAATTTTTTGAGCGATACGTTATATCCAGCTATCTGTTGAACCAAAAGTAAAAAAATCCACTAGTAACTTACAGTCTCGGGAAACAAAAAACAAGTAATAATTTGGGAAATTCATGTATTTTTCATATAATAGACGTTACAAAATTAATGGCTTTGTGAGGACAAAATTATTGGTGATATCCAAGCTTGAACAAATACGCACGCTCATAATCTCGAGTCAGATATGCAGTTTTTGATTTTCTGAGCCACAAATTGGTCCAGAGCATATCCATTGTGTGCACGTGCCGTTAAAGTAGACCTATTTGTGCAGCAAGTCAAATAAGCTGCTTATATACCGAAATATAAATAAAACAAAAAATTACGTCAATTTACGTAATAACTTGACCTAATATTAATGATTTCAAGACTATTCACATAACAGATTTACAGTATCTCCAGGGTGGGTGTCTCTCACAATACATAAAGTTGTAAATTAATGGACATTTAAATCTATTGAAAAATGGAAGTTTTCTTTACAACTCACTGGTACTTTTTCGGAGTTACACTTGTGATTTATTTATGTATCGATTGACCAAATCGGTAATATGGTGGCATCATTTATCAAACCAGATTGAATTTAATTTTTATCAATTTATTACGCATCTTAAGCTAATGGATAGGAATCTGTATTAGTGCGTTGAATTTTTCTTGGTATTCTTCATGTTGCTGACAACAATATACGTAAATCTCGTGATGAATAGTGACGAAGTTCATATTTAATTGTAATATGTATGTATGTACAATGTACAATATAGTAGATGCAAACTTAGAACATCTTCGAGAATTTGTATCTGTTGATTAGATTAACTAAGGTCCAATATTCAACTATTCATGTATTAAGAGGATACTATAGCCCTACTTTACTGACCAAAAAATAAAACCGCAAAAAACTCTAAACCGGTTGTCAAAAATAATATACGATGGTTTTATTCGATGATGAACGATGAATAGGATCGATCGAGCACGCGGAATTCATCGAAGTAGCAAAAACTAATTGTTTATGTTCGTCAAGTGTGGGCGTGTCACTTATTTTGATTGATATCAAAACCTATGCGTCAAAAACGCAAAATCCGGCGATGTAGCGACATTCTACATGCAATTCCGAACATTTCTATCCAAAAAGATTACGATTAGAATAGAGTGTTGATTCACGTAATAATGGGGCCGAGAGACCGAACCCTGCAGATTAGTGGTAAATAGTGTAAACTGTTGGTTGTCGACAGCTGCGAGACGCTACGACTAGGTTCCAGAAACACTCGACAGATTGCTCTACGCATGCCATTGCTATCACCAAATCTTTTATCTGCTTCGTACTGCAGGATTGTGCCAATAACTCTGTCTCGTTCCCTCTATATTTCACGTGGATTTACGTATGGAGCCATCTGTCGAGCGTATTGGAAACCGAATCGTATCGTCTCTTAGATGTTAGCAATCAACAATTTACACTATTTGCCACTAATCTGTAGGCTTCGGTCTCTCGGCCCCATTATTGCATGGATCAACAATCTTTTTAGATAGAAATGTTCGGAATTGCATGTAGAACGGATTTTGGGTTTTTGACGCATAGGTTTTGATATTAACCAGAATAAGTGACACGCCTACACTTGACGAACATAAAAAATTAATTTTCCGCTACTTCGATGAATTTTGCGTAGGGGATCGATCCTATTCATCGTTAAACATCTAATAAAACCACTGTATATCATTTTTGACCACCGATTCGGAGTTTTTCGCGGTTTTATTTTTCGGCCGGTAAAGTAGAACTATAGCATTCTCTGAATGGATCTCGGTCTTGTATTTTCAGTTCGGATTGATTTGTAATAGTTGATTGCTTACCTTCACAAGTATTACTAACAATTATGTTTTATAAATATGTTACATATTACTTTTATTGACTTTTTAATTTTTACTATAGCAATCGTAATGGCTGCAGTAAAATTGTTTTGGCATGACGTTTGGTTTCCAATGTAATTTTCCTGGTGATATAGTAATATTTTCTCAGAGTTTCACAATCGTTGTGTCTGTCTTCATATTATCCTGATTGATAATAAACTATCAAAACTATACATATGAGGCTTTCCAGGCCACTTTCGATCTGGTTGTGACTCTCACCAATTTCAATTATTTTTCTTCTTTTAGGATGTTGTAGGGGGGCCCCAAACAACGAGGTTGGCCAAGTTTTTGATCTGATTAAAAATTGGTTTGTTAGCAATCGCTCAATTAAGTGAAATCACTGTTAGCCACAATCGATTTAGATGCACTTTACAACAACAATTTTTAAGAACATGAAAAATTTTGCAAATGTTTTTTTTTTGTTACGTCCTACCACATACTGACAGCCAAAACAATAATAATGGCGAGGGTTGAAGCCACATCAAAATGGCCTGAATCGTCCCATGTGTACAATTGTTATAGCAGATATCAGGTTACAAATTTTATTGTTTCGTGTCTTATAACATCTAAAAGACATTATCAGACCTAATAGCTTAATCACGATTGAAATATAGGACGTTCTTTATGAATTCGACAAGCCAATTTCTGTAAACCTTTCCAATTATGCTGTAATTAGCCAGACGATATTGCCTTTGAGAGAAGAGGGTTAAAAATATGTTTGAACCCATGAAAAAGTTTCCTTCTGAGTTGGTCACTTCAAAAATCGATAGAGAATATATCCATGATTTTTGTTTATGGAGTATCTCAACTTATTTTAACTAAACGGGGCTCAAACCTTGTCAATTCGAATGCAGCTAATGATGTTTGTATTTTACCGATACAACTCATATTTTTATATATACATATATATCTCCTGTTTTATTTTTGGATTTTTGTCTCGTCGATTCGAGGGTAAAGAATTTTGAAATTTTTTGTTACAACAAGCTTTGGAACGCGGTTAACTTGCAGCTGAAGTATAATTCCCATCGAAAACAATCGATGAAAAAAATGTGTTGTCATTTAGATCTACTATTCAAAAATCCGTTTCTAACTCTGCCGGGACTTATAGCAAAATTGGAGAGGTCAAAGGAAAACTTGATATCCCAGTTTTTTTGAAAGGCCAAAGAATAAACTATACTCATCTGGTAATAAATGCCAAGCAGTCAGTATATACCTTTGCGACGCAATGGAATAATTTAATTATAATATAGGTACACAGATGTTCGTGTATACCTATTGTGTATGAATTCAGTATAAACTTTGTATATCATAGAATGCTATATCAATCACATGATCGGAGGATTGTTTCCTTCACTACTTTTCATCTGATAGGTCATTCTGAAAGGACGAGATTGCCCAAAACTTGATTGATCATTTTCAGATATGGGCAAGTGCGGGGCAGATCCGAACACTGGGCGCATTTCAATATTTGATTTTTTCCACTCATTTACAAACACAAAATTCTGTGCAAATCGGGTATCTGACAAAAACACTGTGACAAAGTAATCAAGATTCTTCAATTACTTTTGAATCATACCCACTCCCACAAGTTATGATCTGTTGTATGCTTATTTTGGAGCAGAGTTAAGAGGTTAATTTCTTTGAAAAATTGTGTACACCGGACTTTAAGACTTGGAAAATTTCATTAGATTTCACAGATGTCACATGACTTTAAAAACTTCATAAGATTTTAATAGATTGCATACAAATTCACAGATATTTCATGAGATTGACCCGAACTGCAGAAATTATACATGACTTCAAAGACTTAACAGGCTTTCATGGATTTCACGATTTCGTAAGACTTTATGGACGGCACTTAACTTCATATACCAAACACCGTACAGTAGACTTCTAAATAGTGATCAACCTCTTGAGCAGAATCTTTTTGTGAAATATATTCTCTAAATATGGACTGAATTGGCTTGATTCAAAAATTTTCATCAACCATTTTTATACAGAGCACTCACATAGAAACACAACGAAAATGTAATAAGTCTACTGGACCGAATAGAAATATCTCACAGCGTTAGACTAAATGCTTAGGAACCAGAGAAATGCCGTCAATTTACAGACTTACAGGTTTTCGACAGATATATGCCATACCAAGTCGTTTAGTACGAGGAATTTCGTTGGCAAATTGAGTCTTACTTATGTACTGCAAACGGGCGAAATAAGTATTCTCAAAAGAAGCGTGTATCTCTACAGGATGTGTGCTTCCTATTTTGAGTGAAAGATGTTCTCATATTATAAAATCGGTGAAAATATAAGAAGTCGCTTTTAACGCCGCCAAGATCGATATTGTTTGTAGTGGACGACAGCAGTGATGTGATTTTCATTAATCGTTATAAACACTACTGCAGGGTAATCTAAATGGGAAATGGTTTAGTATGTTCAATTTAAACTTTAATACACAATTAATTTACAGTTTAATTTAAACTTTGATATAAAAAGTCATTTCCGTGAAATTGGTATCCCTGTATAAGCTACATTTACCGACGAAAATTCCTCGCTTCTGATGTTATCAAATATATACGTGTATGCTAGTCCTGTTGCGTCTTAATGATTAATACGCCTGGTTTTTGATTAAAAAAAATATTCAGTAAACATCGACATCGCTTTTCCGACACTTAACCAAAACTCTGTGACTCTATAAAATGGTTACCAGCCAGGTAAAAATAGCGATTGAGCAGGTTCAATTTTTCAAAGAAAAGTACACAAGAATGCAAATTTATATTGAAAAAACATTGCTGATCCGAGACGATCTAACACGCACCGTTATCAACCACACATGCTACCTTATACGTGCATGTACAAGTGGTTGATATGTCTAGCATAAACTTCATAATTTCCGATCGAGTTTCTCAGACATTCTAGTACATACCAGATATCTACAAGATACAATTCTGTGTTACATGGGCCATTTTCAATTAATGTTGTGGGTTTTATAATTGTTTAGACATTCTTGAATGATTTTTTTTATTGATTGATTTCGCTCTGGTAATAGTATGACTTGGAAACAGATTTACGTATAAGGACGTAATATAACATTGTTATGCGGTTATTTTTCGTGAATTTTGATGTTATTGCTAACAGCTGCAGTTGGTTTAAAAGTGGAGTAAAATGTGTTCAAATTCACCCCGCATTTGCCCAGTTAAAAATTTGCCCATAGTTACATATTAGAAATAATATTAGCAGTCGCCAAAAATTCGAGTGGATATAATTCACTTATGACATACATATATCAAGGATACCCTAGTCTAAGGATTTCCATTTGTTCAATACTTTATTTTACTACATCGTCAAATGAGGTATTAATCTCTGGAATTATTTTATACCGCCAGAACACTAAGAAATTCATAATATTCCTTTTATTATAATTATAAATTTATTAATATTCCTATTTGGCAACGGTGAGCTGCTTCTTTCTAAACTGTACTATTTCTGAACAACGACGTGGAAATGTAATTTCGTCTCGAATTTCTCTGTAATCACTTCAGCAAAGATCTGAAAATTTTTCTGTCATACTTGGGTATGTAAAGAACAATGAATAAGTTGATTTACACTTGCCATTGGTAGACGAAAAAAAAATATACATATCCAAAATTTCACAAAGTTTTCATGAGCTCGTGAATAGTGTAGTTGAAAGACGAATTATTCGTAGACGATCTTTGGTCATTTTATTTAAATTTTATCTGTGCGTTATTTGCCGTGGAAAGGATGCACATCACGCATAAAAATATGTGTTCTACAGAGCTATACACTTATGGCCTTATTATTCTGGCGCTTTTCAACCAATAATAGTTTCTTTGTTTCCTGGGTTTTGTTAACACTATTCAATAGAATATCAGTCCTGTAATGTCTCAACTTTGATTGGCTTAATGTGCTTCAGAGTGGGATACCCTCTTGATTAAGATTATCGCTGGATAAATTGACAGTGTCTACACATTTTGTACAATCCCTAAGTTATTCCGATTTATTTCATTCCGACGCTTGCTGCACTTGGAAGTGACCTTAACTGTCAGCAGTCGTGTTCACAGGAGCAACCGTTGCTGCTGGAGGAACTATTGGAGCAGGAAAAACGGGAGCAAGAAAAACAACAACAGCAACAACAACAAACAGATATCTCTACGCCGAGTGGTGCTTTACTTAGTGACAGTGAATTTGAAAGACTCAGAGCAGATGTGTTAGGCTCTGCTCCTCTTTCTTCTCCGCCTCAGGGTCTCGTCTCCAGCGGAGGGGTGCCGATTATAAGGCCTCCATGCACAACAAGACCTCTTTCGACTCCAAACTCAGTGTGGCCACAAGGGCTTCCTGATGCCGCTAAATTAGTTGGACAAACACCTAGACAGCCAATCGCTACGCAGACTCCACCTGAACGTGAGTATAAAGCGTGTTATTATATTGTAATAGGTCTGATTGAAATTTTTTTCCCGAATTGCGCCTTAATGACGGAAGGTAGACAAGCGGAATAATATTGCTGGAAATCTGTGTATTTTTTTACATCGTGCTTACTCACGGCCTCGAGTCGAAATCATGCTCAACTCGTAACATCAGTGAAGATACAATAAGCCAATAATGCAAGCATTTTGATGCCGCCTTGATAGATTAGAACAGAGATGTGATTTTCACTTAGACATAATGAACATTGTGGTGACCTACAGCAAAAATGTTAGCACAATTTCTATTCAATTAATATCTTGAAGTTGTAAGCACATACGCGTATTTCTCGAGCGAGGCATTTACTGGTCGACTGGTTGATTGAGTCCACGTTTACGATTCGAAAATTCGAGCGCAACTCATATTCAAACTCATCAACAATATCAATTCATATTCAAACTATAGTAAAGAGGGAATATCTATATTGTGGTGAAATTCAAGAAAAGATATAGGTATAAATTGAATTTAAACAAATAGCTATAGTTTTCTTTAGCGTTTAATTTTATAGAGGATACCGCCTCTAAGAAAGACGGAGAAAAAGAAAAATAATCATAAACAGAAAAATAATAATAAAAAGAAAAACGAGATATGAGCTAGGTGGCGCAGACTCCATAGTAGCGCATGTGCATTTGAATATCTGGGTGATTCTGTTCTGTTACTCTTTTGATTAAAAATTTTTTAATTCTATAACCAAACTTTTTTTGTTTTTTTCATGCATATTATTAGTCTATTTTATAGTACAAATGAAAATGCAAGAGGATTATGCTACAACTATAAAGCGTCGAGAATGAGAATAAAATTTTAAATTTTCCATACTACGGTACTGACTCATTTACCCACGGATACTAACATAAAATACATTTGGTAGACATTCTTCAGAAAAATTATTAAATTTATTTATGAATTGTATTGTAACATTTTCAAACTCTTTTGTACTGATTATTTAACACTTCAATAATCCATAGTAACTTATTTATAACAAATAATACATTATAATTTATATTAAACATCAATAGACTCAAACCGAAGAAATAGTTTCAGGTAATTTTCTTGTATGCAGTATTAGAGCCATCTTGAATGAAAAAAAATTATAATTAATGATTAAAATGATTTCATTAATAATTAGAGATATTTTTATCATTTTTAACATGGTACTGACAGCCACGGTTTGACATTTTAAATTTAAATAGCAACTGTAATTTTTCGGTTTTGAATTTGATAATATCCAATTTGGGGGGGGGGGGGGGGGGGGGGGGCAGGCAGGCAGGCAGGCAGGCAGTACGCAATTTTTACCGACATCAATTATTCTTTCGAATATCTCCGAAACGGAGGGTCCAATCGGATTGTCTTTTTGGCAGCCGATGTTTGACAAGGAATGAATTTGATCTCTCAGGTGAAATTCAACGAAATAATTAATTTTTTTTTTTTTTTTTTTCATCGCAAAGTGTGGGAGTGTCACATATATCGACATGTATCAAAGCCTATGCATCGAAAATGTAAAATCGGCTTCCTGAGCCCGATTTTATATGGAATTCCGAACACAACCATCCGAAAACATCTTCGTTTTCGCCAACGATAAAGACAAAATACGTGCTCTACGAATTTGTTGTAATTAGCGATTGTCAACGGCGGAAGAGACCATTATATTAGTTCCCAGAACGCCCGTGAGATGTCGGTTAGAGATGATATGAAGACTAACAAAACGTATATTTACAATATAATGCTTTTCAATGATTTCTTTTGTTCATTTATTCCCATTAGTCTAGAATTGAGACATTGGAGAAATAATTGAAAAGCACTACATTGTAAATATACGTTTGTTAGTCTCCAAATCAGATCTGACCGACGTCTCACTGGCGTTCTGGGAACTAATATAATGGCCTCTCCAGCCGTTGATAATCGCTAATTACAACAAATTCGTAGAGTACGTATTTTGTCTTTATCGTTGTCGAAAACGAAGATGTTTTCGGATGGTTGTGTTCGGAATTCCATATAGAATCGGGCTCAGGAAGCCGATTTTACATTTTCGATGCATAGGCTTTGATATATGTCGATATATGTGACACTCCTACACTTTGCGATCAGAAAAAAAAAAAAAAACTAATTATTTCGTTGAATTTCACCTGAGAGATCAAATTCATTCCTTGTCAAACATCGGCTGTCAAAAGGACAATCCGATTGGACTCTCCGTTTCGGAGATATTCGAAAGAATAGTTGATGTCGGTAAAAATCGCGTACTGCCCCCCTTAACGTATAATTTAGCGAAGTGGCTATTTGCACGGTTCCGTATCTCGATTGGAGTCACGCGAAAATTCCCGTCCCTCAAATAGAGTGACAGAAATGTGGAAAAGGTGAGAATCGTTTCGGCGATTATCGTGTCTCGATTAGTCACGGGATTTTCCGCGTGACCGAGATAGAGCCACAGGCTTTTTTTTTCTTCCATTTGCAGGGAAAATAATTTTGTATTTAATTAATTTTTTTTATCACCATCGGGTTAGTCAATGGGGTGGCCTAAAGTATTTTAACTCATCAAATGATAAAACCATCTTCTGGATTGTTATCACGTGTGTGTGTGTGTGTGGGTAGCCATTGATCAACTCTCATACACACGTGATAACAACCTAGAAGGTGGCTTTGGCACTCGAAGGGTTTGAATAATTTGAGCCACCCCATTGACTAACTCAATGTTGATAAGAATGACAAACAAACAAATTAAATACAAAATTATTTTGCCTGCAAATGGACGACAAAAAGAAATTTCCGTCGCTCTAACCCGGTCACGATTCTTACCTTTTCCACATTTCCGTGACTCCATTCGAACACGGGAATTTCCGCGTGACTCTTGCGTGACTCCAATAGAGACACGGAACCGTGTAAATAGCCGCATCGATAATTTAGGCTAGTAATAAGTACCTAAATTCATTATTTACGATGAAAGAAATTTAATAGGAAATTTAGTTTATCAATACCACGGTACTGACAAGTAAATTTATGACATACCGTTTTAAAAATTGAGTTTTAAAATGACACAATCTCGTTGCTCTATATCATCTGCGTGATGTTTGTAAATATTACGCAGTTGACGTACTTTCAATATGGCTTACTAGTTTCATTAATCTCGAGGTAAATGGCGCACGAGTCATACACAATCAAATTAAAAAATTTACTCAAATCCGAGGACTAAAGTTATCAAGCTGGAGTTCAATTTTAAATTGATATATTGCAAAAAATTTGTCAATTTCTTTTAAGTTTACTTATATACATTAGGATTTATCAGTTAATTAGTTTGAATTATTTATTGCGACAAAAAAAAAAATAACCAATTTACAGGCAAATCCAAGAAAATGATATGACATGGTACTGAGATGTAATTAAGATATTGCAAGTTTTCTTTCGAATGCAACTTATGTTATACAAAAAAAGTGATGAAATAAGTTCATGAGGACTGTATTGATATAAAAATTCCATTAATAGATTGATAATGTATGACCAGTGAGAGCAAACAGTACAGGACATGAAAAGTAACAGAACAGAATCACCTATCCACTTTCACAAAAATCACTCTATGCGGTAGGCATAAACGATTCATTTTAATCCAGGATCTTGTGTTACATGCTTCAACACTTAACGAAATGATTATTTGTCGCTGTTCAGTACCTATATTTGTAATGTAATATAACTGCATTTCAGCAAGGGTAGCGACATTCAGCATTCCTCAACTTCCAGCACCACCAGCACCTCCAGAAAACATTCTGACGGAACAAGATCGTCGAATACTAGTGAAGTACGAGCACTGGTTAAACCATCAACATCAAATTTTAGATCAGCAATTGAAATATTATGATACTGAAGTTCAAAAATTGCGAAAAATGAGAAAGGTATCTATCATATTCATTGAATTTAATATGTTCATATCTGTAATGATAACCACGTTTTGAAAACATTTGATAAATTGAAAGGTAAAATATGTGAAAAGTAATGACAAAAATTCATGGGGCATTTTATATCAAGTAGAGAAGCTTTTTTAATTTTCTGATTGCATGACTGTTGACAAATTTGACAGCTGGCGAGGATTTAATACTACTCATGGTCACAAATTCTTAGGCCCCTCTGAAGCACAACCTGTTGCCCACTTGGCAGATAAAATTTGAATAACATCCGCGATCGCGCAAAATAATTGCAGGCGTAATTTTTTTGTACAACGTTTCTGCGCTGAGTTTCCGATTTTTTAATGCGACAGTAGATCGATATAACTTCCTTGTAACATAAATGACTCGGCAATATTATTGTAACACCTAGATTTTTTTTTTGCAACTTCTAAACTACTAGGCACAGTTCACAATGAAATTTCGAGACAATGCTTTGACAATGAAACAGGAAGCTCTGTAAAAATTTTACCCACTTCCATTGGATTATATTTTGTAATGGGTATTTTAACTGAGTCTTTTAACTGATCCGACAGTGAAATAATTTTAAAATGTTCATTGGTGAACAATTTTTAAATCAATAAAGTTTTATGGAGTGTCGTGGAAACTTGAGAAACCCCATGAAATCTTATAAAGTGTTTGAATTTATGTGTAATCTTCAGAGCCTTGGCAAAATCTGTCAACAACCTCGCATAAAGTATTCTGAAACCCCAGTGGAAGAAATTTTACTAATTCTAATCTCAATGGCCAGTCTAGTCTAGCAATACCTTTTTATTACATAGTACAGTAAACTCCCGTTTATCCGAATCGCGTTTATCCGAAATCCGCTTTATCCGAACAAACTTTTCCGAATGCACCTACCCCACCCGCACCCACCGAATACCATCGCGACCGATTACTTATTTTCTCGTGACACCTCTTCATTTATGTACATACGTACACGGAGAGAAGGTGCCCGCTGCCAAACAAGGTGGATTTTTTTTGTATCAACGCAAAATAAACGAGCTCTGTTATTCAGCATTTAAAAACTGTTTAACCCGTCAACATAAATTGTCCAGTCAAAAACATACAGGCTTATTCACAACCATATCAATAGCATTCTACGTACGCACGTTTTACGATCATATTTCGCGCTATTGATGCAATTTGGGGTGTTTCACGCGGGACTTCGGTTTATCCGAAATTTTCGTTATCCGAACCGTCCTCTGTCTCGATCATTTCGGATAAACGGGAGTTTACTGTAATACCTTCTAGGCAAACAATGTATACTCTTATGGCTTACACGGTATCATTAGCCTATATTACCACATTGTCAAAACCACTATACTCATATATCTTTACGAGTCTGATCGGAATCTGCGTATTTTGGTTGGTTAATTTTTACGAACAGCTTGCGCTAAAGAGGGAGGACTTACTCTATGAGACAAAATCTAGTGACAATAATCTGGTCGTCCCTGTTTATCGCACTATTATTTATTAGCAGCTGTTGTACTAGTGTGTCACACTAGAACTTCCTCCCACGATAATCAGAACGGTCAACTCGCGACCCCGTTTCAAGGCTACTCTTTTTAAGTATCTGTTGGACATCCTTATGCCTTGTTTTTTTATTCGGTTTTCTGTTTTGCGGATTTGATGCAATTCGATAAAATCATACGAGATTCAATGACATCCTCGAATCCTGAACGAGATATGTGAATCCCAATGAAATCTATATAATCTTGAAGTCTAGGTTTATATCTATGAGTAGTACTAAATGTCTTCCTACCTCATTTTAAACTTATTTATTATAAATCAGGCCATAGTTGTACAGAAAGGTCACCCGGTAGATTTGAAACTCCCCATGTCCATGCATTTAAGCACATGTATACATTGAGAATCTCATCAGTCAATTCAAAGCTAATTTTATATACTATAATTCGTTGGCTGTAATATTCGATGCATAACGGAGTTTACGCTGTAAGTATATAATATACTGTGAGGTTTTAGTGAAATGAAACAACCAAGTGTGTTCGCACCAAACCACTCCCATTAGTTTTTTAAATTCGGACAGTAAGTTAAACAATTTAGTTGAAGTGTAGCCTTGCAAGGGTCCCCAGCAATTGTTGCTTATACGCGAAAAGACAGGAACAACCTTTGCTGATATGTAAATTGAAATAGAGTAAACTAAACTGGTCGCCAACATTATTTGAAAATTAATCAATCAATTCGGAGCAATAATTTAATCAAGAGGAATTAGAAATTACGTCTTTTGTGAGGTTTTAAATAAAGGAAGCTCATGAGATAATTGCCTCACTAGCAGAGTCGGATAGTTAATGCTGTACGAGTGGCTCAGCATATTTAAACATGATTGTTTTACTTCACTGAAATATTATGGTATGCATACTGACAGTTTTCATGGAAAGACTCCAAAGGTGAATGAAACAAATCAAGGTGACTGCGTAAGAAATACCAACTTAACATCTTTCTCTTTATTTGATCCACTGTCATCTGCCTACAGCCCTGTCTTACTTTATTCACCTAAGGAGCTGTTTCACTGAAGCTCTTGGGATATTATTTGCTAAGAAATACTACAAGCAGCCTAAAATTTAGATTTTCACATTCCTTTTGCATA
This sequence comes from Macrophya annulata, assembly GCA_963924015.1. Taxonomy (NCBI): domain Eukaryota; kingdom Metazoa; phylum Arthropoda; class Insecta; order Hymenoptera; family Tenthredinidae; genus Macrophya; species Macrophya annulata. The sequence continues at coordinate 16,651,904 of OZ001258.1, forward strand.
TAATATTTATGTCTCTTTTTCTTAGTCTCTTAATAGTAAGCAAAGGCAATTGAGGAAATCCGGGAATGAATTAGCTGAAAACGATGCTGCAGAGCTACTACGAATCTCTAGTGAACAGGCAATACTACAAAAACATCTGGATGCTAGTAGAAAACAGACTCGGCAACACGGAATGATTATTCAAGAATATCGCAGTAAACAACAACAAAGACAGCCACAACCTACTTCAGAACCATGTTCTCCACTGATGTCCCCTTCACAGCATTCTTCGCCAATGCATAGTCCTGCTGCACTGGTCTCTCATAGTCCTGGACCTGGAAGTGTACCTTCCAACATTATCCAGCACTCTCCAGCTACTTCCATGATTCAACATAGCCCAAACCCACCATTGCTACAGCATAGCCCTGGTAATCCACAGGCAGGTAATCCTGGAACAATGTCACCTCATAATATGCAGTCTTCGCCTAGAATTGGAACCCCACATTCCCAAGGCGAGGAAAGTCCTTTTAGTCCAGGTGCTATGCCATCACCAGGCATATGTACCCCAACATCAACAAGAATGGCTTCCCCGCAACATAGATCCGTTATTACCGGGAGGCTGGCTACAAGTCCTGGAGCCTTTACAACGGATGGACGGACTGCGCATCAAATTATGGGAGAGCAAAGTGTAAGAATACATACTCTTCCCCAGCGATTTGTTCGGCCTCCCGTAGTAGGAGACACTGGACAGCGTCCCAGGATGCAGCTACAGGGAGGTATTGTTTACGGACAACGTTCTCCGCTTGGAAGTCCACAGCCTTCCCAGCAGCCAATGATGACGCAACAACAACACCAACAAATGCTCCAACGACAGCAAATGATTCAGCAACAACATGAAGTTGGTGGAATTTCTCATCAAGAGACACAAAATATCATAACTCAGAGGACGTTGCAGATGGCGCAACAGAGACAGCAATTACTACAACAACAACAGCAACAACAGCAACAACAGCAACAGCTGGTGCAGCAACGCCAGCAGTTCATGCAAATGCAACAGCAACACATGATGCAGAAACCACCAAGTTCTCCTATGGTATCACAACCTGCAAGTTCTCCAAGTCCGCAGATGCACCAACAGATTCAACAACCCTATGGGCAGCCACCCAGCTCTCCAATGCCACGTAGTCCCATGGTGCAGCAGACAATGGGCTCCCCTATGCTACAACAACAATTGAGTCAGAATTCACAACCACCGAGTCCGATGAATAGTAGAATCCATTCCCACCCACCGAGCTCTCCAATGATACCGCAGTATCAGCCCCCAAGTCCAATGTCAAGGAATCATCCGCCCACATCACCAATGCTGCAACATCAGTTGAACAGCTCACATCATCCGCCGCCGCCTCAAACTTCCAACTCTCCAATGCCACGAAGTCCAATGGTTGGAGGATCGCCAATGCAAATGCAAAGAAGACAGTCGAGTGGGAATAGCCCGGCAATGCCTGATAGACCTCAAAGTGTTGAAAACCCTGGAACACCCAGAACACCCCATACGCCTCACACACCGCATACACCGTATAATTCACAAAATTCAAACAATCATTCAGGGGCGAATGATCCACAGCAGCAGGATCAGATCATGTGTACAGACCACAGTAGTCGAGGTGGTGGAAATCCCCATAATCCATTGAATCCATTGCCATTACCACCAAGTTTTGGTAGATATGGATATTTTAGATTAGGTCTTAGAGGAGGGTCACCGATGTGGTCTATGAAACCAGAGTCAAGCAAAGGAAAAACAGCAGAGTCTCACTTACCATGTGGCGAAGACAAACCAAATACTTCAGCAGCTGTACATAGGAAAACAGGCATTCCACAATCTAAAATAAACTCCTTAGTCTGTGCTGATTATAATGACTTTGACGACGATTCTCACACACCTCCGCAGACTCCACCAACTGATGTAGAGCCAAAACCAACTTCCTCTTTGGCTGATTCCAATCCGGTACCTTTGGGAAGCCCTAGCGACAAACTTGAGCCAATACCTGATACGACAGACTATGATGATGACAAAACCATTGTAAATACTGAAGTAACTTTGAGCTCAACGGCTCAACGGGACAGCGATGATATCACGGTCATAGAGCAATTTGGAGACACAGAATTGGGAGATGTTATAACTGGTACACTTGAACCAGATATGCAGGAGGAGTATGTCCTATTTGAGTCAGACATGGTAGTAGATTTATCTGTTGACAGCAATGATTCGCTCAACCATGCTTTAGTCAATGATGGTACTCAGGCTCACGATTTGGTTCAGATTTTAGAAATCGAGCACCCAGGAACTCGGGTAGACGAAACGGTGTTAAGTGATGAGGACTTGGTTCCGTCGCAAACTCGAAATAAAAAGGGATTAAGGCTTGATATTGTCCGAACTTTGCAGGCTGGAAAAAAATTGGTCGCTGTGACAGATACACCAGAGTCACCAGATCAAGAGGAGCTGAATGTGGATCCATCTCCTGGACCATACATCGATCAATCACCGGACCATCACATTCTTTCTCTCGTTGAGGAGTCAGAAGTAGTAATCATTGATCCGAGTAGCAAATCACCGGAAGATAGTGTTACCAAGGAGTTCTGTCACGATGAACCTGACAAACTCGATACCAACGATGTCATCCAAACAGTTGAAGAAACTAATACCTCACAATTAGTAAAGAATGTCGAACTCAAATCACAGCAAAAAGAGAATCACAAATCAACCGTCACATCCTTCACATTCCCAGATAAAGTTGTACGTTACGAGATGCCACCGTCTAGTTTGCACCAAGCCAATATCGGAGTACCTGGTATCACTAAATCAACAGTCTCATATCCCACCATTTCCACTAACCTGCCTGTGTGTACTACTGTGACTACATGTGGCGCTGTAGCCGACAATGTTTCAAATACTAATAATGTTCAAGCAAGTATGAATACTTTAAAAGAAATTGCAACCACATCCTCGCTTGAGATTTCAAAACAGACCATGTCGCCTTCAACCATGGCCAGTATTGTAGCTGATGCCAAAATTGCAGCTAGACTGTGTCAAGCTGCTGCAGAAGTTACAGTGAATTGTGACATACCTACAGTACCATTGAAGCAACCAAATGCAGCGCAGTCAACTACTACAACTATAGTAGGTGATGATTACCTTCAATTACTACAAGGTACAAAGATTAAACAACAAATACTCCCAGCAAAATTAGCAGTCAGCGTTCAACCAACATCTGTTACTCTGTCTTCGCCCAAGATGTCCATACCGGATCTACCTATCAAAGACAATGCAAATGGTCTTTCTAACAATGTTCAGGACGAATTAGATGGAAAATCCGAAGGTGCGGATGTACAAAAGCACAGCGACAATCACATGGGTAGTGAGATAAACACTGAGGAAAATGATAGCTCAAGTATTGTCCAAAGCAGTGCAAGTTCGAGTATAAAAGATACGTCTCAGACGGATGATAAGAAATCAGACTCTTTGAATACTACAGACGAGTTAGAGAGCATGTTAGAGGCCATTCACAATCCTGAAGAGAATATTGCTAGTGGCATTAAGCATTCGAAATCTGATGGTAAAACATCGGAAACCGGTAGCTTGAAAAGAATGTCACCTATGGTTGATCATTTATCTCTCGTTAATATTTTGGAGAATGATGTAGGGCTATCTGCTGCTGCCACAAATAAGACACAAGCCACAGTATCTACCTCATCTCAGGAAAAGTCAGAAACGGAATTTGCCGAAGTGCCTCCCACCTCAAGTAACGTGAGCACGACAGGTAGTGGCTCATTCGAAAAAAAATCGGAAAGTTCAAGTGAAATTGATTCAAACAAAGATTACATGCCAAATTTAAATAATCAAAAGAATCCAATGGAAGAGTCGTCAGATGAGATCCTAGACATGCTCCATAACATAATATCCTCTAAACCTGAGATGGCAAATACTGATATTTTGCAAGAAAATAGATCGAGTAAACCAAGTTTGATTTATCCATTACCAGCAACATTGGATACCTTACCACTAAATATTCTACAAGATTCTTTACTTGATCTGGAGCAAGGTAACGGAGAAAATGAAACCTCGCTACAAAAAGAAGGAGTTTCACAAAAATCAGAAAATACCAGCACACCTCCTACGGATATGGCCTCAAAAAAAGGCCCTCCACCATTAACCCATGGAACAACACCAATAGCTGTGAGTGCTGTGACTCAATTACAGAAAAACACGACAACCGTACCACATCTTTCCCCTTTGTCAAAACCAACCGAGTTGACTTCAAACGTTGCCACCGTATCCCATCAGTTACGGACATTATTGTCTTCTCTTCAGTCCAATCACACACAGAGTTATACAATGTCCGATCAAGCAAATAAACCCATAGTATCGTCGATAACATCAGCTGCTAAACTTGGCAGTATGGTAATACCAACCAGCAGTATATCAACAAACTTACAAATGGTTTCTTCGACAGATGCAAATCATCGATTACAAATACTAAATACAACTAGCACAAGTGCTAACATAAAAACTGATACAGAAAGCAGCGGTACTAATGAACTTATTGAATCAAAGGGATCCCAAAGTTCTAATGTGAGTGTAATTTCAACAATCTGTAAACCTACTTCCAGTGAACAGTATTCAAGGACGAATTCTAGTACGATGCAGACACAAACAGCAAGCACTTGTTTGCAGACAACTTCTATTATAATATCTAGAACTGGATCAAATTCAGGTGTCTCAATAACATCGAATGCAATGCTGAATGCTATGCTTGCCGGCACAAATTCTGCAAAGCCAACTATCGCTGGACACAGGACAAGTACGGCTCTCACCCAAACAAGTAATTTACTTAGCTCTGTCCCATCGACGTGTGTACAACGTACAGGTTCTCAAAATCTTCAGGCAATACTACAAGTGAGTACAAGTGCTTCCTCGAATCCATCCAGAGTAGTGGTCAGTTCAACGACAAACACTATAAATTCGCCAATGCAATGCTTGAGGACAATAGCACCTCCGATTATAACAACTACTCCTGTAACTATCAATGTTACTACTAGCATACTTCAATCTACTTTATCACAGGCTCCGACACTGCTTCATACTCAATTGACATCTGGCCAAACGCTCTACAACAAATCTACAGGACATTTACCTATTGATAATAAATCAAGTAAGTTGGAAGTTCTTATTCAGAGTGCAACTATTAAGAAGGATCCAGAAGATGCGTTAACAAGAATTCAAACAAATCTAGAAAAAACTGTTTCCACGACTAGATCAGAAATAGAAACGAACAAAATTAGTGTCAATCCATCAAGAATGGAAGAATCTCAAAATGTTCTCTTGAAACAGCTGTTACAAAACACCGCTTGCGCTACTACAATTTCCCCATCTGGGACTAGCCAAGGACCTAACTTGCCGTTAGTACCATCCCTTGAAGCTCAGTTAGCCCGTCCTGTACCACCAACACCGTCGTCTCTTCTTCCGCCATTGCTCAATGAGTCAGCACTCAATAAATCTACACCTAAACAAATCCTAAATAGAGAAACCTCATTTGTTTCACATTCGGTAACATCATTGAAAACGCCAAATTCCCCAACCAAGGAAGAGCAACCCGCACTGCCACCATCCACGTCTCTGAGCTCCACATCTGTGTCTCAACAATCTACACAGCGGCTGACAGATAGTATTTCGAAACTGCAAACGCTGGACCAACAATCTAAGTTAAATGTGGCTACTAATTCAGGAGTTCAACCAGGAACACTTACGTCAACAGTAAAACAAGCACTGTCAATGCAACTGGTATCTACTGAAGCAATAGTTTCATCGACACAAAATGCCACACCAACAATTACCAAATCGCCAATTAAAACTATTCTAGACACAATGAATACAAACACTACTCAAACGCCCCAACAACCAGTATCAACATCAACGCCGACGTCAAAATTATTCCCACAAGCTAAACCATTGACGGTAACAGCACCTTCTAAGGAGGGACAGGTTGCGCAGCAAGTGGGAAGTGTTAGTCAATCTACACCACAATCAGCTGTGATCCCAATATCACAGCCACAAGTATCTCAGTCCAATAGTCAACCACTAACACCACAGAGTGTATCTCAAGTCGCTCAAAAGTCTTCGCACGTTAATGTAATACAACCGTCAGTGCCTCTCCCAGTTTCTCATGAAATGGGACACCAAGCTCAGCTGTCACAGGGTGCTCTTACGCAACACACAGTGCCTTTAGTGGAAGTTAAAAAGGAAATACTAGATGAAGTACTTTCAGGTGGCACTCCCACCCATGTAACTGAAACCAAAGACTTTCTTCTTACTGCCAAAGATGAGTTCGTTGATGGATCCATGAATGATAAAATTGGTAGGTGACTTTGTTTTCTTCAAAATCCTTGTTATCGGTGTTTTATCTTTAATCCGATACTGCAAATAGGCATGTTAATTATAGAACATTCATAAGCACAATTGAAATACTTGCGACTCATGACTTGATGCATACTTGAATACTTTCAGATCTCAAAAAATTGAAGAGACGTCAGTACCAACAGAAACGTAGACAAAGCCAAGGAAAAGATGCTACAGCTGCTCCTCAAAAAAAACGACCAAGAAAAGTTTCTCACCCGGAAGAAGATTATGACACGTTCGTTGACAATCTAATGTCTCAATTACGGCAACTTCAACCTATGGCAGTGCTTGAGCCATTGCTTGGCAGAGCTTATGGTGTCTGCCCTATCTTCGGTTCTGGAGATTTATATAAGATCGGCACTCAAAAGGAATACAACACTCGAACTGGAGATTTAACTGGTTCCTATGGTACTGCATCCTTGCAAGGGACGGCCGATCATTACAATACTCAGCCGTTTGGTGAACTGGAACCACTTCCACCTCAACAGGTTCCTTCTACCCAGAGAGGCTTTTATGATCAAGAATTTGCGCCTCTGAAATTAAATGAGTGTAAGTTTGAGCTATGCCATAAAATTAGTAACATCTTTTAACAAGATACAGTCTAACCTTGTTATAAGATTAAATCGAGGGTGTCGGAGAAAAAATTCTTAGAATTCGTGATCCCCCACTATCGTGCTTGACAGCGTTTCGCGTCTAAAACTCGCTATAAGACTATCGATGTTTTTTCTTCTGTGAAAGGAAAATTCATATGTACTTTAGTTAAGTTAGTCTTATAACGAGGTCTGGTCGCGAAATGCAAATAGAGTGATTGGTGAGGGCAGTGTTCAGGGCAATTCCTAATAAATTGTGGGGAAAAGTCTTTTAACTGGGACTATAATTGATGGTGGTATATCGAATCTAAATAGTGAGTTTATGAACACTAATTGTTAGTGAGATCAACCATGAGTATATATATTAGGGTGGTTCAAAAAAAATTTTCATTTTTTTTTTCAACTCTTACCCTCCCAAATGCTTGTGTGCAATGAGAAAAAAAATCCTCACCAAAGAGGAGCGCTGTAGCTCAACTCTAAAAGGTCGCTATTTTCATTTTAGTTTCCCATTCATTTAACATGGGAATTTTTGTTTTTTCATTCAAATTGAAATTCCACCTGATCATTCAAATTTTTCGCAAATAACCATGATATATTTAGAAAGCTGACTCTGAGCTCTCCAAAACTCTATAATAACGCATTATTATCATAATTAGAAGACTAGTTACAGCCATCTGAAAACTACTACATTTCTGACTATGGAGCAATTGTTCATATTAATTTTTTTTTTTAAATTATTTATTATAAGTTTCATCGTAATCAGTAGTTACGGATAATTAAAAAAAAAAAAGTTTTTTAGAGGACATTAAGAATTACATAAGAAATCTGACAAATGCAACATATGCTCCAATAAAAATTCATGCTGCCACATAGAGGTTTCGTCAACAATTTAAAAAAATTTTGAATCGTTAAAAAGTACTCGTAACTACTGATTACGATGAAACTTATAATAAATGATTTTAAAAACAAATTTATATAAACAATTGCTCCGTAGTCAGAAATTTAGCAATTTTCAGATGGCTGTAACTGGTCTTCTAATTATGATAATAATGCGTTATCATAGAGTTTTGAAGAGCTCAAAGAGTCAGCTTTCTAAATATATCATGGTTATTTGCGAAAAATTTGAATGATTATGTGTAATTTCAATTTAAATGAAAAAACAACAATTCCCGTGTTAAATGAATGGGAAACTAATATGAAAATGCGACCTCTTAGAGTTGTGCTACAGCGCTCCTCTTTGGTGAGGATTTTTTTCTCATCGCACACAAGCATTTGGGAGGGTAAGAGTCGGAAAATATAATTGAAAATTTTTTTTGAACCACCCTAATATATATACTCTCTTGACTTGAGTATTTTTTTTTTGGATGATTTCAGCTGACGATAAAAAGGATAATTCCTTGACTATGACCCGTGATGTTGACACACCCGATACAATTGTTAGCTCGTCATCACCTGAATGTGTGATCCCTGAGTTTATACATCGATATCCGGGACTAAGATTAATAGAGGAAGAGTCAGACGAAGAGTCGGATTGGCTAAAGAGAGTGTCTCCTGTAATACCGTTAGTTTCACCAATTCCGATTAGACTGAAGCCAGGTTTCACCAAAGATTCAGATAAAATGGATAAAGAAAATTTCGGCGTATCCAGGTAATGAATTACCCAAAGCAGAGAGGAGATGGGAAAGCACTTATCACAATGCTAAGCCTGCATGATAAGTTGTCACTGTCTTAGTGTGAAACACATATAGTTTTTAGCTTTGCCAAGAATGCGATAGATAAAAGGGATGTGATCGTAAATCTCCTGTCGAGGTGCGTTCTATCTCACCTTCTCTCTGCTAATTCTGTACAAAATTGTCCGATATAAAATGAAATCATCTCTAGAGCAATTATTCTTCCAAAAATTTAATATGGGTTCTCAAGAAACTGCTCATACATAGTCACCAGTGATGGTGATTGCTGTACCTAAATACTCATTTGCTATTAGTAAAGCAATGATGATTGAAAAATGCAGAAATGAGTGCTTAGATAAAGCATAATCATTTCGAATGCCCGAGTGATTTGTGTCACTGCCCCTTAGACTTGGGATTTTTGATTTTTGTGGATTCTCCTTGATAATTCTGAGTGGAATACTTTTAGGCAGGATAAATGTGAACAATAATGTCATGCGAAATTTTGCATCAGATATCTCACAACCAAATAAATTGTGTCGAATAATTTCCTGCCTAATAAGTTGGTGTAGAATAATTTTTCTTAAGATCAATCAGAGTACGATGATTCCTTTCCTAAAAGATCGTTCACATATTGAAAATCTTTTGCACTGGAATTTCTGGTATTTAAATAATTTTATGCGAGATGATGTTGTGCATTGTACTAGAAAAATTGCATGAAAGAAAACTCACAAATTCATCCAAGACGAAACATGTATTTACAAAAACGTAATATTCTGGCTTCTGACTTTGATCACATGAAGCAAAGCCATCCAAATAGTTTCGCCATTATCCAAAATTTTGGTGTGACATAGATTGCTAAGTTCTTGGGAAATACCTCTTAATTTTGGTAATGTTATTTATAGAATTGGAAAATCACCTCCCGTGCCATTGCGAGATAATGGCAATGTTACTGTGACTCTAACTTTGAACAGCCAGGCTGCTGATGATATTATGGGGGTACTGAAAGACTTGGCTAATATCTTGAATATTGCTCCACCGACTGGCTATCAAATAGTTGAACGCACAACCACCCCGCCAAGCCAAAAGCTAGGACTTTACAGGACAAAAGGAAAAGATGGTAAAGAAGGAGGTGAGGCTTTATGACCACAATGTTCTTTCTTTTATTACGATACTAATCAATAATAAGGAAGTTGCACGAATAGAATTTATTTCTTGAATCTTTTAGTGCAAACGAATGATGACAAGTCAATTGTATTGTCAAACAAATTTTCAAAATATGTAATACATTTGAATTCCCCACGAAATTCCAGGCTTCAATCGTCAGCACGGTAAACTATGTGTGTATTGAGTCTAAAATTTCTTACCTATACAGAAATTATCTCAACGGGGCACTCACTGTCCTATTAGTTTATTAAACATGAGATTATTATATAGTATTCTCTTTCATACTTGAAAGATTGCAAGCCATCACTGTTTCACATAGTATTGTCACATTGCAGAATACTTGAAGCAAATCACCCCAACGAGATAGATAGAACGATATCTTATGACGTTAGACATTTTTCTCTTTCATACACATGTTGAACGACGAATTCACCATTGAGATGATCGTTCCACATAAACATTGACATAATCATGCAACTTCCTTATTGCAGGATTACTTATTTTTTCTAATCTCACGCACACTAATATTGTGGAAACGCGGTTTTCATCAAACTTGTCGTATTCAGTACGAAAGTTTATAGATTGTATCAAATATCGCATTTGTTCCAAATAACAGAGTACTTTATCAACGACCTTTCTATATAAAATTTGCAAAAATCCTTATACATATATATTTATACTGGCTTTGCAGCTCCTATTGACATCCAAAGCATCCTCAATGGCGCAGCCAAGTTCTGTCGACACTGTGACGTGGTTATCCTAAACAGTTTGATCCGAAAGAAAGTTTCAGATCTGCCATTTTTGAGTAAAGAAGAATTAGAGCCTGGCGAGGAACTCTGTTTCTGTTCAGCAGCTTGTTATATGCAATTTGCTCTGATACATAGATCTCCAACGGCTACTCAAGAAAAGGTAGGCTTACTAGGAGAACCTGTGAGGTGTACCCCATGGATTTGCACGAGACTTCACAGAATGAAAGAGTGATGAAAATGAACAAACACGTATTGCGGCTTATCCGTAGACACTCAACCGTTTCGCTTCACGAATGTTCCTCATTTTATTGTTAAATACAAGTACGCTATATTTCAATTATAATCCATCATTCCAAAGCAATTGCCGTTATTTTGGAAATAACAAATGTATAGTAGCGAGTAGCTTAATTTTTGTATCTATTGTTACATTATTACAATTCAAGAGGATCCGGTGCATTCTTTGGGGTGATACCTGTCATAAAAACATTTGAACATAAAAATTCTGTACACCACGAGTAACGCACGAAGGCACTTTTGCCGCAGTCACATTTCGTAGTGTGAATGATTTCTGGAAAAGCAACATCGTTAACGTTGTTGAAAATTTCGCGATTCGGTGATAACCTTGTGGCAAACCATGCATGCTGAATCATTTTCTCAGATGCTGGCCTATCTGTAAGCTTAATACCCTGAAGCGTGTTTCGGACTAATGGACAATTGCTATGGAATGATGGATTGTAATTGAAATATAGCGTCCTTGTATTTATCAATAAACTGAGGAACATTCGTGAAGCGTACTTTGACAAAGAAATGGGAAAAAATAGTTCGTCGAGACTTGAACACGAGGCGCAAAATCTTGAAACCGTAACGCTAGCCGTTGCGCCACCGATTCGCTTGAACAGGGAGCGCACAAACGGAGTCATGTAGCGGCGTTGAAACTTAAACATGCATTTTCTCGGAAACGGTCGAGTGTCTACGGATAAGCCGATATACGTGTTCGTTGATTTTTATTATTCCTTCATTTTGCGAAGTCTCGTGCAAATCCATGAGTTACACCTTACAGGTTCTCCTGGTTAGTAATAGTCACAGCTATCATGTTTACAACTGTTGGTCATCAATACATAATGATAATGTAACATATAAGTCAAGTTGATGCGAGAATATTCAACTTGTGAGTAATAATAAACGTAATTGCTTTATGGGTTTTTGAGCAAGACCCGAGAAAGCCTGAAATGCTTTAGCGTCTCAATAGTGAAATATATTAAAATTGTTTTATTTCGATGACATTTCTTCCATAAAAAGCAGTTTAATACAAGGTGTACCATTCCCTTAGATATTTTTATTTATTCATTTATTCGTTACAATTAAGTGTAGGTATGTGGATGAAAGTTCAGCTGTCCCGTAATTTTTAATTTATTTATTAAATTCAATATGATCATGGTGAATATATATGTTGTTTGTATATGTCATGATAAATTATACAGGCGGCTGCGATTGTGGATCATTTGTGCCAGAACTCACAGTCTAGATTTGCCGAGACTGAATTGAAGAAAGAAATTGCAGAGAAAAAGTTTGCTGCAAAACAACCAATAGAACACATTGAGAGTACAAAAATTGAGGCAATGGAAACTGAGACAGAATTTAGAATTAAAACTGAAGACAATACGGATTTACATGCTTTTGAAAATAAGGACGATTCAGTTGATGATAGAAGACCGAAAAAACATTCGGCTAGCGACGAATCATTGAATGATGACTCTATAGATCCTCCGGCAAAAGTTTGGAGAGGTCGCAGATATAAATCGTGGGCTCTAGGTGGCATTCAGCCAGCAACCAAGTATAAGAAACCCACGGATCGTGAAATCACAGAGGTAATGAATAATCTTATTTCATTTTGCACAATATTATTAAGTATGATTATATATTCGTATTAGAGTTCAATGGCGGTTTTTATGCCTACCGAACCCGTTTCCATCCAGATCGGTGCTTCAATCGATCCTTTATTAGGGGGATCCAATTGATAAAGAACTGATTCAGGGCAATCTGATTGATGCTTTAAGTTCTGAATTTATTCACTATTCGACGGTAGTGGATAGTGACTAAACCAAATAGAGAAATTGTAAACATGTGGAATTCACAGAGACTTGCTGAAGACGTAGAAGACCAGAGAATGACCCAAAGGCTATCCCTCCTCTTTGTGGAAGAACGATACTACCAGAGTGCTAAACTATCAAAGCAAACATAAAATTTCAAATAATTATAATCATGTTTCATCGAATCAACTAGGATTCCTAACTTGCGTTGTAGTCATTGAAGCATTCAGGAGAATGGTTCTGATAAAGGACCCCGCATCCGTCCTTATGTAGAAGCGGTTTCAGTCAAATTCCATGAAACTGGAGCATGTTGCATTTTAAACCATGCTGATTAAAAGTCTCCACGGGTCAAACCCCCTAAAGTTGAAGGTTTCCAAGACATTTAAATATCAAGTTCGAAATTTGTAGCTGGCAATGTCGGCATGTTTCCACAACGCATATAATGTATACGGGGCATTCCATGACATCTCGATCAAGATGCTAAGTCGATGTCTCTGATTGGTTTGATAATTTTTTGTATAAGAGTACATGATGAAAATCGCAATCGTAATTTTTTTCAGAATTTTTCGACCCAGCGTATCTGAAGTATGATTTAAAGATTTGAAATAATAACCCCCACTTTGTAAAATCTGGAAAAATTCAGAAACATCTTATGAGATATAACAAAATTTTTGACACCTATTTGAAGATGAAGATTTCATAACTTCAACAGATCACATGGTGGCCACTGGTCAGGAAAAACAGGGAAGTCAGGGAAAAGTTAGGGAATTTGAAAACGGTCAGGGAAGTCAGGGAAAAGTCGGGGAATTTTTTAATGGGTCAGGGAGTTTTTTGGTAATACGGGGGGAGAGAGGATCCACTATAAAGGAGCAACTTTTTTTCCACCTGTTTGGAATTTTCAATCGAAAACTTAGATCGAAATAGTATTGAAAATTTGTAACGTTAGATGCTTAAGCATTGGACCAGCGTCGCACCACAAAGCGAACTAAAGATAGACTATTATTCGAGAAAATTCTGAAAAAAAATTATGATTGCGTTTTTCGTCATGTACTTTTATACAAAAAATTATCAAACTAATCTGAGACATCGACTGAGAATCTTGATTGAGATGTCATGGAATGACCCATACATATTAGTGTGGGTCAAATAATCTGACTATTTTTTTTTCCAACCGTTACTCTGAAAAACCTTGTTCTTTATGATCAAATAACGAGCCTTAAGAAAACTCAGCTTTCAATATTAATATTTAGCAGTCACTCGTCGCTATTTTTTATTTTCAATTTAGAATGCATGGGAATGTTCTGGTGGCTCTTTTCTACTTTTATATCTCAAAAACTGTTCTACTTAGAGAGATTCTGCATAGCTATTTTTGTTCAAAACTGATCGCTCTACAAACAAGGTCTCTTGGTCTTTTTTGATGAATGTAACTGCTTTCGAGTAATTCATGGTTATTAACCAAGTTATTCGGACTTTATACTTAAATATCTTGGAAACCTTTAACTTTAGGGGGTTCGGCCCATGGATACTTTTAATCAGCATAGTTCGAAATGCAACTTACTTCAACTTCATGGAATTTGACTGAAACTGCTTTTACATAAGAATAGGTGCGGAGTCTTTTGTTGAATACTTTATTCAAGGATTAAAATAATAATAATATATTCATATTCGTGTTCATATTCATATCATATCTGTACATACTAAAAGTTCTGGAAGGTTGAAAATAAATGTAAAGTTAATATTTTAGTCTCAAAATTTTGTTGTCGAGTGTGGTCATACTGAAATGTTATACACTAGTGTGCACAAGCTCTGTTATCCATTTCATTGCAAAGCCAGTTACTGTCAAAACTTAGGTAATATGAGCTCTAATAATTACAATCGACGAGTAAATTGTTATCTAGCTCAAGATCTTTTTTTTCTTGTATGGCCACAAAAACATAGTTTGCTTTTTGAAAAATGAATAACTTGGTTTCTTAATGACAAGAAAATATATTAGATACTTATATCAACAACGAAAGTCTTGTTTTCATATATGTTGATCATTTTAATTTAGTAGGTCAGTTGATTCCAATGATGTTGCAATTCACTAGGAAATCAATTTCTTAATTCTATATTCGCATTACGCTAATGTTACATAGTTTAGCAGATAATTTATCGTTCACGTCTCAGGAATTCCAATCAGACTAGAATTGCATTATAACTTTAAATCTAATTTCCGGAATAACACTATAAATCCGTTGATTGTGTGGTGGCCTGTGGCACCTGAATGGTCACGTCTTTATAACATAAAACATAGTTGCAAACATGTTTCAATATCAACTGTTTTTTTTTTTTTTTTTTTTTTTGTTTTTTTTTTTTTTCGCCCAAGCAGAAAGCTTGTGTGTTAAACACATCAGAAAATTGAAAATTGAAGGGTTCAAAAATTTATAAAATTTTCTATCTTAAGAAAAATTAACATCAATTTTGGGACATTCCGTTTTCTCAGATGCTTTTTCGATTGGGCGTGACTGTGATTCCTACAAAAGCTGATGATAGCCGCCGTTGCATGTTCTGCAACAGTCAGGGTGACGGTGCTGCAGATGGACCTGCCAGATTATTGAATTTTGATGTTGACAAATGGGTACACCTTAATTGTGCACTTTGGTCTGACGACGTATACGAAACAGTAAATGGTGCTCTTATGAATCTGGACACGGCATTGCAACATAGTCTTGTTCTTAACTGCATGGTATGTGACAAACCTGGAGCTACTGTGAAGTGCTTCAAGATACGTTGCACCAATGTCTATCATCTTGGCTGTGCAGTAAAGGATGGTTGCGTTTTCTATAAAAATAAGGTATGCATTAGTTGAATTAATTAAAATTCACATAGCAATTATGTAATTAATGATGAAAAATATTCAGATCTAGATAACTTACCGTCATTTATAAACCGAAATTTTCACGTAGTCTAAATTTGGAGTATTCCGAATGCCAATTCAACAAATGATTGATCATGTCATTTTTAATTTTTACTTAAGATTTTTCCTACAATAGTAAGAGGCCTGAATCACTTGAAGATTCATCGCGTCCAAACGTATTTTAGCCTAAAGTTACATACAAGTCCAGAGGACACATGGTATAGTGCGAAATCGTTTCTGAATCAAATACCGCGTCGCACGATTTCTGTTCCTGTTTAAAAATTCCTCTGTGACTAGATTGGTTTATTTTGTTTTGTTTATTTGTTCATTTTGTGCATCTTGTAAATACCTTGAAACTTTGTGAATTCAGTCTGAGGATGGTTTCCGATACTATGGATGTGAGGCATTCTTTATCAACCGAGCCACTTTTTTTGGTCGACCTACCAGATGTTTTTTTTTAAATTTACTAGTTTGCAGTGCTACTTGAGAGGAGCTCTGTGTTTTTTCCAGATTTTCAAAGGTCACCATTCAAGATTTACCTTCTTTTGTTTAAGGAGGTTCGTAACCAATTTGAAAATGATACCAAAATTTTGAAATTTTAATTATCGGAAGACAGATAATTGAAATACTCACTGCCAAAATTTCAAGTCGATTCACTACACCGTTTTTGAGAAATTAATTTTTGAATCTACTTATACACGTAAAGGTATGGAGAGATGATAGCGTTAGTAGAAATCTGTTACCACGCGAGTGCTGGGAAAGATTTCATACTAACCTTATCGGCTCTTCATACTTCTACGTGTGTAAGAAGCAAATTCAGGGATTAATTTCTCAAAAACGATGTAGTGAATCGACTCGAAATTTTGGCAGTGAACATTTCAGTTATCTATCTTCCGATGATTGAAGTTTAAAAAATTTGGTATTATTTTCAAATTGGTTACGAACCTCCTTCAATCAGTATATCTCAGGAAATATTGGTCGCTCGAAAAATTCATCGGAACATTGACTTTTTAATTGTTCATCTACTTTCGAATTAGAGTCATAATTTTTCTGACACAGGATGTCGACAAAAAATGCCAAAAAAAGATTGAAATATTTTTGTTCTACCAAAAACACACCTTCGATTCCAGCACCAATTTTACAGGGTGTTTGGCATTGTATGAAGATTCTGTAAAAAAAATCCCAAAGTAGTACCTATGATTCTTATGTTGTTAAAAAAACAAACAAATTAAAAATTAAATTCATATAGATTCGTTTTCAATAAACCTTGTTGTATGCCTATTTTAAAACCAATTTCCCAATGATCTTGAGTTTATATGAATCCTATGAGTTTGAATTTTCGATTGTTTATTTTTTTCAATTATTTTTTAAATCCTGAACAGTGACCTTTAATAATCTGAAAAAAATCACAGAAGTCTTTCTTAAGTAGTACTACAAACTGGCAAATTTGAAAAACATCCCGTAGATCGACCAAAAAAAGTAGCCCAGTTGATAAAGATAAAGAATGCCTCATATAGTATGTGATATTAAGTATTACACCCGATATGTTTCCAATTTTCTATCAGTCGCATATGTTACTAGAATTATATTTATGCTTTTCATGTTGCAGAGTACATATTGCTCGCAACATGTACAAAAGAATGAAAAAGATAATGAGTTGACAACGCTATCGGTTTATCGACGTGTTTACGTTAATCGAGATGAGAATAGACAAGTAGCAGCTGTGATGCATCATTCGGAACATAATCATCTTCTGCGCGTTGGAAGCCTGATATTTTTAAGCGTGGGTCAATTACTGCCTCATCAACTGACTAACTTTCATACACCCCACTACATCTATCCAGTCGGCTATAAGATAGTGAGATTTTACTGGAGCATGAGGAGGCCAAATAAGCGTTGTAGATATGTATGCTCGATTCACGATGTGTCTGGACGACCGGAGTTTAGAGTTCTAGTCCAAGAACCCTCCCAGGAGGATGTTGAGCTGCGAGATGCAACACCTCGTGCTGTTTGGAATCGTATTTTAGAACCATTGGCAGAATTACGCCGGACTACACACAGTGTACAATTGTTTCCCCGCTACGTTTCTGGGGAGGATTTATTCGGGCTTACCGAGCCTGCAGTTGTTCGTGTTCTCGAAAGTTTACCTGGTATAGAAACACTCACAGATTATAGATTCAAGTACGGAAGAAATCCTTTGCTAGAATTGCCACTGGCTATCAACCCAACTGGTAGTGCAAGAACAGAGGCTCGATTAAGGAATCAATTACCATGGAAAAGGCCGCATACGCAACGTACTGGATCTTCCGCACGGGCAGCTTTTGTGCCTACCGCAACTGTTGCTGGTGAGGTAGCATGCCCTTACTCTAAACAGTTTGTGCACTCTAAAAGTTCCCAATATAAGAAGATGAAACAAGAGTGGCGGAACAATGTTTATTTAGCAAGATCAAAAATTCAAGGATTAGGTCTGTACGCAGCTCGGGACTTAGAGAAGCATACAATGGTCATTGAATACATTGGAGAAATCATTCGTTCCGAACTAGCTGAAACCAGAGAAAAGCAGTACGAAGCGAGAGTAAGTTTGAATCATTCATTTGGTGCTCAACTTACATGGGTATATACACCTTGAAAATAATATTGTTACAAATCACTGGTACGCTGTGAAAAAATATTCTATGGAAGCGTTCAAATATTACGTAACATTATTTATGGGGGGGGGGGGGGGGGGGGGTAACGGTCGGCGTTACGGTAATGTTATGTCGGGGGGGGGGGAGGACCAATAGTCGTCTGTTACGTAACTTTATTGAATACCAGAAACTGAGATTTCAAATTTTTTTTTGATCAGTGGATCAACGTTATTCCCAATAATTAAGCGGCTTTGTATCGATTTAAATTTAGTTATTTTTTTGTTTTTTCAATTTATTTTGGAAATATGTGCTCTTGCAGTACTGCACAGAACAGAAAAAATGAATTTCCAATAATACAGTATTATAGATCAATATGGGCACGATAATGTTACGTAATAGAAGAGGAGGGGGGAGGGGTTGACTGGACTATTATGGTCTGTTATGACGGGAAGGGGGGGGGGTCAAAAATGACAAAAAAAAAAACGTTACGTAGTATTTGAACGCTGCCTATCCACTCAGCTTTATCACGGTTGACTGCTAGTATTTTGAGACATAATTCAAAATTGTTTTAGATTTTATGGATTTCGCTTTACATAGATTGATTACCCTGAAGAAAACGTGACTTGTAGGATACAGGTAGCATCGTTCATTGAAACTTCTTTAAATTTAGGGGCAATATTGTACTTTGATGTAATTTCACGGTGAAACAGTGACATTCAATGAATTTAATTGTTGATGTTAATAATCAAATTTTATTTGCATTTCTTTGTAAACACGAAAAAAAAAGAGTTTGTTACACGCCTGCAGCAATAGAAGACTGACCTTATCTCTACACAGTATTGGTTGGCCCCGAAATTACATAATTTTAAAATATTTCCTGTAAATTTCGAAAAATTTCGATGTAACCTGTACCTTGCAACAATCGTTGTTTGTTTGGTAGACTCAATGTAAGTCGAAGGCGACTAATCACTAATAAAATAACTAATAATTTCTAATTACACCTCAAAATACAATTAATCAGCTGTGAAACAACCGAGTCCATAGAATATTTCTTCCAGGCATACCAATGATTTAAAAGAATAATCATTTCCATTCAGATGCAATCTAATATCTGATTAATGATTAATAGCTGGTATCCACTGGGAGTTGGTATGATTCAATAATATTGAAGAAACAGTTCCTTCATCCTAACCGGTTTGAGTGTAATACATTTCAAATAAAAGCTCGTGTAATCGTGTTTTTCTGTTTTGGCCGTGGACATTCATAGAGCTGTATCGCAATAGAATTTCCAACTGTTTTTGATCTTACAACACACACGGAGTTTGATGCGTAACTTTTCTCTTTTACAGAATCGGGGAATTTATATGTTTCGCCTGGACGAAGAGCGAGTAGTGGATGCAACACTATGTGGTGGACTTGCTCGTTACATCAACCATTCGTGTAATCCAAATTGCGTTGCAGAAATTGTTGAAGTTGAGCGTGATCTACGGATCATTATCTTTGCAAAGCGAAGAATCTCACGGGGTGAAGAGGTAATTTTGAAATTACATCGTTTCCCAACATTCAATATTATCTATCAATTTAGAAAAAAAGACGAAACCGATAATTAAATTGACTTCGTTTTTCTTGCAGCTGGCGTATGATTATAAGTTTGACATAGAGGATGACCAGCACAAAATAGCATGCGCATGTGGCGCGCCTAACTGCCGCAAGTGGATGAATTAAAAGTCCATATATTGTTGTTATTGTTGCTATGTTATTGGATAGGTTTTACATGGATTACATACGTATGCATGTAGATATATGCATGCATATATAAGTATGTACAGATATCATAGATATATTAATATTTAAAATGTAAAGTGCCATTGTGGTTTTACTAAGTGATTTTTTTAGCAAAAGTTGGTGCCGAGCCATCACAACATTCCTCCAAAGTTGTACAATATTAGTTTTACTTTACCAACCAGGAATTTTAATCGCTTGTATATTACCGTAAGACGCTTAAGAGAATGACAAAACGTAATGAAAGGAAGTTAGAACGAGTTCTGTATGTAAGAGAAGTTTGTATCTTTGTATGTTGACTGTAGTCGATGATGGTCGATCATATTGTAATATAGGATATAATTTAGTTATTATTAATAATGCATATACGTTGCACTGTATTTGTACATAGGTAGAAAGCCAATGTTATTTTGAACCACCAGAAAATTATGTAAATTATCAGTACCTAATTTAGCATTATATACAATTATAACTATTTGAATATACAATTGACCAAAGTCAAACATCTTATATTCCAGTATTAAAATTTCAAAGTGAGCATTACATCGATCCAACATAAATTGGATTAGTCTAATTCAAAAATATCTCCAAGTTAACGTTATCAGTTTTTCTCAAGAGAAATTTCGGTCACCTGCGAGCTGACTCTGTTGCTAGTACCTTACTGACTAGGATATAGTAATATTACACCGGGAAAGATCCTCTGTAATTTTTTTTTTTTTTATCTTTAAACCTACCGGCCGATTGGCCGATTATCCTATCAATTAGAAATAATTTTTAAAAATTGTTTTGAAACAATTTTTTTTTTTTACAAGGTCAAAAGTACATTCTTATATTGAAAGAAAAACTCAACTTTCCAATAAAAATGGAAACAAAAACAATTATTTGACATTTGACACAAGAACTAAAAAAAAAAAAATGAGAGTAATCAATAAAAAAAAAAGAAGAAAAGATTTTCTTTGTTTTCTTTTTAGATCCTAAATTCGGATATTAAAATAAATTTTCCATTGGATTTATTGAAGTTTTTTGTGTGAGATATATCAGCTTTGCTGCTTAGCCTCGCGGTATGTTTGACCATGATAAAACAGAATACATAGATGTGATCGAAGGGTGAATGACAATACTTATTCTGCGATTTATGAAGTGAAAATAATGATTCAACAATTGAAAAGTACAAGTAAGTATTTTTCTTAATAAAGATACACATCAAGTTCGCTCCAGCATGGATATTTTTTCTTCTAAGTTGAGCTCTGCCCTGATTTCTACCCCTCACATTGCCAGAGCAACTTCAAAAAAATTGATTCTTCTTTTTGTTCTTTTTGTTCTTCTTCTTCTTCTTCTTTTACTTGTCTGTTGATTGACTATCGGTTCCTAATTGAATCCATGGGCCACTTCTAAATTTTTTATTCTTTTTCCTATTGATAAATATGTATGTGATTTCTATCTGCTTGGGGGTATGGTTCCGTTGGGGACAAAAATAAAATTATTTTGATCCGATTTTCTGAAAGTCCTTTTGGATCTAAATCTTAGTGATTCCTTGAGTAGAATAACTGGCTGCGAATACAGCGGAAAAACAATCGGGAGACCCTGAGTTGATAGAAATCCCCAGCGTCAGATTTTTATTTCCACCTCTCTTCTATCTAGAATTCTTTTTTGGAGGCATTGCTGCTGGTACTTAGTTTTGTGTTGTGGAAGGGCAGTCTCCGGTGTTAGTGACAGGGATTATCTAGTAGAGCGCCACAATTTCCATCTCGTGAGACAAGGATATACAACACCAATTAATTCACATTTAGATTTGGATGATGTGTTACGTGCATCCCGAATGCTAAAGGCTCCGGGTGCCGAGTTCTTGTGATTTAAAGAGTAATCCCCGAGCAGCTGGAAGTCACGCCTGTGGGCTTAGCTTGGATACAGTTCCAAAGACAGCTGCGGAATCTGTGAATGATCTAGAATGTATGTGGGCAATTCCATATCAACTCATCGAGCCTTTTTCAACAAATTTTCCCGATTGTCACGCCAACAGAGATAAACGTTGCTTATGACACGAAAAAAATGTTCCCTAAAGGATTTTTCAAATTTCCTAACATTGCCGAAATTATTCACATTCTTGGTTTTGGCGCACTTTTTTTTTCAAAAATTCATAACCTTGGTTACGTATGTCGTACGGGGACCGATTTAGGCTCATCTTCTTTGCGAAAGAATGAAGCTGCAAGAAAAACATAGTCCGCTGGAACTTTCTTTTGCTGAACATAAAATATTCTCAATTTCCTGAAACAATTTAAGATTTTGAAAAAAGTTATTTTTCTTTTCAATTGAAAAAATTCACAGACGTAGGTATTTGTATTCTTTCATTGTTAGGGCTCTGTAAATCAGCCTGTGGCACCGAGCCGTTTTTTTTCTACGACCACAAATGTGTATTTTCAATATTAGTACAATTACCTTTTATTTTGAAATATTTTCGGCGGACTCATTATGCATTTACGGTAAATAGCTTTTGCTAACTTTGGGTCAAATTTAGAGAACTTTCAAAATTTTATCGCGTCGTTGCAAATAGTTTTAGGGTCATATAATAATATATCATTTTGAAGGGCAAGCCAAGATCTTTCCAATGTCATAAATGATGTTGGTAAAATAAATTTTTTCATTTTTTATCAAGCATTAAAGAAGAAAATAAATAAAAAAAATTTCCCTCAATATTCAAGTCGCAATATGTTTTGAGCGGGGTGTCGTAAAATAATTTAAAAAAAAAGCATTGAAAAGCTTGTTTCTAGACCTATTCAATGAGGTATAAGAGTAGGTATATATTTTTGACTATTTGTTTTACATCGACAATGGTTGTTTCATAAAAAAGTACTTTTTTTTCAAGGAAATAGAATTATGATTTCTTTTTTTTTATCGTAAAATGCGGACATGTCACTTATGTCGACTTATATATAAGAGTCTACGCATCGTTTTCGCAAAAACGAGGGTCAGAGCCCCATTCTATACGGAATTATGAACACACCCATCAAAAAACATTTCTGTTTTATGTAGAAATGAGGTCTGATTCTGAAAACTCGCAGTTCGTTGTAATTAGGGATTGCAAATTGTTGGACGGCCATGACTCCTTAGTTCCCGCATTGTCCGAGAGAGAGAGAGAGAGAGAGCGCAGCGCGCGGATCGTTGCATCTTCGTCTGAACCAAGCATCGAAGAAAACAAAGTTGCCACCAGGGGGGTGACACATGCTATTCTCCCTGTACTTAAAAATGAAACGCATTTTGTCCGCATTTTTTAGTTCCTCTATCGCTCTGTATACAGGGTGATTCACGTTCCGCGCACCACTGTATATGAGTGGATTCTTGGGGAAAATCTAAGACTGAATTTCCTTTACCAAAAATTCGAGGGATTAATAGTTTCCGAGCTACGGAAGATCTTAGTTGACCAATCACAGAGCCTACAGCTGGTCATGTTAGAGCCGGGTCTAAAGTATTAAAATTAGCAGTGCCCGTAGCGGATACATTTTCAATATGATGGAAATAAATTATTAAAACCATTAATAAATTTTTTTTCCCATATGACATTTGAGATACAGTTCTTGATGAGTATTGACGGCGTCGTCGCCGGGAGTTATCTTCGTACAGCATGCGCTTTCGATCTCGTTGTCCAGGTCGACGGCGACGCAGATTACGTCCCCCAGGTCCACCGCTACGTAGTTTTCGTCCTCCAGGTCCACCGCTACGTGGTTTTCGTTCTCCAGGTCCACTGCTACGTAGTTTTCGTTCTCCAGGTCCACCGCTACGTGGTTTTCGTTCTCCAAGTCCACCGCTATGTAGGTTTCGTCCTCCAGGTCCACCGCTACGTGGTTTTCGTCCTTCAAGTTCACCGCTACGTGGTTTTCGTGCTCCAGGTCCACCGCTACGTGGTTTTCGTTCTCCAGGTCCACCGCTACGTAGGTTTCGTCCTCCAGGTCTACCGCTACGTGGTTTTCGTCCTTCAAGTTCACCGCTACGTGGTTTTCGTGCTCCAGGTCCACCGCTACGTGGTTTGAGCACGAAAACCACGTAGCGGTGAACTTGAAGGACGAAAACTACGTAGCGGTGGACCTGGAGGACGAAAACTACGTAGCGGTGGACCTGGAGGACGAAAACTACGTAGCGGTGGATCTGGGGGACGTAATCTGCGTCGCCGTCGACCTGGACAACGAGATCGAAAGCGCATGCTATACGAAGATAACTCCCGGCGACGACGCCGTCAATACTCATCAAGAACTGTATCTCAAATGTCATATGGGAAAAAAAATTCATTAATGGTTTTAATAATTTATTTCCATCATATTGAAAATGTATCCGCTACGGGCACTGCGAATTTTAATATTTTAGACCCGGCCCTAACATGACCAGCTGTAGGCTCTGTGATTGGTCAACTAAGATCTTCCGTAGCTCGTAAACTATTAGTCCCTCGAATTTTTGGTAAAGGAAATTCAGTCTTAGATTTTCCCCAAGAATCCACTCATATACAGTGGTGCGCGGAACGTGAATCACCCTGTATAGTGCTAGTTATTCTCTGCTCGAGTGGCTCGAGCGCTGATTGAATCACACTCACTGATCTCTATACCAACTCTATACTAGATCAGTGATCACACTGCAAGCACAAGATTACTAGCGCCATACACAGAGCAATAAAGGAACTAGAATATGCGGACAGAATGCGAACCGATTCTAGCAGTCTGTGTCACCCCCCTGGTTACCACAATTCGCGAGCTGAGCTCTTTCTCTCGGGCAATGCGAGAACTACAAATTATCATGGCTTTCCAACAATTTACAATCGCTAATTACAACGAACTGCGAGTTTTCAGAATTAGACCTCATTTCTACATAAAACAGAAATGTTTTTTGACGGGTGTGTTCGTAATTCCGTATAAAATGGGGCTCGAGGGACCTATGTGAAGTTGGCCCCTCCACCTTGGATTTTCAAACTTTTTTATACTGGAATCGCTTGGTGGTGTTTGGTGGTGTTTGGTAGTCCATTTTTGAAGTTTGGTGGCAAATAGTTTTTTCAAAATTCAATCAATAAAATTTTAGCGTGAAGTTAGTCCCCCCACTTTGACTTATCGGAATTTTTTTTTTGGAAATCGTTTGGTGGTCGTTTGATGGTGTTTGGTGGTCCAATCTTGAGGTTTGGTGGTGCATAGGTTTTTCAAAGTTCGAGAAACAAAATTTCCAGCGTGAAGTTAGCCCCCCACTTCGACTTTCCGCAATTTTTTGGGAGAGGAATCGTTTGGTGGTGATTGGTACCCCAATTCCAAGGTTTGGTGGTGATTGGTACCCCAATTCCAAGGTTTGGTGGTGCATAGTTTTCCTCTTAAAGGATTTTGAGGACGGCGTGAAAACACTACCTTGCGAACGCAGCGCCTCTGGTGCTAAGCCCATGAACCGTCCAACGGCATTGATGCAACCATATATGTAATACTCCTATATTGCTAAAAGGGTCTGAAATGAGGCTAATTTTGTACGGTGCTAATCATAGACAGAGCATGGACTGCGCATTCGGGCCGAGAATCGCTCAGTTCATAGAATGAAAAGGAAACACACGCGGCCAAATCTGTCTTTCTCTAAGCATTGTTGTTGGCTAGAAAGAGACAGATTTGGCCGCGTGTCTTTCCTTTTCTTTCTATGAACTGAGCGATTCTCAGCCACGGTCGTACACCCAACGAGGTTGATTCTGATCCCTGCAAATGGCCGATTTCCGAGACAGCCAATCGGCTTGTAAGAATTGTATCTGTAGTCCAGAGTACTGATTGGCTGTTTCGGGAGTTGTCCAAATCGCAGGGATCAGAATCAACCTCGTTGGGTGTACACTTGGCGAGGTTGATTCTGAGCCGGAAATGAAAATCAGAAAATTTACTAGACTAATTGTTACTAGGCAAGTAGCTAGACACGAGCTGTCTGCTCTCGGAATGATGTCACTCGGTGTCAGAGGCTGGATTTTCACGGAAGCAAATTACTGCGACAGCAAAATACTGCCGCAGCGCTATGCTGCGGCAGCGAAAAATTGCCCGTGAAAATGCACCCGCAGCGGCAGCAAAACACTGCACGTCAAGCGCGCGTAAGTTGAATCGGTGATCAACTCATGATCAATTACGCGCGCTTGCGCACACTTGACGTGCAGCGTATTGCTGCCGCTGCGGGCGCATTTTCACGGGCAGTTTTTCGCTGCGGCAGCGTAGCGCTGCGGCAGTATTTTGCTGTCGCAGTAATTTGCTTCCGTGAAAATCCAGCCTCTGACACCGAGTGACATCATTCCGAGAGCAGACAGCTCGTGTCTAGCTACTTGCCTAGTAACAATCAGTCTAGTAAATTTTCTGATTTTCATTTCCGGCTCAGAATCAACCTAGCCAAGTGTACACCCAACGAGGTTGATTCTGATCCCTTCCGGTTTGGACAATTTTCATTTTACGTTGGCAACGGTAGCGTCTCGCAGCGCGCCGCGCCGGAACGGCATATGAGCAAAGCTCGACCCGTAGCTGTCAAACTGATCTAACCTCAGAATTGAAAACTCCTAGACACTGAAATATAATATTTCAGTGCTCCAAGATTAATGCAATTGTCGAAAAGTGCTATAACTTCGAAGTTCACTTTACTATGAGATATTTTAATTTAATAAACAATTCAGATGATTGAAAAACAGGGATTCCTTGTAGATTATTCAATTTTATAGAGGGTAACAGCCGAGGAACCTTGAGAAAAGACGCTGAAGCTAACAAATAACAGATTGCAATGCGGTTTCATAAAGGGACGGTGAAAAGCCCAGCGAATCCAACGGAGTGCCACTGTTGGACTCAGATGGACTCTATTTTATACTCAATGTCTACGCTATGCGTTAAGACTTCGATAAACGTTGTTTTAAATTCTGCGCTTACGCTGTTCGTAGGACTTTTATAGTCTATTTCATACTCTGCCTTCTCGCAATGTGTTGGACTCCGATAAACTGTACTCAATACTTTACATCTACGCTGTTCGTTGGAGAAGCGCTTCGATAAGCGCGGTTTTATACTCTACGTTTACAAAGTGCGTAGGACTTCGATAAGTTTCTTTCTATATTTTCGTATCATTTAGTCAGAAAAAGATTGTGAGTCAACCTTGTGCGTTGGACTCCAATGCGTGGAATATAAAATAAAATCTATCGAAGTCTACGTAGACGTAGTATATAAAATAAAGTCTCGAAGTCACACGGATAGCGTCAACTTATAGCCGTGTTTTGACTAGATGATACAAAAGTATAGAATAGAACCTATTGAAGTTCAACGTACTGTGTGGACGCAGAGTGTGAAATAGACTCTATCGAAGTCGAACGAAAAGCTTTAACGTTGAGTATTAAATAGAGTTAGTTGAAGTCAAATGCACAGGGTAGACGTAGAATATAAAATTGAGCTTATCGAAGTCTAACGCACTGTGTGGACGTTGAGTATGAAACAGAGTTCCTCGGAGTCCAACGGTAGCACTCCGCTGAATTGGTCAGGCTCTTCACCGTTCTTTTATCAACCCACATTGCAATCTGTTATTCTTCAGCTTCAACGTTTTCTCTCAAGGTTCCTTGGACTGACCCTCTATAAAATTAGAGAATCTACAAGAAATCCCTGTTCTTCAATCATCTGAATTGTTTAATAAATAAATTGATCTCATAGTAAAGTAGACTTCGAAGTTATAGCACTTTTCGACAATTGCATTAATCTTGGAGCACTGAAATATTATATTTCAGTGTCTAGGAGTTTTAAATTCTGAGGTTAGATCAGTTTGACAGCTACGGTTCGAGCTTTGCTCATACGCCATTCCGGCGCGGCGTGCTGCGAGACGCTGCCGTTGCCAACGTAAAATGAAAATCGTCCGAACCGGAAGGGATCAGAATCAACCTCGTTGGGTGTACATACAGGTCTGGAAACTGGTCGACTTTTTGGTGGTGGGGGTATCCGCTTATGAGAGGTGAAATCCATAGTTCGCTGTATGCCCGTATGGAACGCTACATGCAAAGAGTCCCCAGCCGCGCATGCTCAGTTCCCTTGCGAGACAAGGATGGATAATGAAATTTCTTAAAATACCGGGAGCCCTTGCATATCGCAAACCATGTGGCCAATATTAGAACTACACAATTTATGGACAGTAAGCGGACACCCCCCACCATCGGAGTTTCCAGGCCTGTCGTTGACTGAATAATATAAAGACAGCTTACCTTATGGACGTTCGAGAGCCGATTACAATCCGTCGTGAGCTAGCGCCCTCTCAGTAATTCTGGCGGCGCGTTCAGCAACTGAGTAAAAAATATTAAAACTCGCTGAATATGTGGCGCGACTACCGACTGGAATATACCGTTTTCGTGATGATACGTCAGAGTAGATAATTGCAAGAATCGCAGATATCCCAGAGCCCACCACATGTTTTTACCGGCTCCGGAATTGTAGTTAAAAAAATTAGGTAAATTCGAAAAGGATTATTCGTGATGACATAATTAATAAACGTCGCGAAATTAAGACACGTTCACACATTCACGGCAATATGCAGAGTTAGCCCCAAAACGAGTCAGTGAGGAGTAAATATACGTTACATCGAAATCGTAGAACTCAATATAAGTACCGGCAATTGTATATGATGGCAAGAATATGTTGGTTTAAATAAATATGTTTTACACTGTATACATCTTTGGAGCTAATCACGATTATGTTAATCATCGAATAAATAAATTATCTAGCTATCTTTGTAATCGAGGAATATTGTAATATTGTAATCGAGGAATATAATATAAATTTCATACCTTTGGCATCACTAAATAAGCGATTTAACAACAGAATTAGCTGACTCGAAGAAAAATAATATCAGGAATAACTACGCTCTTTGCGTTTCCAAGAAAATATCAATTACTAATTATCAGAATATTGCGGATGGGAGGTCGATATGAAAAGCGTGAATTTTTCGAGTGTTTGTTCGATGACAACGGGAAATTATGTGTCAAATAATTTGGCTTCGAAGTTACAGACTTAATTCTGACTTCCTACAAAATATGATTCATTTCTTTTTTATATCTTCTTTTACGCCATCCTTATAGTTGTAGTGTGAAGATATCAGTTCACGTTAATATGAGTATGAGTACCTATGTTCTAACGATACAAGCCGCCAGATTGTAAAATTCCATATAAAATTTTACCGGCCAACCGTGGTGGCTGATCCTGACGCCTTAGAAAATATGTTTGCAGAATTAAATTTTCAAACCACCGTTTCTGAAATAATCCCGAGTTCTGGGATTTCAGAAGAAAACAAAATTTGTCAGCTACTTCCACACTGCATTTCGCTCCGAAAGGCATCTCACCTCAACATTGCACGAGTTGTCTACTGATTTCGTCTAAGATGACATACTACTTAATATTAATAATTTTTGTAATGGAAATAGTGTATATGAATTTTGTCGTCAAGTATTATAGAAATAGGGTTAAACAATTTTCAATCGCTTCGTCTATCGAGGTAATTTCAAGTAAGCACAAACTTTCAGCGGAAGAAATGTTCATTAGGATATAATAAAGTTTTCTGGAAAGCAATAATTCAATTGAACAAAGTATTAAAAAAGTACGAGCATTCAATTTTCTTCGATCAAACGCGCGCGTGCATGGACTCAGGGGCCTCGGCCGCAACGGCTTGCAGCTGTTAATAAATAAATTTTATATATTTGTTACTTTTTTAATTTATTTGTATGCATTTATTATTTCATTTACTGAGTTGCGAACTGAGTTTGAGTTTGAGTTTGAGTTTGAGTACTGAGTTTACAATCGATTTTTCAACAATTGAATATATTCTTAATCAAGCCATTTTTTTGAAGTTTTCGTCTATATTCAAATAATTGTTTAGGGAAAGTTGCTAAAGTTATTTCGCTCCTGGGAGACCTTTTGATAACTATACTTAATCAGATTATAACATTACGTTATCTTTAATTGTTACAAGCTATTAGTTACAAACACATTATCTAAGCTCATAAAAAATTAAAACATTGAAAAATGTGGTTAAACATTTTTTTGTATCGAATTATATTATTATTATTAGTATTTTTATTTAAGAAAATGGTATTGAAAAACATTTCTTCTTTCTAGTTCTTGGGGCAATTTTTCTAACAAAAATTGATAAATAAATAGAGTAGTTACACATTTTACAAAATTTTTATTTTGTCATTTCATTCGTTAGATGCCTGTGATGTTTGATGTTTATAATCAATTTTGTCATTTTTCGGCTGTTTAAACGATAT
Source organism: Macrophya annulata (assembly GCA_963924015.1). Lineage (NCBI taxonomy): Eukaryota > Metazoa > Arthropoda > Insecta > Hymenoptera > Tenthredinidae > Macrophya > Macrophya annulata. The sequence continues at coordinate 16,682,163 of OZ001258.1, forward strand.
ATTAAGAAATTATTATTAGTTTTAAAATAACCGTTTACAATTCTCTACCAGATGAGAAATTGTTTGTTTTTTTGTTTTTGTTAATTAAATTATCTATCATGTAACCGATTTGTTCGAAAGAATCACTGAATATATTAAGATTTTTTTTTAAATTCTAAAACAAAAAATAACGTAAATAAACATGTGTATGTGAAAAAATCCAAATGTGAAAAAAAATTTAACCAAGGACATTTGCTATTACAGCAAATTAATAGGACAAAAAAATTATCACATTTTGGCATGTATGGTTGTTTTTATAATTTTCTTAGAATCTAGAGAAAATTTTTAATATATTCGGCGATTGCTTATGACAAGTTGTTTACTTAATTAACAATTAAATTATAAATAAAATAAAAATTACTCGCTAGAGAATCGTAATCGATGAAATTAAAATTAATAATAATTTCTTAATGTATTGGTTATATAACCCAAAAATGACAATCAAATGCAATGCCAAAATAAAAATTTTATATAAAACTTCTCTTTCTCCATTTCCCCATTTTAAATAAAACTTCTCTTTCTCCATTCTCCATTTGTTTATAAATTTTTGAAAAACAAATTGCCCCGAGAATTAAAAAAAGGGAATGTTATTCAATGCCAATTTCTTAAATAAAAACATTAGTATAATAATGTAATTCGATTAAAAGCGAAACAATTCCAGTAATCTTCCTTAAACAATTATTTGAATATAGACGAAAATTCCAAAAAAATGGCTTGATTAACATATATTCAATTGTGGAAAAATCGATAAGAAATTTCTTTCTCGATGGAATTTTATTCTTTCAAGTGTCAAAATAATACCATAATTGTGGAAATTCTTAAATTAATATTTTTAGGATATTGGAAGCACATGCGGTAAAAGGGCAATTATGAGCGAATATATAACTGTAAATGTATCACTTTATTCTCTTATGTGGTTACTTGTATAACGTGGCGAGTACAACTTATGACTGACTATATTCAAAAAGGTAGCGACGCTGAAAGAGCAGGGCAGAACAATCGCTCACCATTTGACTTTAGTATTTCGTGTCATTATTTGAGATTGATTATACAACATCCTTACTCAATCGAAAAATATACTGAGCAATTATAAACAATATAGTTTCAAACAACAATATACCAAAAACATACTTTCAACAACACGCATTCTTTACATTCTTTATATGCATTAAAGATATTTTCTTTATAATAAAGAGAAAAAATCACTTTGATAAGCCTATTTCGGTCACAAAATGTTCTAATTGGTTTTTGGGTGTAGGTTTAGTTAAAGCGTCGGCTAACTGTTGTTCAGACGGAACGAAGTCGACTATTATTTCACCCCTTTCGATGCATTCTTTAACGAAGTTACGCCGCAAGTTTATATGTTTTGTTCTTGGGCTGAAATTAGCATTCCTAGAAAAATGTATTGCGCCTTTGTTGTCACACCTAATGTGGAAAGGCTCAGGTTTTAGAATTCTCAACTCGGTTGTAAGTCTCATGAGCCAAATGGCCTCTTGCACTGCCGCTGACAGTGCATAGTATTCTGCCTCTGAACTTGATAGCACAATTGAGGCTTGTCGTCTACTATTCCACGAGACGGCTCCTCCCTGAAGTTGAAAGATATAACCGGTTACTGATCTCGAATCAGTTTCGTCCGTTCCCCAACTTGCATCGCTGCATTCGATCACTTGGTTGTTGGTTCCTTTAAAGTAGGTCAATTTATAGTCTGAGGTAGATTTTAGATAACGAAAAATCTTTTTTATCGCATTTCAATGATTTTCGTTATATGCGTTGTTGAATCTACTTATTGAGCTGATCGCGAAGGCTAGGTCTAGTCTTGTCGCTTGAACTAGGTACATGATTGCACCTACTGCGTTTTGGTATGGTATGCGTTGCATCCTCTCGGCTTCTTCTTGATTCTTCGGTGTGTTTGCCTTTGCCAAGATACATCCAGGCTCCATAGGTAGGCTGACTGGGTTGCATTCTTCCATGTGAAAGGTTTTTAGGATAGATTCGATATAATCGGATTGGTCTAATTGGATAATTCCCTTTGACCTGTCCCTTTTTATGTTTATGCCAAAACACCTTCTCGTTTCTCCTAAATCCTTCATGGAAAAAGTTGAGAAGAGTCCTTCCTTCAAGATCGATATCAGTGCCTTGGAGTCTGAGAAGACAAGAATATCATCCACGAAGATAGTTACGATGATGAATTCTCGCAGGCCAAAATCGTAGTAGACACATGCGTCGGATTCTGATTGATGCATGTTCATACTTTTCAGTTTGGTGTCTAGCTTGTCGTTCCAGGCTTTGCTGCCTTGTTTCAATCCGTAGATTGCCTTCTTGAGTCGACAAACTTTTGTCTCTTGCCCTGGAACTTCGAATCCTTCCGGTTGCTGTACGTATATTTCCTCCTGTAGGTCTCCGTGTAGAAAAGCTGACTCCACGTCGTAGTGGAACATCTTTAAATTACGCTCGGCTGCATATGCAAACAGTAAGCGTAGGGTTGTTAGTCTGACAACAGGAGAATATGTGTCATGATAGTTGATGCCTTTAGTCTGGCTGTAGCCTTTTGCGACTAATCTAGCCTCGTGTTTTACTTTGTTGCCGTTCATCTTCTTCTTGTGAACCCACTTGGTCCCTACGACGCTGCAGTTCGCCGGTAGGTCACATAGTTCCCAAGTGGTATTCTTGAGTATTGATTGGTATTCAGTAGTCATAGCGTCTAGCCATGCCGCCGATTCTTCGTTGTCGATGGCTGACGTGTAATCGTGTGGTTCACCACAATCGCTGACCGCTGAGTGTATTACATAATCGTCTAAACTCTTAAAACTATTCCTTCCATATTTTCTTCTTCGAATTTATCGTTTTTTTGCGTAGACATTTCATTTACTTTCGCTGTGTCTCTTCGTTCTTCGTTGTTGGAGTCATCACTTACACTTTCGTGATCGGGGTAGTTGTCCATGGGTAATAGTACTGTGGATTTCTCCTTGACCACCTGTGTGTTCTCTGAAAAGACGACGTCTCTGCTATTTATTACTTTTCTGGCTGCAGTATCCCACATGCGGTAACCTTTTTGACTTGGGCTTGAATCTAAAAGCAAACATTCTTTAGTTATTGGGTCCATCTTGTTTCGCATGTGTGCTGGAATATGCACTTGTGCTTTGCATCCAAATATTCGTATATGCGATAGGTCGGGCTTCGCTCCCGTCCATAATTCTTCTGGGGTTTTCATTTGTAAGCATGATTTCGGTGCTCGATTCGACAGATATGAGGCCGTTGCGATGGCCTCCGCCCAAAATTCCTTACTTAAATTAGCATCCATTATCATTGAGCGTGCCTTGTCTACAGGGTGTTTTTTCAGAGGCGCGACGGTAACTCCGGTAGCGGACCTAACGCCTAAACACGAGTCGAGGTGGGTGTACCTAGGTGGGTAACTCAGTTTCGCGAAATTATCGGCGTCAGGCTTGTTTCACCGCTCAACTATTTTGTAGGTAATAGTAGATACCTTCTAAGTTCGGTCCATGTGATCATGATCTGTGGAGTCCAATACTTTAATGGTGCCGTCCAAGGGCGCGCTTGGCCGTGCTTTTAGCTATAGTACGTCAAACGTTTGATATTGTTAGTAAAAATAATTGTCACACATGCGAAATGTTCTTGGTGTGCCGAATACTCAGTAAACAGTGGGTCGCAGCTGATTAGCGTTTCGGCGAATATTGAGGTAAAACTATTTTTCGTAAATACGAGTGCATCTGCACTAACAACATGAAAACGTCTACTTCATTGAGATGTGAATTATTGTGTGACACTCGTTGCGGTTTTCGGTTTATGTTCTCACAGATGTACTAGTGTTTATGAAAAGTAGTCTCACTTAATCATCCATCGAAACGCCAGTCAGCTGCGATCCACTCTGTACCGAGTATTAGGCGCACGAAGAATATTTCGCACGTGTGACATTTATTTTTACTAACAATATCATACGTTTGACGTACTATAGCCAAGAGCACGGCCAAGCGCGCCCTTGGCCGGTGCCATTGAAGTATTGAACTCCACAGCTCATGATCACATGGATCGAAACCTAGAAGGTATCTACTATTACCTACGAAATAGTCAAGCGGTGAAACAAGCGTGACACCGATAATTTTGCGAAACTTAGTTATCCACCTAGATACACCCACCTCGTCTCGCGTTTAGGCGTTAGGTCCACTACCGGAGTTACTGTAGCGCCTCTGAAAAAACACCCTGTATAAGAGTCCTATTCAATCTTTCTGCTCGACAGTTTTGCTGCGGACTATACGGAATGGTAGTTTCGTGCTTGATACCATGATTTCCAATTATGCGACGCAATCTTTCATTTATATATTCCCTACCGTTGTCGCTTCTTATTGTTTTAATCTTACACCCGCTCTGATTTTCAACGTACTTCAAAAACTACTTGATCTTTAGTTTTCAGAAAATAAACAAAACTTTTCCTGCTATAATCATCCAGAAATGTGAGAAAATATATAGCATTACCTAATGATTTTGTTTCCATTTTGCATAGATCGGTATTTATGTACCAGTACTAGTTTACCGTCTGCCCTCTTCTCGTTTTGTTTGAATGGCTTCCTCGCCAATTTGCCTCGTATGCAGGCTTCGCATTGAGGTAGCCGTTGATTCTCGTCGAAGCTTTTGCCTGTTGCTGCGTCCCTTTGTAGACGTTTTAGGTAATCTTCATTTAGATGGGCCATCCTCCTATGCCATAGATTCATGCTCTCAGCTGTCCTGCCTGAGAACGCTTTAATGACTGTGCTAGGGTTTTTAGGATCAGGATTACGCTTATGATTTAAGCTTAACTTATATACACCACTTTGCGTCAAACGAGCGCTTGAAATGACTACACCTGCTTGGCTGACTATTTCACAACTTGTCTCGTTAAATACTACGTTACAGCCGACACTCATAATGCGACTAACAGACAACAAATTTGCTGCAATTTTTGGAACATACAGAACATTCAACAGTTTGACTTTCTTATTACCACCTATCTGTACATAAATTTCTCCTTCTACTTCTACAGGCAAAGTATCTTTATTTGCTATAGTAATACTGATAGTCGCTGACTTACGTATGGAAGCAAACAATGCTTTGTTGTTGCACATATGCCTTGAGGCTCCTGAGTCTACTACCCAATCGCTTGCTATGGTTACGCCAGCTGCTATCATACCCAAAAAGGCGTAAGCAATGTTTACATCACATGACTCCTCTTCTACACTGCAAGCCTTCACGTCTTTCTTTGGTTCGTCCTTAGATGTGTGGCACTCTCTGGCGTAGTGTCCATGTTGATTACACTGGTAACATCTAATGTATCTTTTGAACGAGTGATTTTGATGGCCTCTTCCTCTTGAAGAACGCCCCCTTCTGTTGAAACCTCTGCGTTTATTGGAGTATGAAAAGTAGCCTGATGCCTCTCCTTCACTTTCGGTATTGTTATGCCATTTCACTTCTTGTATTATTTTCTGTTTGACCAGATCCGAGGTCACTGGTGTTGATAGACTTTCTAAGACCATTATCATAGGTCTGTATTTGCTCGGTAATCCCGTCAACAAGAGTGCTCCAATCAACTCGTCCGAAATTTTCAAACCGGTGTCCGTTAGCTTATGCGCCGTAGATATAATCGTATTCACATATTCTTCTTCAGAGTTACAATTCTCCAATTTCGTGGTTGTCAACTCACACAACAAATTTACGCGACGACTTAGACCGTTGTCTTCATATGCTTCTTTCAGCCTGTCCCACGCGCCTTTCGCAGTTTCTTCGTTTTCAATGTGGGATAGTACGAACGGATCAACCGAAAAAATAATCTTTGCATGTCCTTTAGCAACCTTCTTCGGGTTGTGGACACTGATCCTGAGACAACCTCTACTGTATCCCAAAGTTCCTCGTGTTCCAAGTACGCTCTCATCGATATAGACCACGTGTGATAATTTTCTCTCCCGCTTAAACGTTCAATAGACTGGAGAACGCCAAAGGAACTTTTGCTCGCCATTTTCTAACTCTCAAACTGATATTCACTCTTTCAAACTGTAATTTACACCTTAAACACGCCTCAGATGCACTTGCCTGAACCCATAACCTTTTCGGATATTGAAAGCACATGCGGTAAAAGGGCAATTATGAGCGAATATATAACTGTAAATGTATCACTTTATTCTCTTATGTGATTACTTGTATAACGTGGCGAGTACAACTTATGACTGACTATATTCAAAAAGGTAGCGACGCTGAAAGAGCGGGGCAGCACAATCGCTCACTATTTGACTTTAGTTTTTCGTGCCATTATTTGAGATTGATTATACAACAATATTTAACGGCATGAAAATCTTTTTTTGGTATGTTTCACGGTCGATATCGTGGTAGCGTAACACCCGTGCACGTTCGCCGCGCGGAGCTTTATACTTTCGACGTTAAAATACAGATATAAATAATTAAGATAGAGGGTCGTGAGTCGGGACTTTGTAATTGGAAATGTTTTCCTCTTCAAGAATTTTTTTCCAAGTCAACGCTATCGCTTCGAGTTTTCGAGCTATCAGCAGAAAACTGGACTCCTTCTTTTCGGAATCTTACTTTGTTTGTAACTATTGTAATAATTGCTTATGGGCGGGTTTGAAACCTTCGTCTCGACCTTCGCGAATTTTGTAGACGTCATCCCGAATCAAATAAGCCCTCCATCATATTTTAATTCACTGTATCTTGAATTTTCACGTATTTTAAGCTATTTTGGTTTTATGATTTTCTAGATTGAAGATGTAACAAAACACTTTTTTTTTATATTTTGAAACTTTACGATTTTCACGACAATAATATTTTACGACAACTAATTGAGTTGAAAAAGTTGATAATTATCCACTCTTTGTTATAAACAATTTTTATTCGTTTATTGAAATTCACGATGTTGTTATGGAAAATTTTTTAAATAGTATCCGGGTAACTTGGAATTATCGGAAACATATACAGAAACTTCTTCGTTCGATTATATTTATAAATTGCTGATTTATTGCATTGTTTGTCTTGTAGTTCAACGTCGTGCTCTTGGTTGTGTTGTTGGTTTTCTGTTTGTCCTTCCTCTGGAAATCTGCCCATTCTGTGGTGGCTAAAATGTTATCAAACATGTATTCCAAAGTTTTTAGTTTTAGTTTCATATTATTTATAAATAATAATTTATTATTGTTACATACACCTATAAGAGTGTTACATACTCTTGGTTCAAAATTCAATAGATTGGGGAGGTAATAAAATCTGTATAAAAATTATTTTTCCACACAATGATCTTTAAATTCTTCATCTAACGAATGAATTCTACATCTAACATTATGGGAACTCGAAAGTATCATTCTTTCGTCCCAATTATCCTGACTCCCATAATGTTAGATGTAGAATTTATTCGTTAGATGAAGAATTTAAAGCTCATTGTGTGGAAAAATAACTTTTACACAGATTTTATTACCTCCCCAATCTATCGAATTTTGAACCAAGAGCATGTAAAACTAAAAACTTTGGAGTACATGTTTGATAACATTTTAGCCACCACAGAATGGGCAGAATTCCAGAGGAAGGACAAACAGAAAACGAACAACACAACCAAGAGCACGACGTTGAACAAGACAAACAATGCAATAATTCAGCAATTTACAGATATAATCGAACGAAGAAGCTTCTGTATATGTTTCCGATAATTCTAAGTTACCTCGATATTTTTTACAAAATTTTCTATAACAACATCACGAATTTCAATAAACAAAAAAAAAATTATTTTTAACAAAGAGTGGATAATTATTAACTTTTTCAACTCAAATTGTTTTTGTATAATAACTACCTTCTTCTCAACAAAAAACTATTCTTTCACTTGTTCCATGAAAGACATATTTCATGAGTTACAAATTTTAGCAGGGAACTGCTTGGCAATCAAATTATACACCCTTGTTCATAAAAAAATTTATTGCGAATGAACTTACCGAAAGAAACTCGATAAAATAAAATACTGGAAGTTCTGGGAGATTTTGGGCTACATCATATATTTTTTTAGAGAGGAAGCGACTTGAGACAAGCTTTTTTTTTAAACAAATTTTTGTTTTAAACAAATACAATTGTTTATAAAAAATATATAAATATTCACTTTTTTTCACCTGTTTTTTTTTTTTTTTTTTTTTTTTTTTTTTAATAAAGATCCATCTTTTCCCGACCAAAAGGTCCTCCTTTTTTTCCATAAAATGTATATTATCAGAGATACAAATTTCCAAAAAAGGGCGTTTTTCTGGAACTTAAAATTTTGAGTCACCAAAACTTTTTCAGAAAAAAATTTTGTAACTTTTTATACCTGGAAATGGGGGCTCTAAGGGTTCTCCTAGGACACATCAAAATTCGACACGAATCGAAGATGAGGCTTTTTTTTGATCGAAATAGTGTGGAATGTCTCAAATATGAGCATGAAACGTATTTGTAGATTATTTCCAAAACACCTCCGAAATGAAGAGGTTTAGAGTAATTTTACAAATAAAGATTTTTGTAGAAAATTCTATGAACTCCAAAAAAGGTTTCTTAACATTTTTCGCTAAGCCCAATAGTTCCAGAGATAATCATCGTAGAACTCGTAATAACGTGATTCCACTATGTTTCATCCTATAAAAACCCAGTTGTAAGAAGGAAAAAAATCAATCTGCGGTTAAAATATATGTTCATCATGTAATTTAAAGCCTCACAGCGATTTAGACTGCCCGTGATTACCCAGGAAAAATTAAATGAGCACTGAACGGATGAAAAGTAATTTTTACGTATTAATTGAATAGGAAAAATTGAGACTCAATGACTTCTTGGAATTATCCAACTGCAACGGGACCCAAGTTTTCACAGGATCATTATTAGGTCAAATACTCACGTTTGAAGTTGTTTCGGACGAAATAAAAAATCAATTTTTTTTCTGGTTAGGCCTAATATAGTATACATATATATATGTAGGGTCCACGGGAAAAAGGGGAAATGTAAATTTTTCAACTTTTTAAGTAAAAAATAGTTTCTTGTAGTTTGAAAAGTTCTCTATATGCTGTTAATATCAGATTTTGGATTCGATCATTTTTTTGGTTCTTACAGCCTTTCAAAAAAACAGTATACACAGGAAAAAGGGGGAATGTCCAAAGAAATTTTTTGATCAAGGAAAGTTACGTAAAATTAACATATATGCAATCTAGAAATTTTTTCTCAGCTTCCTAAATTATCGAAAGTAAAAAAACGAAGGCAGTCAGAGATGATACTGCATTTCCTGAAACTATTGAAAAAAAAACCGTGAAAACAATAAAAAGTTGTTATTTTTTTTGTCAACATTCCCCCTTTTTTCCCTGTAAATTACTGATTTTGGTGTGTTTTTTGATGATTTAATATATCGCTATTTACTGAATGTTAAAAATTATTTATGAATGTTGTTTACGATTAAATTGTCCATAAAAATTTAATTTTTTTTTTTTTTGTCCGACTTTGATTGAGTAATAATAGATTTAACATGTTATTTTCAATTTCTGAGAAATCAGTAATTTGGCATTTCCCCTTTTATAGACCCGTCATATTGTAATATACCGTGTGTTTGTGAATAGGCGCGACAGTATGTCCAGTAGCGGATGTACAGTCGCCCATCGCGTGGGTATTCACGTTATGCGAATTTATTGGTATGGTATAGTAGATCACAGTCTAAGTTCAATCCACCTGATCATCATATGCGGAGTCCAATACTTCAATGGCGCGCTTGGTCGTACTTTTGCATCAAGTGTCACACAATAAGTCACATCTAAATGAAGTAGATGTACTTTTTACTTTTGCAGATACACTCGAACTTATGAAAAATAGGATCTACTGTCTACCGTGTATGCGGAGCATGAAGAACATTTCGTAAGTTTGATAATTGTTTTGAATAACAATATTCAACGTTTGTCATACTATAGCCAAGAGCATGGCCAAGCGCGCCATCAAACGGCGTACTGATGTATGAACCTCCACAGCATATGGTCACGTAGATTTTTAGACAGAATCTACTATACCATACCGATAAATTCGCATAACGTGAATACCCACGCAGTGAGCGACTATACATCTGTTACTGGACATACTGTCGCGCCTATTCACAAACACACGGTATAGTCACAGATATAGAATTTTCCAAACCCATGGCATTATCAGATGTCTCCCTCGATATCCTATAACTTTTGTCTGAAACATTTTTGTTATACGACTGCATCTTTTTGATTTATTTTGATGTTTTCTCTGAAATGGGACATCCTATAGGTATATCATTTAGTCAATGTATCAAGCGAAATATGCTGAAGTTAGAAGGTATACTACATTCTATTAAAAATGTGTATTAGAGTTCACACTTTCTTCCATAATCAAGTCGATATACAATTAGGAGAAAGTAGGGAATTCGGCCGTCCTAAAGGAATATTGATGCTACAATATTCCGTACATCATGTTTCTCCTATTTACATTGAATTGAGGATTGAAAGGAATTTCGCTAGTGGCATATGGCAAATGTGACGAACAAAACAAATTTTAATTTAGTAAGACGTGAAATGGTCCTGCCCTGCCTAAGAACGATTGAAGAATTTGATAGTCCATATGTTGAATCTCATGTACTATATTATATTATTGTTCCATAGAATTGTAATCTTGATATATTGTTGCATGATAAAATATTATGTTACATTTTTTCAAATGTTTGTGGGGGCTGTATTATCTCATATTCTATATTACTCCGCTTTCCCCTGTATGAAATGAATAGTTATATTACAACTGGAATGCTGTAGGAGCGTGTTGTTTGTACATTTTACATTACATTTCCCGTAAAAAGTAACAGTGAAATTTTCTGTACCTATGATATAAGATATAAAAGGGATTTTTTGTTCATAGTTTGCTTGAATAATCCATCATTGACAACTGGCTAAATATAATAATTCTTCAATTTAAATGATTTTCACTAGTATATATTTATTGTGCCAGACCGTTGAATGAATATACATATATGTATTATTCAGTCAACGCACAGAGTAATGGATCACCTCATATTGAATCGAAAAAATGTGTTGAGAAAATTTGAATATGTAAGAATAACAGGACTGACAATGTATACGACTCGTATCACGTATAACCAAAACAATTTCTGAATAAATCAGAACTGCAATGTGCACATTGTTGACGTGATCGATAAAGTGGGGAAAAAAACAGTGCGATTGCGCATATATCAGATTTCTATAACTATCAACTTACGCTTACCCCCGGAGTCAGATCGCAGGCTACGCGAAACTGTAAATTTCAGTAGGTATTACAGATACCGCTCGCAACCCCAGGCTCATTCTAGGCCCACATTGTCGGCTCACAAATTAACCCAGGGTGAGCTGTCTTTATATTATTCAGTCAAAGTTATAACTAAACAAAACGTAAGGTTCAAATGTTTTGTTCGCATTTTTCCTACTCTTATAGAAAATGAGAGAACATTTTCGGAATTACAAGAGTATACGGATTTCAGATTTCACTTACCTTAGCTTTGTGTTCACTGCATCGTCACCATCACATATGTATAAACGCGGTTCTATCGATGCAGATAGTTGCATCAATGCCGTTGGACGGTTCATGGGCTTAGCGCCAAAGGCGCTGCGCTCGCAAGGTAGTGTTTTCACGCCATCCTCAAAACTCCTTAAGAGGAAAACTATGCATCACCAAACTTCGGAATTGGACTACCAATCACCACCGAAGGACCACCAAACGATTCCTCCCCCAAAAAATTACGAAAAGTCGAAGTGGGGGGGCTAAGTTCACGCTAAAATTTTATTTATCAAATTTTGAAAAAACTATTCGCCCCTAAACATCAAAAATGGACTACCAAACACCATCAAAGGACCACCAAGCGATTCCAGTATAAAAAAGTTTGAAAATCTAAGGTGGGGGGGCCAACTTCACAAAGGTCGGACCAGGGGGGTGACCATATCAAGAGACTCGGTAGAGTCTCGAGCCAAGTACATTAAAAAAAAAATTAAAAAAACAAAAAAAAAAATTATTTCGTCTCGACTCTACCACTCTCTTTTACCGGAACGGGAGCTCGGCGCAGGAGTGGGGGTAACCATATTATTTCATTACGGCGTATAGGCAATATCTCAGGGCTTGACGAATTAATACAAGAATAAGATGCGAAAAAGATTACATTTGAGCGTAATATCAATGCAATCGGTGCACGGATAGCTGAGATATGATTATTTAAAAAATCGAGGGGGTCAGTTTCATCTCAGCAATTTCTTCGTCGTACCAGATTTTCGCTCCGTGCATAAAAACTATGCGGATATAATACATAGAGAGTACTCCGACGAGACAAGAGTTTCTACTGATCTCTATATCTATATATACTACGGATACGCATAGAATTCCGAGCGAGTTCGTCGGTCTGCCATGCAATAACTCTTTCTATGGCCCACGGGAGGCAGCATAATCGCGCACACCGTATAGCTGAACGGACTAACCAATTGGTACTTACCCCGAGTTCCCAGAACTCTACGGGGATATAACCATTAAGGAAGAAGAAGAAGAAGAACGGACTAACCATATTTATCTTTTTGTTTATTTGACGAGTCGAGCCTTTGAGGTTATGATACCTGTCACGATTGATCGCGATTATAACGACGTGTCGGTAGTTTACTTGTATTTATTTCAAATCAAAGAAATTCCGTAATAATACGGAGATAATAATTATTGAACGCTTACTTGTAATAATATTTATGGAGCATAGCAGTATTGCATCGAGATTTTGACACTTTCAAGAAAGCCTATGTAACCGTACGTGATCAAAATGAGTAACAACATGCCCTCTATTTGCTATCGAGGATAACGAATTATTATACAGTTCCAATATCGTGTAAAAATGTCTGTGACGATTCATCTCAGTTATAACGAAGGGTCGGCTGTAAATTACTTATATTTATTTGAATACTTATTTCTCTGACTACGGAAGTTGGATATAACGTAGAATTCATAAAGGAATCAAAAATTCAGTAATAATGAAGAGATAAACGCTAATAATATGTGTAGGGCGAATAGAAATAACCTCATTTAAATTTACATACAAATCCAGTGCCAGAACTCACTACAGCTGTTGTGGAAAATGTGACCGTCAGTTCTCAAAATGAGTAAAAATAAGCCATCGATTACTTATCTAGGATAAAGAATTGTTATAAGGTCCTAATATTGTATATGAAATTTAGAAATATTCTACATTGCAAAAATGAGCAGGCACGTGGCATCGTTACCTAAAATATGAATTTGTAATCAAATGCAAGATATAATATATAATGCGAACTCAGTCATTGTTCTCTGTAAAACGTATTTTGTACAAAAGCTATAAATGCGCGCCGTGTGGCTGGTCGTGATTAGATGAGGAAGATACTTGTTTATTACATTGAAAATTGATGTAAATGAGATATGTGGAATATCAGTTAATTGGCAACAGGTGATGAGATTGGACAAGAAATAACCATGAGATTGAACAAAATAATAAAATTAATTTTCATAACACAATAATGACCATACGTAATCAAAATGTGGTATGGTTTCATATCACGTATAAAATAGTCATATATTCTATGAACATACATAATCGTGAATGTTTTTTCTTATGAAAATTAGTAGGGAGATGGCATCGTTACCTAAGATTCGATGAGATATTTGCAATTCAATGCCGAATATAATGAATGATGTGAACTAAGTCAGTGCCTCATGTAATATCTTGTGCACTAAGAGCTATCACCGCATGCAATGTGGCTGATCATAATTAGATTAGCGAGATAAAAATCTGAGAACTGGAAAATGAAAACAAATCAAAATGTGAAGATAATCATCATTTGACTAGTTTAAGTTAATTTGATCAGCATCTGGGCCTTCGATGATGTAAGTATAGTTCTTCGTAGCCAAAATTTTCGTTGTGAATATTTTTTTAACGTTTTTTCAACTTTGTTCTGTCAGCTTGAAACTCTTCGGACAACTTTTAGTAAGCAGAGAACTTGTCAAAGTCAAAATTATAAGCGACGACGGTATATAATTTCATTATCGGTGGCTCAATTGCTGATCAAACTTGAATCACTAGAATATTTACAATTATGCAGCCAAATTGCATCTTCAACTCTTTAGGCAAGACCCTACTAAAATCTTGACCAAGAGGAGTTTTTTATTTTCCAATTAGCCAAGAAAGGTCTAATCGAAAAAGTGATACTACCAATTCTAGATTACGGTAAAATATGTTTTCAAACAAAATCTCAGTCTTCTGCGATGAAAGTGTATGCGCAGGAAATCCTTCGCAGCGCTGTGCAGGATAGATTCTGCGAAAGGTTATCTGCGCATACACTTTCATTGCAGAAGACTAAGATTTATCAGTAAAACACTTTCAATAGAACTTATAACGGTTAGATTTATAGAAATGAATAGTATTCTGAAAAATATTATTCAACAGAAACGGTTGAGAAAATCAAAACGTGTACAAAAAGTAATGAAATCCCCCAAAAGCACCTCGGGTGCAAAAACTTTGCGCCAAGTACATTAAAACGTAGTAACTATCAACAAAAATTTGTTGACAAAATATTCAAAGTAATAGCATTTGATCTACAAAAGTATTGAAATCAATGGACTTTGCCAAGTACAATTGAATTTGCTTCCAATTAATTTCTAAATATTGATATTTCAATATACATAACATGTTACAACATGCAACATACGTACTCATATAAGAAACGATCAATTATAAATAAAATGACGGAAAAACAAAGAAACGAAAAAAAAAAATTTGGAGGTAGTGGTACTTGGCGGGCATTTTTGTAAAAAGTACAAGAAACTATAAATTGAACTATTTCAATATTCTTATAATAACTTCAACATCAGCCCGCCAAGTACCACGTACTCCAAATTTTTTTTTTTCGTTTCTTTGTTTTTCCGTCATTTTATTTATAATTGATCGTTTCTTATATGAGTACGTATGTTGCATGTTGTAACATGTTATGTATATTGAAATATCAATATTTAGAAATTAATTGGAAGCAAATTCAATTGTACCCAAGCAAAGTCCATTGATTTCAATACTTTTGTAGATCAAATGCTATTACTTTGAATATTTTGTTAACAAATTTTTGTTGATAGTTACTACGTTTTAATGTACTTGGCGCAAAGTTTTTGCACCCGAGGTGCTTTTGGGGGATACACATATATACACATATATACACATATATACACATATATACACATATATATACATATATATATACATATATATATATACATATATATACATATATATATATATATATGTATATATATATATATATATATATATATATATATATATATATATATATATATATATATATATATATATATATATATATATATATATATATATATATATATATATATATATATATATATATATATATATATATATATATATATATATATACATATATATATATATATACATATATATATATATATATATATATATATATATATATACGTATATATACGTATATATACGTATATATACATATATATACGTATATATACGTATATATACGTATATATACGTATATACACACATACATACCTACATACATACCTACATACATACATACATACACACACACACACACGCACGCGCACGCGCACGCACACGCACACAGACATACATACATACATACATACACACGCACGCACGCACGCACGCACGCACGCACACACACACACACACACACACACATACATACATATATATATATAAAACTTCATGCTACATCTTGGGTTGTGTGTTTCTATGTGTGTGTGTGGTGTGTGTGGTGTGTGTAGTAGTATAAATAGTATATACTAATATAGTTTATAATAAATAATATAGTACATAATATAGTACACAGTAATATAGTTTATAATAAATAGTATAGTAGTATAAATAGTATATACTAATATAGTTTATAATAAATAATATAGTACACAGTAATCGCTAATATAGTCATATAGTTATAGTCATATAGTCATAAAACCGTGTCTGGATTATCCCAGATTGTTAGCTTGATTGAAAAGGGTGGCGGAATCAATTTGAAGTTAAAACATTCCAAAGAAATGAGAAAAATCGGAAAAAATGTTTTTCTTAATTTTTGTTGAATTCAATAAAATCATATAATGAAACCGAAAGAGTAAATAATTCAATAGCTTAGTTAGAATAAAAGCGGAAGGCAAATCTAGAAGGATAAAAATTATTTTTCGCGCAAAAATGTATTTGATGTACTTAATCAGATCCATTTTTTTTTGCCAAAAATATTTTGTTTTTTGGCATTCTAGATTTGTTTCCCACTTTTATTCTACCAAACTATTGACTCATTCCCTCTTTTGACATCATTATATGATTTTGCTGAACTCAACAATAGTTTGCTTTTCTTCTTACGCGAAAAACATTTGTTCCTATTTGTTCTATATTTTTCATACCTGTTTTTAATTTTTTCAACTTTAAATTGATTTTGGCAGCCTTCCCAATCTAGTTAAAAATCCGGGGAAATTCAGACACTGTTTTTTTGCCATTATTCATCAATTTGATGAGTGGAAAGTATGTTATAAATTAACACCACCCTCAAGTAATATAGCTTATAATAAATGAAATAGTATATAGAGTAGACTAGTGTAAATAAATATATCCTAATAAATATCTTGCAATATTTTTGTCAGTTACATGTTGCTGTACTTTTTCTTATGTCTTATCAGTACATTCTCTCCTATCGTCTTTTTTTCTTAACTAAATCCTAATTTCAAAGTAAACTAGCTGCGGGTGTTGATCAAAAGTCGATTTAGGTCAATAGAATTTGAAACTTGCATGAAATCAAATCTTTAGTTGGTCAGGTGTTTGCAGTGTGAGTGAAGATTTAATTTGCTAATTTATGGTATTATTGAATTTTTTTCATACTATATGTTCATTGGTTCTGCGGAAAGTGACAGAACGAGATTTTGTCAATAGCGAAGTTGCATGCAATTGATTTTATCCTTTTTTTCACCGTTCTTTTGTGGTAAATTATTATTTCAAATTTATTACCGTCATAGGTAACGAGCTCAAGTCTTCAACAAGTACGTAAGTGATCATTAATTTAATTCGGTATAACCGTAAGAAAACCTCAAGACACTAGGGTAAAGTTAGTCTTGTCAGTATATTAAAAATACGTGTGCTTGGTGTGTGGACGTGTATGTAGCGCCGCAGACAAGCAAACATAGTCGAATGCTAATCTTTTGCATTTGAATGAGAATTAAAATTCATTAAAATTCATTTTCTCCATTCCTTTCGTCCATCCGAAAGCCGCAGATGCGTTGGAGACGGCACTTTATAAGTGCCATGGAAACACCCACCCACTCTTACCCACTTACACTATCGAGTAAGCTCGTTTCCTTATAGGCTGCAGCACTCAGTCTGCGCAAGTATGTATATCGACAGGCGATATGAATATGCATCTGCGCGTATCGTCGCACCATTCCAATTCATTCACAGGGAAATGATGTCAACTTACGAGATCTTAAAATTATCATTAAATGCGCTCTCATTATTTTCGCATTTTGCGAATAGGTTCGTCTAACAGGGTCGTCGCCCAGTGCAATTGTCGTTGCGTAAGCCGCAGCGTATACACCACAGCTAAACGCGTCGGGCTGTCTGGTAACGGGTTGAAGAACTACATCAATAATATCGATATGGGGATAGCGTTTTGAAATGTATCGCTTTTCCTCTTTGCTCAACCGCTCGTATTCACCGCGTAAGAGACTATCATAGACATAAAGGTTGGACCCATCGTAATAAACGCAACACCAATGTCTGCATACATTGCCGCCAATTATCTGTATATCTCTTTGAAGAGGACTACAGGGCTTGATACAGGTGTGATATGCTGTATAGCTAGCGGGATTACAATGAAAACAGCTGTTTTCTTGTAATATATTTTGAAACAAGTCAATGCTTGAATCCGTTAATAAAGTGCTCGGTGACAATACATTTGCCTCCACTTCTTCGATCGAAATATTTCGGCGTACAATCTCTAACAAATGAACAGCTTCGTTAGATGCTTCGATTTCATCATCCATTTCGATTGCTATCCAATCGACGTTGACGTTATTCTTGTCAGTGTTTGAACTAGAATTGTCCATGTTCTTGGAACTTACCGATAGAACTTTTCTTTCTTCACAGATTTGTGGGATGATCTGTGTCGACCCCGTACAGTTTCCGTCATTGACAGAACGTACAGTGCATCGTGCATTTTTTTTCGCAGCGCTTCTGCTTTAGCTTTGAGAATATATGCAGGATCACGGATCTGCATATTTCTAGTACGCCGACTATCTATGATTTCTGGAAGCAGGCATTCTATATAGAATCTGCAAAGGAATGGTTGCATTTTTGACTCCCAGAATGCATCATCTCTGATAACTTTGACTAATTTTAAATCAGTCGAAGTCCACAACGCAAATATACAATACTCGCGCCTGGTTACGTGCAGCTGACCCTGTACCTGATAATGGTAAATGTGGTTCTTGTTCAGAACATTCTTGTTCTTCTCATCAAAAATATTTCGCAAATTTGGCTTCTCTTCTATAGCCTGATCCAAATTAGCATTTCGGGCTGAAAAAGGACATTTTATTTCAACAACGCCATCATCGTCTATCAGGCCGTCAGGAGATGCCCCTAGATAAGGAAACTCTTGATCAATGAAGAGACCACAGGGAACAATTTCTTTCCCCAGTATTAATTCTAGGGCTCGTTTCGCGTTCGGTTCGTTTGCGAGTCCAAACTGGGTAGCAGCAGTGTCGATGATCTTCGGATACCGAATGCTCATTACCATATTTGCGCACGAAGTAGTTGGCAACATGCGACATATCGGCCCAAATTTCGATGCCGTTATTATATCAGTACGCAACTGATGCCATAGCTCGGAGTCGCTCTGTGTTATGGTATCTCGCTCAATCTGTCCACGGTTGATCTGGTATGACGTCAATTTGTCCATGTGTTGTTTAGCGAGAACATCGAACACGTCCTTATCAACATCAGGCTTTCTAGCCGATGGTTCATAGTCCTTGTCGGCGCCACAGAACCCTCGAGGCCTCTGATTTTGCTTTTTCAACTTGTACAAGCGGCTTAGATGATTTTGATAACACCTATGTCTTTCCATTTTCAGCACAGTGGTGGGAACCTTGTAGTGCTTATGGTTGTGTAACTTAGACAACACTGACTGAGTGGTATGCTGCACAACTGCTCCATAGCATCTCATTTCGTACGAGTTTCTCATACAATGATTGATTCTTTCACCAGAATTCAATTTATTCACTACGGAATTGCAGCCCTCTGCTATATTATTATTGACGTTTTTTAACAAGCATTTAGCGTGACAGCTCAAATAGCGCACTGCTTCGTGAACATGGGGATAAAGCCCCGTCCTATGGAGTTCCGCCAGCACGTTCCTACCATTCGGCTCAGGTGTACAGTCGAATGGCAGTGTGTGGCAATTCGTATGATCACCAAACACATGGCCCAATATATTCAGAATATCTTTACAGAGTTTAGTTGCTTTGTCAGCCTCTGATTCTGATGTATTCTCGGTGTTACGGAGATCTCTGGCCCGCTCGACAGTTTTACGAATTCTTAATCCACTTGTAAAAACATACTGTCGAAATTGGGTGACAGTAAGGGTTCCTTTCAAAGGAGCAGTTGTAAGCTTCATGGTAGAAGCCATTTTAAGCTTTCGGCACAAATTCCGAAACAAGTGATTATTACACTCAATTTTTTCAACGATGATTCCGTATTCAGCGTACGGATTATCATCTCGTATAGCCTGGTATACGCTGCTATCACCGTCCGCAACGAGCGTTTTGTATATCAAACTGTTGCTCGCAACGCTTGTACGGAAACCTTCTAAAATAATATCGGTTTCCATTGCGTTCGAACTACGGGCACGACCCCAATTTTTGTAGCACACATGGGGGGTCGGCTCCTTATTTAGCATTTCTGCTCTTGCGTGTGTCGCACAGTACTTGTTGCGTACACCAATAAATAAAGCTAACTTGGTCTCACGACCAAAGATCATGGCTGCACCTGACAACGCATCGTACTTACCACCGGCATACGAACGTTTTGACCAACAGCCATCTGCAATGACTTCTATGTACGGTACACCGTCAATAACATGCCCCTTTTTGATGGCTATTTCTTTCTCCATTGCTGCAGCCTTTAGCCTTTCGGCTTCGGCAACGTCATGGAAATTATCGAAAAGTTTCTCCCGATATTTCAGGTACGTTGGAGCTGTCATACAAGGGATTGCCATGGCAGCAAGCTGTTCCTGCAATGTACTGTGGCCGGTTCCCGATGTAATTGTACCGCACACAGCACTTTGATTGATCCCAAGTATATTTGATTGATCGGGATCCGTCCAAATGTTGAACTTGTAGTTGCACATTCGACAGACGAAATGCAGTTGCGTTCGCAAACCTCGATCGAACGACTTGACTAATTTCAGTTCACTGAAAGGACAATTCAACCGAACGTTGTGATTGTCAAATTTCTCGTGCAACTGCTGCAGAAAAAAACTAATGTCGACAATACGCCGACCTTCAATAGTGATGTCACTGACACACTCCAGGTCCGTTGGACCGTTTTCTACGACAAGTACTACATTGCCGTCATTCTCGGCAGTACGCTGACCCTCGATAGTGATGTCACTGACACACTCCAGGTCCGTTGGACCGTTTTCTACGACAAGTATGACATACCGTCATTCTCGGCAGAATGCCGACCCTCGATAGTGATGTCACTGACACACTCCAGGTCCGTTGGACCGTTTTCTACGACAAGTATGACATTACCGTCATTCTCGGCATAATGCCGACCCTCGATAGTGATGTCACTGACACACTCCAGGTCCGTTGGACCGTTTTCTACGACAAGTACTACATTGTCGTCACTTACCTCTGTGGAACAAGCATCCACAACTGCAGTGATGGCACGACCATCTTTCTCGTGAATGCCCTTCGTTTTCGTCCTGAAACAGATCGCGACTTCATGAGATTTGTAGAATTATGCAGGGTCGAATAGAATTCGAGTAGACGGCTTGCACGGGGATATTTGTCGTCAAAAGTCGAATATAAATGGCCTAGCCGGGTTTGCATGTGAAATGTGCCCCTGAACCAAATTGAACTTGCTATGTGTCAAATTTTTGCTTCTTATGAAAAACAAAGATCGCTCAAATTTTAATCTTCCGTCTTCACTATTACGCTAAAAACTCACATGGACGTGATTTTTAGTTTTCATGCGATTCCTATCTTATTTTCAGTTCAAAAATTATAAAAAAAAATCTTCATCTTTCACATATCTGTGTGCAGGTTTGAAATTTTTCTCATATTTTTTTGCGATAAACTCCAGCTTTGAAGAATCCCTGAAGACTTAGACCGTAGACTATCAATGAATTTTAAAAAGTGACTAACTTCTTTTTTCTACAGTATAAAGATCTGGTCACGCTTGATTTTCTGTAATTTTTTCAGAATTTTTAGGTGGGTGCGCCATTGTCATAGAAATCAAAAATCGACTTTTTAACCTTTTTTTTACAGAAATTCGTATTGTACGTTTCGTCGGTATTCAGGATCAGAAAAATATTTTTGACTACAGCTTCAGAATCAAAAAACTCTAACCTTTCACGCCATGCGACTCAAGATTTTCGAAAAAATATTTTTGTTCACTAATTTTTCAATGTATTTTTGTTTTTTGTTCCGCGACCAAAGAGCATAATGTTTTTGATAGCAATTTAGCTGTGGGTAGATTTTCATGTACTAAAGAGATACTAAAACCTTCAGAAGGACGTTCTGCCTCGGTTTTTTGTTTATAATTGTTTTTGTATTTTTGTATTTTATATTTTGCTTTTATACCCCAAAATCTAGAATACTCGAGATAAGAAAGTATTCTAAATTGTTTCCAGAAACCATTCGATAACGGAAATGCCTGACCTGAATAATTAGTTTGGCAGGTACACTATTTTCTATGAAAAACAGATCGGAATATCAATTTTTGATTTCGATGATAATGGCGCACCTTTCTGAAAAATCTAAAAAAATTCCAGAAAATCAAGCGTGACCAGATCTTTATACTGTAGAAAAAAGAAGTTAGTCACTTTTTAAAATCCATCGATAATCTATGGCCTAAGTCTTCAGGGATTTTTCAAAGTTGGAATTTATCGCAAAAAAATATCAGAAAAATGTCAAATATGCACACAGATATGTGAAAGATGTAGTTTTTTTTTCATAATTTTTGCATTGAAAATGAGATAGGAATTGCATGAAAACTAAAAATCACGTCCCTGTGAGTTTTCAGCGTTATAGTGAAGACGGAAGATTGAAATTTGAGCGATCTTTGTTTTTCATAAGAAGCTAAAATTTGACACATAGCAAGTTCAATTCGGTTCAGGGGCACATTTCACATGCAAACCTGGCTATGCCCTTTCTCCAACAATTTTTTACTACGCGTCAAGATTTTAACAGCAAATTACAAGCATGAACAGCTTGTGAGGAAAGTTGGGCGGCAGAGGTCAACAAAAATGTAATTCCGTTTATTTTTCTGTAAGTTACAGAAGGTGCTACAAATGCATCTGGAATTGTATTCAGCGTTCGCGGTGCACCGTAGGCAAAGAGTTCTACCAAAAAACCTCAATTAATTCATTCGGAATGAGGAAATTGGGATATAAAGTCTTGTATATTAGCAACATGTAAGTTTAAATGTACTTACCTAGAACGATAACGCTCCTTTCGCGGCACTTTTTTTCTTTTGTTATGGCCGTTGGCCATGTGATGGCGTACAACCGATAGATTAAACACTAAAGCTAAACACTAGGTTTATTAATAATTAGTTAGTTAAATGTAACACTAAGAACAAGCACACGCACTCGCGAAACACTAGAATTTATATTTCAGTGGATAACAGCCGTTTCGTTATAACTTGTTACGGGCACCGCAAGCTGAGTACTGATAGAACTGCAGTGTTATACACAATGTATGAGCCTGTGTTGATACCCAAGTTACCGAAAACCTCACGGAAGAGCTTCCGAAAGCCTACCACTTTGTGTAGCTACACTTATGAGAGTAACAGCGACATATAGGCTGGACATCTACAATAACGTGAAAATTCGATTTGGAGCGAATTGAAATATGCACGAGGGATAATTTGATCCGAGATGACGTCTAGAAGAATGTGTAAAGGTTTCATAAGCGCCCATAACAATTGCAAACGTTATGAACAAATTAAGATTTGGGAAAGATGCGGTCTAGTTTTTTGCTGATAGCTCAAAAACTATAAGCGATAGCGTGAATTTGAAAAAAGTTTCTTGAAGAAAAAGAAATTTGCAATAATAAAGTCTAGACTCCCGGAACTCTGTCTCAATTATTTATACCTGTAATTTAATGCTGAAAGTAGAGCTCCGCGCGGTGAGCGCAGCAGTTTTTTTTTTTTGTACACTTAAATATTACTTTAAAAATTTTCAAAAATTATGGTATTATCTAGACACTCAGAAGAATAAAATTCCATCGAGAAAAAAAATGTTTCATTGATTTTTCAACAATTGAACATATTGTTAATGATCCAGTCGATGGGGAACATTGAATGGTATAGGTCAAGTTTTCACTATCTCGGGGGGTCAATCAATTTTGACTTCAAATAACAGTTTTCTGAGCAGCAAAAGGGTGATAAGAAAAGTTGATTTGGTTTCGAGCTACGCTTTTAATTTTTGTTTAAAAAAAATAGTTGTTTAATTGAATATCTCGAAAACTATTAAAAAGTTATCGAATCAACTTCATTGAACTTCGTTTGGGATTTAATAACGAAAAAAATGAGCCGAACCTAAAGTCTCTACGACCAATAGTTGCTGAGATATTAATTATTTAAGCGCAAAAAACGTAAAAGCGCTCGATTTCGCCCGCGCGCGGATAAACAACAGGCTGTAACTCGGGAGCCAATTAAAATTTTCAACGTTTTTGTTTTTTGTTTGGTCAGTGATTTATAAATCTGCCAGGAAAAAGATCAGCAACTTTGAAAAAAAAAATTTCGAATTTTAAATTTGAAAAAAGTGAAAATCAATTTTTATTTAATTAAAAAATAGAAAAAACTGTAAAAAATGAAATTCACAGATAGATAATTTTTTTATGCTACTTATACAAACGATGGAATACAATAATAGCTAAACACAAAAATTTATCTATAAAATAAAAGGGATTTGAAAATTTTCCAATTTTTTAAACAATTAACAAAAAAAAATCGTTCAATTTTTGATAGCACAAAAATTCATTTGTCAAATTCTGAATCGATTGGTATATACGACATTTGGTCGAATTTTTTTTTTTTCTCCATAAATTTTGAGCACTTGATAAATTTTTGACTTCCAGAAGTCGAATTTTTTCTAAGTCCCACGAGTAAAATTTTTATAAGTTCCAGTGCTCAAAATTTATCAGGGAAAAAAAACGAAAATTCGACCAAATGTCGTGTATACCAATCGATTCGGAATTTCACGAGATGAATTTTTGTGATATCAAACATTGAAAATTTTTTTTTGATTAATTGTTTAAGAAAATTGGGAACTTTTCAAATCCCACTTTTTTTTTGGAGAAAAATTTTTTTTTTCACTATTATTGTATTCCATCGTTTGTATAAGTAGTTGAAAATTATTATCCAACTGGAAATTTTATTTCTTTCCAATTTTTTCTATGTTTTAATTAACAAAAAGTGATTCTCACTTTTTTCAAATTTGAAATTCGAAAAAATTTTGCCGATTTTTTCCTGGCATATTTATAAGTCACTGACAAAACAAAAAAATCCTAGAAAATTTTAATTGGCTCCCGAGTTACAGCCTTTTGTTTATCCGCGCCCGTGCTAAATCGAGCGCTTTTACGTTTTTTGCGCTAATTAATATCTCAGCAACCATTGGTCGTAGAGACTTCCAGTTTCCAGTTATCCGCACATGATATTTCGGGAAGATTGCGATATTTCAGATCCATGTGTTCTAATAAATGTCGATTGCAACATAATAACATTGGTAACTTTTCGTGAAAATTTCTGAACTATTCAGAAATTGATATCATATTTTCATAACATTTGGTTCTGCGAAGTTCGATGTGCCCATATGCTTCATTATCGGGACTTGGGCGAGTAACGTCGATAGGTGTTCATGCAGTATGAATTCCTAGCTGAAGTAATACACCGGGTAATTCGCATACGTAGTAAGCATGTAATGAAGAGAAAGGGAGAAAAAGTATTCGTTATTATTATTTCAACCATTTACGCTCCGAAATTAGCAGTATGATAATTTGATCAATAATCATAGTGCAGAAGTAAGATTTCGTTAAATTCTTAAGCCGTTGGCGACGGGGGGGGGGGGGGGGGAGCTGTCGCATAGAATACAGCCCCCTTGGATCCGCCCGTGTATGGATTCTGCATTGAAATTTTGAAATAAAGTTTGTTCCTAATCATTTTGAAAAAGTCGAGGAAATTTATAAAAATGTCCAGAATAAATAAGCGAGCAGTATTTCATCCGTAAACTCGACTCTGAATTAGAATTTCATCAATCCCTTGTTTTTGTATCTTAGGTTAGCTGTCAGACGAGCGATGCCGTGACTATATCGGGATCCTGTATCGATTATTTTTCAGAATTCACATCGTTGCTATGTCACTCGTTCGTGGCAGCACCAGCAATGCCAGACAGTGCCAGAAAATATTACCAGCGCCGTCACGCTGAGCATCTGATCCGTTCTATAATGTCGGTATAAAATGTCGCATAAGTGAGATGTCGGTCTTCTACGTGAACGAAAGGCAGATTAGCTCCTGTTCGGTCAATTCTTCATCAAATACTATCGGACCGAGCTTGAAATGTGTGTTTTTCCAGCGCCGAGTGGCATCATACCGGACAGTGTGATACATGAAGTTTTACTATAAATAATTCTACGATTTTCAAAGGTGATAACCGATCTGTAAAAAATTTTCCAATATTTCGACAAAATAAAAGATCGCTCCACTTTCTGCCAACTTTTTGCAATAATCCTCAAATTTTTATCAAGATCCGTCAAGTGGTCTAGGAGTTTTCAGTCCCCGCGTTTTCGAGGTGCTCAGTGCGACTTTAATGTCCCCTTAATCCAAATTAACAAATGAAAATGCTGGGTACCCCTGCCTTGGTATTCTCGTCTCCAAAGGTAATGAGTTACTTGTCCGATTGGACAATCACTTGAAGTAATAAACTTGAGCATTGCCTGAAATTTATTGCCGAGATACCGTGAGGCAGATACAGGATCGCTAGCTACCAACTGGCTCGTCGACATACGAGCCATCTCTGGTCCGTTAACCTGATGAATATATTCGGCTAAATCTTTCCACATCCATTCACTGGGACTCAATGTGAGGAACCATGTTGCTGGACCATAATTCTGGACCATGCAAGTTAGGTCATTTCTTGGTTTACGCCAATACTGATCAGTATTGCGTAGTCTACTAAATATGGTGGTCAGATTTCCTTCGAGTTGTTCCTTGGACATCAGTTCCAAACAGCTTCCAGCGTTTATTTTCTTTCACGGATTGATGATATTCAATTTTTGGAAAATACCACTATTTAATTGACGAATATTCGATTCGTTCAACAGGTAGAAAATATACGGTATGTTCAATCGAAAACAAGCATGCTTAGACATTATTCTGCACTTGATAAAGTCATACTCCCGTAAATAGACCGTTCGGTCCTGATGCTGGCCGTTGATGTCGTGAGGATATAGATCGGGAAAGCACATTACATCTAGACTCTTATCCCAGTTGCTCAAAGGTGCTTCGTTAACCTTTTAGTTTAGTTTAGTTTAGTTTAGTTTATTAAATTCCAACTTACAAGTATAGTACAATACATAATACATAATACTGTAAATACTGGTAAACCTACAGAGGTAATCCAGTTAAATGTGCGTAGGATTGGAAATGTAATAACAATAAGATAATCACAGGGCCGGCGAAGTAAAATTTTCCGATGTGTGGAGTGCTGGAATATGCTCGGGATGGGGGGGGGGGGGGGGGGGGGGGGGGGGGGGGGGGGGGAGTTTATTGAAACAATAACTGATTTATTAGTTCGATATCACTTTGTGTTCTTTTTAACCTTATTTTACATAATTATATATTACTGACTTTTTACTTAATATTATAATGACTTTTCACTTAATATTTAATATACTGATCTATAATATATTATGAATCTATCATCTTATAAAACTAATTCTTGACCGTCACTTTTATGTACGTTAAAAGATTATCACAAATTGAGAAATCACAAGAAACGTGAATTCGTTAGAATTCGATCCTTTTCCTTCATACCGCGAATGTAGATTTTCTGGTTTTATTTTTATTTATGAACTCGTCCATAAGTTCCTTTAAATCTAATGCTTCAGCGTCCTCTTTATGCACATGTAGCACAGCAATGGAGTTAAGGCGGTTTTGTAGCATTGTACTGCGTAGGTAATTCTTCAATCGCCTCAATGCAGAGAAAGACCTTTCGCACGTACATGAGGATCCAGGTATCACCAATATCAATTTTATGAGTTTGACATACTCGCAGACAAGCCCAGGAATACAAGTGTTTTCTTTGAGAAAGTAAACAACGTCCTTTAGCGAACGTACTTGAATTTTTCGGTCTCTCAGAATATCCAAAAACATGTCTCGATGCAGCTTCAATCTAGTAGAGTCCAAAATACAATCCGCGATCTCCGATTCCTGGTTATAGAAATGAGTGATAGTTTCAAGGTCTACCTCTTTACCAGTAACGAAATTTTCGCACGTAGTTAAAAATGACATTGTGTCACTTTGGAAACGATCGGTTAATGAAGACAGAACCGTGTCCACGATTTCGTAGTATACTTTCCTGTAATAATCTTTGGGGTCGCGAAAAGTATGTGCAGCAGCAGCACTATTGGAACTTTCATATCTCCGAGTCCTTTTGCGTGGGCGTTGAAGCTCCGGTTCTTCAACACCAAGTTCATTGGCGCTAATAATAACTTGGTGCCACACGGGTTCAAATCTCGAGTCGCGCATGACACGTAAACTATTTGTTACCGTTTTTACTTTTTCGTGAGACTCGTTCATACATAAGTCATGCTTTTGCAGCTCTGCATTTAACACTTCAATACGCTCAAAAATATCAATCGTCACGTTCAAGAGAAGAAAAAACTCGAAAGACTCCATACATTTCAAGAATCCTGCTGCTTTTGCTGAAGCGCTGCTATCAATTTCTCTGTCACTCTTTCTTGATTCGAAAAATTCCAAAGCAGCCAAATAGTTTTCGTTCGTCCGGAGCGTCACCAGAGATTTGACTCGCATACACCACCTGAAAAACAGATTGGTAATGAACGTAGAAATATAGATGTTGAATGGGAAAATAAAAATGATACTCAAATATTACCTTGTAGGACAATACGGGGTTAAGTTAGAGTTGGAGCCTGCTGCAGATTGTAAATTTTTGAATTGGGCCAGTTTTGGTGAGTCTCGTATGAAATTGATGATATCTTTGACAAGTCCGATAAAGTTTCTGGCACAAGCTACGTCTTCTAGAGCATCTTGTACGACCAGATTCAGAGTATGCGCCGAGCAATGTACAGTCAGGGAAATGGTATCTGTCGCCTGCGCCGCCTAACTTGATGCAACTGAACATACGAATAGTTTTAAATTCCTTAAAGTTGGCATGAAACAAAAGCATCCTTTGCTCCTCTGTTCAATCAGTGTGCTGTTTTTTATTTCGCGACAACTTGAAGGAAATTAAAACCACTCGCATGTTCAGTTGCATCAAGTTAGGCGGCGACAGATACCGTTTCCCTGACTGTACGTACAGCCAAGGAAAGTGATTCTGTCGCCGCCTAAGGTAATGCAACTGAACATACGACTGGTTTTAATTTCCTTCAAGTTGCCACGAAATAAAAAGCAGTGCAATGATTGATCAGAGGAGCAGAGGATGCTTTTGTTTCGTGCCAACTCGAAAAAAATTAAACTATTTGTATATTCAGTTGCATTAAGTTAGGCGGCGTTGCCGACAGAATCACTTTCCTTGGCTGTACAAGGCACGAGGCTCCTTTTCACGGATACGGCTTTGCAGGCCCGTTATTTTGCCGCTCATGTTTGAGGCGCCATCATAGCATTGCCCCCTCAAATCATTGAAGCTCAGACCGTATCTTACGAAAACATCTTCCACAATTTTAAACAATGTCTCTGGCTTTGTATCGTCTGTTTTATAAAAACCAATGAAAATTTCCCGAATGGTTAAATTTTCCAGAACAATTCTGATGCATATTGAGACTTGTTGAAATCTTGAAAGATCGGACGTTTCATCCATTATCAAAGAAAAAGATACGGCTGACTTTATCTCGTCAAGTTTTTTCCACAATATTTTGTCAGCCATACGCTCCAGTATTTCATTCACGACGTCATGGTGTAACCAAGTGGATCGCGATCGTTTCAGCCAAGAATCAAGTTCACTCACGTCTTCGGCTCTTGTTTTTAAAAACTGTATAAGATTCGAACTTTCGTCGTTACCACTACCCCGCAATGCTAAGCCTTGTCTAGCCAGAAGGTTGATGGTGCTAAAGATTTTTCGTAAAGCTGTGCGAGCGTCGATCATTTGGTGATTTTTTTTGCTACTCAGGTGCTGAACCACACTTGTTTTTTTTGAGCTAGCTATTGCTTGTGTGGCACTTCGATGCAGTTCACTACTTTCGTGCGCTTTGAACCTTTCAACCGCGTTTTTCCAACAATGAAAGCCAGTCTTTACAAATGCTTGAAGAGATATCATGCAATTCCCGTCGGTTGGGAGCGGGAACTTTTTTTCATTGGCTTCGGTACAAACAGAGCAAATAGCTTTTCCAGTAGAGTTCAGCGACAACCATGTATAAGAAGTCTTCCAACGGGAGAAAGATGCTGGTAATTTCTCCTCTATAAAGAAAACATATAACTCGAATAAAAATATTCTCAGTGACCATCAGATGTGGATTGTGGAATTCGTTATTTTTTGGTATTCGGTGAAATTAAAGAGAAAAGATACGAAATAAAAAATATGAACTCACGTTTTTTATCTTCTTTGATTTTTCTGTTGACTTTTGGCGAAACTGGTGCACCTGTCGCTGAAATAGATGTTAGGGGGCTCGTTGCATTTGCACTGCTCGCAGTGAAATCATAGACTGCAGCCGCCTCGTCCCTTTCTTTAGGTAGGGCCTTTTGTTGGGGCTTCTTAATAAGAAACTTGTCCATACTCATATTTGGGACTTTCACATTTACGCGGGCACACTAACACAACGAAACACGTATACATGAAAGCTGAGCGCACGCACGCGACTAGCCAGCTGGCTTATGGGTTCGGATATGGTAGTATCTATAGTGTATAGTATACAGGGTAAAGCTTCCTCGAACCTCCACTAGGAGCGTGTTGACGCGGGAGCGGGAATCCTAATGTATACAAAATGTATCGCGTGAAAAATGCCACAACATAATGTAGTAAATTCAAAAGTGTGCAGGGTCATACGATATTTTATTTTTGCCGAGATGGGCCGCGTTACCCAACGAGGTTTTTTTCTGTATTATATAAATTAAGCCGGAATGCGAGGTATGGAATTCCATACCTCGCGAAATCCGAGGTATGGAGTGCTCCACCCAAACCATAGGGGGTTCGCCGGCCCTGGATAATGAACTAAAAGAAAATTAAAAGAAAACACAATATTCGTACAAACTATCAACAATGATAAGAATAAACATCCATATTTTTTAACAATAATATAATTCTTTAAATGATATGTTCTCTATAAGATTAGGTAATAGATAGTCTATGTCAGGCATTCATCAAGGCCCAAAGTTTCAGTTTTGCCTTATTGTAGTTTAGATTCTTTAAGGTTTTTAGATCATTTGGTAAACTGTTAAAAAGCGATATCGCTTCAATAAAACTATTTTTGCTTCCTACACATTTACACAAAATAGGTGGTAAAATACTTTTCTTCCTAGTAATACTTTTAGAGTTCATGTATCTGTGTTTAAGTTCATTGAAATGGTACTTCATATGCAAAAAGTTGATCTAAATTGAGTGGATTTTTGTCAGTGATAAATTGGTTCTTGTTGATGATTCTTGATATTCTATTCTGAACTCTTTGCAATAAACTTTTATTAGATATTGTAGTTGCACAATTTATCCAAAAGGATCTTATGATTGACAGTGTCAAAAGCCTTAGCCAAATCTAAAAATGTTTCGGCAATTGGAATACTTTTGTCAAGTTTTTTATAAATAAGATTGGTTATTAAATTCAAGGCATCCGTAGTTCCCATCTTTTCCATAAATCCAAATTGCTTCTTAGATAAAATATTTGATTTTTTAATGAAACTTAGAATTCTTTGGTAGACAATTTTTTCAAATATCTTCGCTAAATTGGATATGAGTCATATCGGTCTATAATTTGAGATAATATGACTATCATTAGCTTTGAAAATTGGTTTTATGTCCGCACATTTTAGGGCATCAAGCCATATTGATTTTTCAATACTCCAATTTATTATATGTACAAGAGGTTGAACAATGTAATTTGATAACATTTTAATGGTGTTCACATTTATTTTGTCAACATCACCGTTCTTCATCTTCATTTTACTTATAATACAGTTAATCTCGTATATATTAGTAGGATGGATGAAAATTGATTTATTCTATACATGCTATAGTCCTACTTTACCAGCCAGAAAATGAAGCCGCAAAAAACTCTGATCCAGTGGTCAAAAATGAGATACAATGGTTTTCTTCGACGATTAACGATGAATAAGCTCGATCCAGCACGCGGAATTCATCGAAGTAGAGAAAAATTAATTTTTTTTATACGTCAAGTGTGGGCGTGTCACTTATTCTGGTCAATATCGAAACCTATGCGTCAAAACGCAAAATTTGGCGTTGCGACGAATGAGTTAGGGAAGCCGCGAGGCTAAAGGTTACTCCGAGAGGCGACCGTGACCGACATAAGACTGTAGAATTAGGACTGATTTTTTAATGTTTTCTTTTACACTTCTCTCGATTATGTGGGAGACACGGCCTGAGGCACGACCGAGAAAAACGGCCAAGAAGTGTCAACGACGATGCCGATAACGAATCACGAAGTAGTAATTCAAAAACCCCGACATCACGCCGAGGGAAGCATCCCGATTCAGCCATCTGGACGCGGGGGAGTCAGCAACGCCAAGGGCACTCAGCAACGAGGGAATAGGTGGTGGAAGGGATTCCCGCCACCCCGAAGAGCCTGCGAACCGTGATCCAGCTACGAGAGCTTCCTCCGTCACGGCGGAATTTGAGTTCCCGCTAGGAACACCGTCACGCCGCCATGCAGGCGATCCAGCGGTCGATGGCAAGATCGATACTCGACTGCGTAATGAGGGTGTGCGCACCTTCGGCACCATGCTGCCTAGACTCACTCTGTCTTAGGCCAGCGTAGCGAACACGAGCATTAGCAACCTTTTGAATCGAGCCGTTCTTGTTTTTTTGTGTGCCTTGAGTGAGAGTGAGAGTGTGGGTGAACTCACATCATCGGTCTTTTTTTGTTAGGTGGCGCCACGAGTATATCGCTCCGACGCAAGGATAGTACGCTAAAGTATATAAAGAATTGTGAAATTCGCGTTGGAGTGATAAATTCGTGGCGCCACCTACCTCCCGGGCCAGCTAAGCTCGGTGGACAGCTGCATAATAATGGCCGCCGAGGAAATTCACACTTGACAAATCTAAATGCGATCTGAAAGCTCTATTTTCGCATGAAACGAATATATTTTCGTACGTATATGTTCGGAATTGAAATAGAATTAACGCTATGCATTTTGTTTTTGCGTTTTCGACGCCTGGGTTCGAATAATAATCGACATGTGTCAACTCCGTTCCTTTTTCGACAAAAAGGAGGTGGGCGACTAGGGATTGCCATTAAGGATCATTGTTATCTAGGTGTAAAAGGCCGAGAGGCTAAAATTTGTTGAGCTAGTCTACTATATTTTTTTTTTGTTGTTATTGCTATCCTACGTGGAAGCTTGATTTTGTCATCGATTATTAATTGTAAAGCTCACAGATTCGTATCTTAAATCTCGAGGGAAGACGCCCCGAGGGGTGAGATTATTGTGGAATAGTATTATTTTTTTTTTGTTTTGGTAAATAAACCGCATTTCTTTTGTTAGCCCGTTTGTAAACCCGAGTTGTTACTGCGTTACGCCAATCCCTCAACAAATCCCGACCCCTCTCCGCGGTACTGCAGTCAGCCGCTGCTGATATTGAGTACATTTTTCGTTATTATAACTCTGTTCATTTCAATAACGTGGCGAAATTGGTTCGTCTGGCGCCCAAAAATCAATCTTAATAATTCTTCTCAGCCCCAATAAATAACGTGTGTTAGGTCTTGAGGCCTAGTTATCCGGTTTAGACCCGGGGTCAAAATTGATACACCGTTATAATGTATATATATATCTTTACAAATTTTATATTATTATATTTTATATAAAAATAGTTATTGTTTTATTTTTAAATGTAGTATAAAAGTCACACCGCCGCGCCCACGTCGATGGCCTTGTCCACCCCCACGGCTGAAGCCTCTGCCTCGGCCACCCCGGTAGCCCTGGCCTCTACCTCGGCCACCTCCACGGCCCTGACCTCTGCCTCAGTTGGGCCCACGGCCCTGGCCTCTGCCGCGGTTTTGGGGAGAGAGACATTTATTAGGCGCCCTGGGATAAAATCCCCTCAGGCGCTGGTCCAGTATTATACAGAAAAATTGCCAAACATTAGAAAAAGATATATATAAGAGCAGTCAGTGCAGAAAAATTAAGTTATACAGTAATAAATAGAGTGTATAAGAAAAAGATTGAGAAAGTGTATAGGTAAAGCTAAATAGTGCATATAAGTAAGCAAATAAGGTAGCAAGATACAAAGCAAAAAAGTAACAATAACGCAGAAAGATACAAAGCAAATGCAGAAATGAATGATTGCTAATTAAAAGATGATTGTAGAGTCCTTTCTTGAAGGACTGCAGGGTCTTGGTGGCCTTAAGGTTCGGAGGAAGATTATTCCAGAAATATGGAGCAGCAGACATGAAGGAATTCTTGAAGATCTCAGTCCTACATAGAGGCACATGAAGAAGATCGAGAGGTGCTCTAGTTATTCGATTTCGTCCGGGAGCATGACTATTAGTGAAGTGAGTCGATAGGCAAGCAGGAGTACCAGTTTTGATGATCTGGTACGTGAGGCAACCAAGGAAGTATTGTCTTCTGGATTCGACTTTAAGCCATTTCAGTCTGTCGTAGTAGAGTGTGATATGTTCATCCCTTCTAGCTCCAAATACAAATCTCACACATGAGTTCAGGGCACGTTGCAGCTGGGTGTTGAGTCTATCCGTTACATCCAGCAGTACAGTGCAACAATAGTCCAGGAGAGGAAAGACCAGAGTTGAGACGAGGTGCTCACGCAGGACGCAAGGCAGTAGCTTCCGGCAGAGCTTAAGACGATAAAGCGTGCCGTTCATTCTTTTGGTGACTTCAGCGACATGAGCATTCCAGGACAGTGTGCCTGTTATTACGACTCCCAAGGACTTCGCACGATCAGTAAAGGTGACAGGGCTCCCATCTACGATGATCCGAGGTTGGGCAGAAAAGTCGATGCCGTTGATGTACCGTCTGGTGCCAACAACCATCGCCTGAGTTTTGGTGCAGTTGAGAAGCAGCCCATGCCGAGAAGCCCAGGAGACAATCCGATCAACGTCCTCATTGACCAGGGCGATGCCTTCGGCCAGAGCATCAGGATGACAATGATGGTAGATGACAAGGTCGTCAGCATAGAAGTTCCGTTTGCAGTGCCTAAGACAGTCTTTAAAATCACACAAATAAAGAGAAAAGAGCAGGGGCCCCAAGACAGAACCCTGTGGGACACCATTGATGACAGGCACCCACTGGGTGACAGAACCATCGAGACACCGAAGGGCTTGATTTCTACAAGTAAGGTAGGCACAAAACGATCGTAACGACGCGTTCGAGAAACGTAGAAGCCTAAGTTTGTCAATGAGAAGCTCATGACAAACACGATCGAAGGCTTTAGAAAAGTCGAAGAAGACACAGATGGATACCATTCTACAGTCCATAGCCTGCCTAAGATCGTCGGTAATACGAATAAGCGCGGTGTGAGTGCTATGACCTTTCCTATAAGCGAACTGATACGGGTCGAGGAGATCACGCGATTCGAGAAAAGCAGTTACCTGATCAAAAATAATTCTCTCGCAGGATTTTGCAAGAGGACACAGAATAGAAATAGGACGATAGTCGTTAACAGATGAGAGAGACTTAACTTTAGGAAGAGGGCACACAAGCGCCAATTTCCAGACGTGCGGAAAGCAACCGTTAGCTAGAGAAAAAGCAAAAAGGTGCTGAATATGAGGTAAGATCGCCGGCAGAGCTAATCTAATAAGGTGCGAGGAGAGACCATCTGCACCACTCGAGCCGGACTTGGTATAAAAGATAGATTTCACCAAGGCCTCCATAGAAATATCAGCAAAGTAGAACTTTAAGTTGTCGTAGGACGGTTCACCCAAATACCAGTTACCAGATGAACGTAGGCTAAGATTATTGAGACCTGCCTGCGCAAAGAATAAGTTGAGCTCGTCCGCAGGTACAGCGAGTGGCTGATCAGAAGTACGAGACCGAATAAGACCTAGGCTGCGAAACTCTTTCCAGACCTCCCGTGGATCTTTGAGAGGACCTAGTTTACTAAGATAATAGGCATTCCTGGCATAACGCACAGCAAGTTGTACTTTGTTACGCAACGTTTTAAAGCTAGAATATAGCAACGGAGATCTATTTCTGCGCCATAGCCTACGAGCCTTGTTACGCTCAGCCATGAGAAGTTTAATTTCAGGGGTTAACCAAGGTGCAGGTGAGGAACGCGGGCGGACTGCATGCAGAGGTGCCAATCGATCAAAACACCTAAGAATAGCTGCGTTTAAAAATTCGACTTTATCGTCAATAGACTGCGAAAGGTAGAAAGAGTTCCAATCTAAGCTTTCAAGATTTTCAATCAGACTTTGACGGTCAAAATTACGGAAATCGCGACAGGTGAACTCACGAGGCTGCTGGCGAGGTACCCCGACTCGGAAAGATGCGAAGATCAGATCATGTGCCGACAGGAGCGGGATATCATGTTGACCAAAATCAATCACTTTATCTGCATCATCCACTATACAGAGGTCAAGCCATGTGAAGGAATCTCTGAGAACGTGGGTCGGTTGATGCTGCACAAGGAAGAGACGAGAAGATTTCACAAAGCCACGAAGGACCCTACTGTCAAAGGAATTCCTAGACATGTCAGTGTTAAAATCACCCATAATTATCACGTTGTTATATAAAGGCGAAAGATCAAGGTAACGAGTAATGAATTCATCAAGAAAACCGACGTGCGGTGGCCGATACACCACAGCCAGAAGCAGCTTGGAAGCATTAGCAGGCAATTCCTCGGTGATGATGAACTCAGGCTTGCGTGTATACGCTTCACCAGAAGAGTCAAGGACACGAACCTGAATTGAGTTCTTAATATAAAAGCCAACACCGCCCCCGCCACGTCCGGTTCTATCGCATCGAAAGAGTTGATAACCAGGTAGCCGGACCATATCATAAGATTCAATTTCTATCCGTTGTCTACTAAGCTTTTTCATATTATCTATAGCTCGACCTATTTCAATGTCCAATAATTTGAACTGAAACCGTCTTAATGCGGTAGCTTTTGGTATCCTATCTACAGCAAAATGGGGATGCTACCATCCTCAAGAAGATAAACAATGATAGAATTAGGTCGGAAAGACGATTCATACAAAATAGACTAAGTAACATTAAGAAATTTGAAAAATTAGATAATACTAAACACCTTCTTACTAAAAATTGGATTGTTAATTTGTCAGATACGGATTTGCCACCACCAGTCAATAATATCTTAGCTTTTGGTCCAAAACATGGGTTACCGTATAGACCTGATAAAATTCCTACCGATAATATTATTTACGGTGTAGAATCTGGTATTAGTAAACTTGATAAAAACACCAAGGATGTTGTTAGAAGTGGAATTACTAATAAAATCTTAGCTCACAAACGTAACAAGGTATTAGACCGTTCTGATAAACAAATCCTCAGGGATTTCAACAACACCAATAATTTTTTAAAACAACATCCTGAGATCACGGTGACCAAAGCGGATAAAGGTAACAAAACTGTGGTGGTAAATACTATTGACTATTTAGAAAAAGTACAAATATTGCTTGATGACAGTGAAACATATAAAATTCTGAAAAAGGATCCAACCAAAGTCTTTGAACGTCGTAATAATAATCTCATCAACCAGTGGTTAAAAGATAACCACATTTCCAAAAAACTTGCTGCAAACCTTAAAACATTAAACTCGGTAGCACCGAAGATCTACTTCTTACCAAAAATTCATAAACCGAATATTCCATATAGACCTATCGTTTCCAACATTGGGGCACCAACTTATAAATTAGCTAAATTTTGTGCTCAACCTCTAACTCAGATCTTAGGTAAAACTCAATTCCACGTCAAAGATTCTTGGTCCTTCGCTGATGATATTAAAGGTAAAACTATTCCTCCGGAGTTCCAACTGATATCACTTGATGTTGTTTCACTGTTCACTAGCATTCCTACACATTTAATTTTAGATTGCATCGATAGACGTTGGTCAGAAATACAAAAGCATACTCAATTACCTAAACACCATTACATGGAAGGTATTCAGTTATGGTTAGATTCCACTTTTTTCAGTTTTAAAAATTTTTACCAACAAATTAAGGGTGTTGCTATGGGCTCACCTATCAGTCCTGCTTTTGCTAATTTAATCATGGAACATGTTGAAGGTACATTGTTAAATAATTTAGGCTACGATCTGCCTTTTTATAAAAGATATGTGGATGACATTATTACTGCGGTCCATTTAAAGCAAATTGGGGATATTCTAGACTTATTTAATGGTTTCCATCCTAAACTCAAATTCACCCATGAAACTGTATTTGAAGGAAGTTTGAGTTTTTTAGATATTAAAGTTATCAACAAAGAACAAACTATACATATTGATTGGTTTCGTAAACCGACTTGGTCGGGTCGCTTCCTTCATTTTTCATCATGTCATCCTATAAAATATAAAAGGAGTGTCATTATGGGTTTAGTTGACAGAGGCTTGAGGTTATCTGAGCCGTCTTTGAGAAAAAAGAATTTGTTGTTAATCTCCAATACATTACAGGAAAATGACTATCCTTCTAGTTTAATTAATCAGGTTTCCAAGACAATGGTTGATAAACTATATAACAGTATCTCATATGAAGACCAACGAGGTGACACTTTGGAATTGTTCAATGGATTAGCAGTAGTATCTTATGTTAAAGGTCTTTCAGAACAACTTCGAAAGATCCTAGGAAAACACAATGTAAAATTAGTAGATAAAATTAACAATTCAACTTCTAACTTATTCACACAACTCAAAGACAAAGTACCTTTACTAGATAGATCAGAATTAACATATCAAATTCCTTGTCTAGACTGTGAAAAATGCTACATAGGACAAACTTCACAACATCTACAAAAACGTTTATACTCACATCAATATAATAT
Source organism: Macrophya annulata (assembly GCA_963924015.1). NCBI lineage: Eukaryota > Metazoa > Arthropoda > Insecta > Hymenoptera > Tenthredinidae > Macrophya > Macrophya annulata. The sequence continues at coordinate 16,720,924 of OZ001258.1, forward strand.
TAAATGTAAAAAAATAGATAAGTCTGCGCTTGTTAATCATAGCCTTACTTCAGGACACAATTTTGATTTTAACAATACCAGAATTCGTGCCAATGAAAATAATTTCTATCACGGAGTACTGAAAGAAATGATTTACATCCGTAGAAATAACATTGTTAATAAGAGGTCAGATATTGATAACTTGAGCAACTTATATTCACCTCTGTTTACTTAGTCTATGTATCCATTTTGAATTGTAATTCCCGTTCACTTATTTCTGCTATCGATAAGGTGATCGTTGATTGATTATGGATCGATTTCTCTTTCTGTTTCAACCATGTTTTGTCACTTCTCCGCTGAGCGCCATACTATTAACACCTTAGGTGCGATTAGAAGTCTGTTTAGGTAAGATTTAATCCAATTATATCTTTAATTCTTATTTACATCTGTCCATATTATGTGACAAATTATCCTAGATTAAATTCTGTCTTTGTTCTTACGTACATTGTAGAGGATATTTTATAGTCGTGTGAATTTCTAACCGTATTAGGGTTACCATGTGCTCCATTGGATTTTTGTATTTTTGTTAACTCTTAATTAACATATTATGTTATCTTTAATTATTTTTGTATATTCTGTTAAAAAGTTGTTGCTTCACTTGGATCGACAGATTAGTCGCACTTTATAAAGCAATACATAGATTTTTTTTGTTTGATAGATTATATTTAGTTTATAAAAATTGTTACAGTTCTGAGGATGGTTAGCCATGGCCTAACCGAAACGTCAACTAAATAAATAAAACATTTATTTTGGTAATTTTGGACTGTCTATACCCGAGATTTCTTCATTCCTACTACTATTCACACAGTCAAAATTCTCTCACTCACATTTATAACTAAAGTAAAATAATATAAAAGAATGAAAGGAAAAAATTATAAATCAGAGTACATTGAGAAATGTATCATTAAAACTCTGATGATATTTGCGTCGGCTGTAATACCTATAGTAAGAAGTATGGTATCTACTGTACCGAGAGATTGCTTAAACGGCTTTCAGCCTAGGACGTGACAGTGCCGACGTACAGAGGTCACAAATGAATTAGGAACAATTTTGGGTGGAAATTTTTCCTTCTAAGACCATCTATATATTAAAGTCCGAAAATCGGATGTCCGGATGTCCAGATTTCCAGATGTAACAGATAAATTTAGTATAAGTATGAGTATATTCAGTTTTGACCATGTATTAAACACCTTTAATAGTTATCACGACCGATTACAGTTCACCCATGAACAAGAACTAGAACGTATGATAAGTTTCTTAGATGTCTATGTGATCCGCGACGAGTCCAATGCGATAATCACTAATTGGTACCGTAAACCAACTGTCTCGGGTAGATTTTTGAATTTCAATTCAACGCACCCTATATCCCAAAAACGAGGGATCGTGTTTAATCTAGTTGACAAGGCTATTTCGCTTTCTAGAACACTTCATAGAACACGATGGTCTCAGAAAAAAAAAGTTTTAACTCAAAATTGTATCTAATTTGTTTATCAAAAATTATAATTTAGGAATCAAAGAAATTCACTCAATGCAAATCGTATTTCCGTCACTTAAAATACAATTCTCACAGTCCCAAATTTTTCCTTTCAAACAGTTCGTCGTAGACGTTATTTGGGCGCTCGTTTGATCTTTCAATTATATTATGTGTCTCGTTCTCGATGATAGTATAATGTAGTTCTTTAAAGCTTGAGTGATAATTCATAATTTCTGCACTCTATTTTATTTTTATCTTAATACAGTTATATGATTTCTTAAAAAACATGCCATATATTAATATTGTTTTAAAATTATTTTAAAATTGCCTTAACAAACTGGTCGTTTGGAGCCAACACTGGGCGATTATAAAACTTGACGAAGGTCTGAGAGCTTGGAGACCATCAGGACTTAATAACTGATATGTCGACCCCACGTTTGTGAGCAGTTGACACTGCGGCGTGTCTCGTGCTGTACGCCGTAAATTTTTCTAAATCGACTCCTGCTTTACCCAGTAGGGACTTAATCCAATGGCCAATAGTTTGTGATGAAGCCTTTTTAAATGGCTTGACAGTCGAAAGAAACAAATTCTTTGTTTCTTTCTGTCTTCGCTCCTTGGTGCAGTCGAGGTAGTCCAAGACTGCCGATGCTACACATAGACCTGGCCTATTTTTGAAAAATGGCAAAACTAGTTCCGGTTGAAAAGCGCCAGGCTTTGTAGTTTTTATCTGATCTGGAATTTTTATTCTTATTCCAGACTTAGAAGTCTCAATGTTGTCTATATTTATTAACGCCAAGGTTTGAAGCCTTTGGCCTGTTGTCAAAGCTAGCAATGTCACAACTTTTTCCGTCGCATCTTTAATCTTTACGTCTTTCAGTGGGTGTTTTTTCTCCATGTACTCAAGAACTGGTGTGACATCCCATGTCGTGTTGTACCTAGGCTTTGTGGGTCTCTGTTTAAAGACCCCTTTCAGGAATCGCGTAATTAAGCCATCTTTATTGATATCATAAGCTGATATTAATGCGACTGTAGACCGAGCTGTGTTTAATGTGCTATACTGAGCTCCTTCCTTAAAAATTTCTGACAAAAATTTAATGATATCTGTAGTTTTTGCATTATACATATTGATGTTGTTATGGTGTGTAAAAATCCACCAACGCTTCAAGCTGCAATTGTATTGCTTTAAGGTTGACTTGGTTATAGCACCCACCATGATATCCACTGCTTCTTCTGGAACTCCTTTATTTATGTATGCCGCCCTGATAACTTGCCTGCCACCAATGAAAGGTGGGATGCTAGCGGATGACTCCCCTGTCTGTGAGGAGAAATTAATAAGTTAGTATCGGGTTTAAAAACTATTGTAGGCTCGATTAATAGTGATGTGAAAAGTGGATACCACGGCTGTGTAGGCCACATTGGCACTACTACTATTCCTACAGCTCGATCATTTATAATTTTTCTTAACGTACGCGTGATTAGCGCAAAAGGTGGAAAAGCATAAAAGTTTTCATTTTTCCATGATACCGTGAAGGCGTCAACAGAGCTGGCTTGCGGATCCGGGAATCTTGAATAAAATTTATCACACTTCCTATTCAACCTAGAAGCAAACAAATCAACTGAGAGAGGGCCGAACTGCTTTTTAATTTTTGAGAAAGCAGGTCCTGACAATTCCCACTCCGAATCAATATTCACATTGCGTGATGCCCTATCAGCCTCAGTGTTCTCTGCAGATGGAATATAAGACGCCTTCAGCCATAAACTGCGTTCTTTACACCAATTCCAAATCTTTTTTGATAACGTGCTTAGATGTCTAAATCTAACTCCACCTGCTCTGTTGACGTAGGAGATTGCCGTAGTATTGTCTAGCCTGAGTAAAATTTCACAGTTTGATAGTTCAGATGCAAAGCATCTGATCGCGAAAAAAGCTGCCAGCAATTCAAGATAATTAATATGCTTTTTCCTTTCATTCTCATCCCAAAAACCAAACGCTTTTACGCCATTACAGTAGCAGCCCCAGCCAGTCAAGGAAGAATCAGAGAAGATCTCCAATGCGTAACGCTGAGTTCTGATCGGATTGGATCCGATTGCTGCATTTACTCTCCACCAGTTTAGATCTTCCAGCATGTTCTCATTAATAACTATTTTACCCTCATAATTACCACCATTGAATTTCAAAGCCAGATATTTCTGTCTTTCCAGTTGCTTGCAGTGTATAAAACCGTAAGCTACTGCTGGGCAAGCTGAGGTCAATATCCCGAGAAACTCTGCAAATTTTCTAATCCTAACTGATCTGCCAACCTTAAACTCATCTAATAGCTTGACAATAGTTTCTTTCTTTTTACTTGTTAGATTCAAGGAAAATTCCACAGAGTCAATGATAAAACCCAGATATTTACACGTCTGAGATGCCTCAAGAGAACTTTTTTGGAAGTTTATTATGAAACCCAGATCCTCCAAGAGCCGTATTGCCTTTCTCATATTTTTCTCACAGATAACTTTTGATTTATGTATGAATAAAAAATCATCTAAATATAATACCAACAATATCCCCCATGATCGAAGTGTATATACTACTGGTTTAGTTACTTTAGTAAATACATATGGACTAGAGCATAAACCAAAAAGAAGACATAAATATTGATACAACTTTCCTTTGAATCTGAATCTTAAAAATTTTCTGTGCCCTGGACAAATCGAAACGAGCAAATACGCATCTTGGAGATCCATACTTCTTAGATAATCACCTGGAGATATCAGTCCTAAGGCTGACCTGATATCTTCTAGCTTAAAGTGTGGAGGATCTATGAATTCATTTAATTCTTTTAAATTAAATATGAAACGATTCGAACCATCGGGTTTCGGAACTAGAAAATATGGAGAAATAAATTGGCCATCACACTCTTCGCATTCTTCAATCGCGCCTTTACTAACTAATTTTTCTATTTCTACTTGAATTTTTTCTGTCTCTTGAACAGAAAAATTTCTTTCCTTTGGAGGAATTTTTTGCGTCGGCGTTTGTGTAAATGGAATTTTATATCCATTTATATAACTTAAAATAACTTTATCAGTGGTAATTTCTTTCCACTTATTTTTAAAAAGACGCAGACGACCCGCTATTTTGTTTACCCTTTTTATTTCTTCGATGAGGACTGGCTCGTCGTCTTGGAAGCTGTCTTGGACTGCTGCGGGTACGACTGCTGTTGATAGGACCTGTATGTCCTCGGCCTGAACTTCAATGGACGGAATCTTTGACTGTAGCCCACCTGACGGTAGTCCGCCGGTGGGCGTCTCCCATTTCCCTGACTCTGAGGTTTAGATGACGCCTTTGGTGTTGGTTTCTCTTTAATATTTGCACAAGCTTTCTCTATCTCTTTAATATCTTTGACCTTGTCCTTTAGGTCATCACCATAAAGCCATTCCGATGATAACATTGTGTCCACCATCGGCTTGATGTTTTTGTTTAACTGAGGAGTAATGTACGACTTCCTCGCCACCGATTGCTGGTAAAAAACATCCGTAAGGATCTGACCCGCATGACTTATGTAGTCAGTTAGGGCTTCCTCGTCAACACCTTCTTGTGGTTGGTCTAACAATAAGGACACTGCTGCACCTAGAGCACACAAGGCCGTACCTACACAATTTTGGGTCTCGGCAAAATGCTCATCTCTCTTCTTAGCTATGTCGCTAAGGAGAGGAATTATTTCCAAGTTTAGTTTGGGCGCTTCAGTATAAAACTCGCCTTTTTCTCTTGTACGACTCTAGGATCTCTTTTTTATTTTTCTCTGGTAGACCCTCAATCTTCCATTTTCCCCACGTATCGTTTATCTGTGGGTGATACTTGACTTTCTTGAGGCTACCTTCATCTGGATCCATGCCTAGAACTTTTAATACATTATCTGTAACCGCTTCTGGCTGCTCCAGGGCTTCAGGATCAGTCTCAGTTTGCTCAGTCACTGGCGCTTCTGTCATGACCTTCTCAGAGTTAGACTCGATGTTTTTGTCTTTCTCAGTATCTGAGAAAAAAATGACACTTATTGTGTATTTGTGATATTTATGTTCTTATTGAACTTAATCACAAGAAAGTAGCCATGGTCGTATGGACCTGGTGCCGCCGTATGGGCAGACACCTCTCAACATTCGTATGGAAAGTTGAGAATATTTTGGCATTGTGTACTTAATTAATAGGATTTACCTGTTATAATATTAGACGCAATTGGATCTACATGAGAATTAGCTGGAGATTTTTGTTCTTGCTGAACATTTACCAGCATCTCAACCACCTTTGTGAGGTTATCCACACGTGCTTGTAATTTATCCAACTTATCTTCTTTTCTACGTCTCGATTCTCTTGAACGAGATCGTGAACGAGACCTAGAGCGTTTTTTACCCATGTCGAGCGTTTAATTATAATTAATAATTATAAATATTAATTTTATTACAACAGTTGCGTATAGAAACGTGTTGATATCTCAGCACAACGAAACAATATGAGTAAAAGAGGGCGCATGTCGAGACAAGATGGCGGAGAGCCCCAAAATATTTTGAATTTAAGCGTTAAACGTTGTGGATTGAAGCATGACAAGCATGACTACATTATACTATCATCGAGAACGAGACACATAATATAATTCATGTTTTTATGTGATAAAAACATCCTTGACATGTATTGAAATGCTTTGTGTTATGTTACTTATGTGATATTCGGGAAAACCAAAGAAATATCAAATCTTAAAAAGTATGTGAAAAATTTTATTTAAATATATATACATATTTTTGAACAAATACAAATATTATTCTTTTTTAGCATTGTTTTTATCCGAAATTATAGGAGGCTGTAGATTCACTAAAACACAACATATATGTATTATATCATCAATACAATTAAATAAATTTTCAGGTATTTTGTTTAAAATCTGGTAAGTTCGTAATCGTTGCATGATTCTCTCAACATGAATGCGAACTTTTGCTATGTTGTAAGTTTTTTCAGTGTCTTCTTTTGTGAATTCAGATTTTTTTCCTAAAAATGGTGGCTTAACAAGTACCACTTTTTTACCAGTATTATCAATGGTTCGTCGAATTTCTGGAAAGCCTTTATCAGCCAAAACAACGTCTCCATCTTCTAATAAATCCAGTAAACCAGATTCAATTGTCATTTGAGAATCACTTTTTCTGCCACCAGCCACTTTTGATTTAAAACTGATAAAGCCTGCTGTAGTGATTCCGATGAGAAGTTTTGCAGTGAAACCTTTTTTGTAATGTGAATAAGTATACACACGGTTGTCAACACTTGTAGGAATTTCGATTCTGAACTCGGTACAATCAATTATAACACGAGTGTTACTATAATCAGGATGAAAACATTCAGGCATTGTACCTTGTACTATGTCTTTACTTGGCCAAAACACTACATCAGCTGTAGCACTAGATAAGTCGTGTAGAGTTGAAAAGAAAATTTTCGATATCGTTGTCCGATGTACGGAAAAAAAACACTGATTGCTGAAAAGGTTAATCCAGTTTTCATTTTAACCAAAAATATAAAAAGTCTATTTTCTTTGGAAATTTGACAATTGTCTGCAGTATTTACTCTTCTTAATAAAAATTGAAAATGCTCAAATGTCACACCAGCAAGATCTAGTAGCTGCTCATGATTTTTGATTGATGTAATACCAGCAAAACTTCTCATATTAGTAAGTTTATAATTCTCGATATCAGGTCCAACTGACTGATTGATGAATATTTTTTGTGGTGTACCACACTGTTTATCTTTAAATTGTTTTCTTATTAGGCACTTTAATGAGGCTTGGACTTATTATTACTTCCGTTTGAATTTCAGCATCACTACAAGAATTCGTATTATTGATGAATCTATTGCAGATAAATGTTTTTTCTGGTTGAATGCAATCGACTGAAAAAATATCCACTTGACACTCCTGATCACAAGTTCTTTTTCCATTATTACTTTGATCTGATCCAGCATAATTGACCATTGTATGATTATTATCTCTGCCCAGCTCCGGCTGCTCCAGCGGTTCTTCAATAAGCTGTTGCAGTGCTTTTCTGGGTATTGGCTCTCGTTTGGTTCTTCGCTTCATATATCGTTCATGTCTGCAATAAAGATAAAATGTAAGAAAGAAAGAAAATTTAGGTTATTGGTATATAAATTTGTATACCTGTCACGTCCTCTGGACCTAGCGCTCCAAACCCATATGACCATTAAGAGTTAGAAATCTATCTTATCAACTACCACATTAAAAGTTTAACCACGTTCTTTTTCTTTATCATAACCATATGTAGGTTTTATACCATAGATATAAGTATAACTACGTTATTTGAGAACCATTATTGCAGAACCTGCAAGGAGGGAACTCGACATGCCCATTCACAATAGGCAACTAGATAATTCATAGGTATAACAGAGATAAAACTCACGAGTACTTCCTTCAAGCGAAGCAAATATTAAATATTGCAAATAATCATACCAAGTAATTAAATTTAACGGCGTTGGGGAAACTACGGACGAATATAATACATATATTCTATATGAAGTTCTTAGTAAACCAACGACCACTAATATTAAACTTATAATTTTTACGTTCTGATTTAACTAAAAACATAATATCACTTTAATACCAATTCTGAAAACTGATATTCACAATAACAAAATAGGTTTCACAATCCTTAAGTGGAAATGCGGTTTAGAACAGTTACCACAAACCACAATAGGATAACGAATAAAGCATATATATATATATATACCAATTTTCCAACAGAAGATATGAAAAAACGGGTGATGACAGAAAGGAAACGTATGTCAATCAAATATATATATGTATGTATATACAAACCCAACTATTAACCAAGAGACAAATAAGGAGAAACCTCCTACTGATAAGATAACTAGAATATATATAGGTATAGGTTCGATTATAAGAATCCCAATAGGGGAGAAAGGGTTCTTATAGATTAAGATAATCTTTTACATATGTAGTGTTTGACCAATTAGATTTAACCATGTAAACCCCACTATCAGGAAAAACCTCCTATAAAAGGAGGACAATTCATCTAATACCTCAGTTCATCCAATATACACAAGTTCTTCGATTTCATTAATTAAAAGCTCCAGTCATACCTTTATTTTAAAAAGGGAGTAAAGAATTGAAACTTGTTTTTGTCTTCTTGGTCAAGTACACAAATATCTCAAGTGTAATCTCATTGAATTAAATAAATACTCATTTTTAACTCTGTAACAACGAGTCGTTTAATCGATTGTAAGTATCTCCTGAAATTTTTCCAATCATTGGCGATTTCTACTAAAAATTTCACATCCTAGAATCCTTATTCATTTACCATAAAAACCGCACCTTCAGCCTTGACACCTAGAGACAATATCTCTGGTCACGGGGTAAAATACTGAGGAGAATATCCTCGGTTGCACCTTAAGTTGTCACCTGGAGTGTGATCGGATACTATCCTATTAATCGAAACTCACTAATGCCTAAGAAATCGTCAGTGGTCCGAAAAAACATTCACAAGAAATCAAAGAAAATAATCTTACCAATTGAAACAAGGAAAACGTTAAATCAACTGCTTAACGGTCTCGAAGCCATCTCACAACAATTTACACAATTAATCCAATACACTAGGGAATCGTTTCCGGGGTTATCGACCAATACGAAAACAGACAAAACTCCCATATTACTGAATCCGAAACCTTTGACATTATCCCAAAACGGAACCGCCCGACTAATTACCGAATTTCCACCTTTAACTAAACCCCATACATTAAGTTTAACACTCGTTCCTCAAGTTCTTCCACCTGATATAAATCCATCTACCGAAACTATTCTATATCCTGTAACTCCAACCTATTCAGCTACTCAAACTCCAATTCCAGCCGATCATATTGCAGACAGTACCACTTCGACTCAAACACAGAATCAACCCGCTACGCCCAGAACGACGCTTGACCCCCCTTTTATTCCTATTATCGCTAAACAGGAACAAATTGATGAGGTTGACTTTTATTTTGAGTTAGCCCAGTCGATCCTCGATCCCGGGTATATCTTACCTGATATAATTAACGACATCTCAAACACCGTTGTAGCCGACACCGAACCCCAGTAACCAGCGCTGCGGTAAAAATACATCAAACTCAAGGTAAGGATAAACCTCTCTATTTATTTCAAAACTTCCTATTTTCATCAACTGTTTTCCTCGATAAAGAACCTCTCTCCTATACTCCCGCATCCCGATACATGTGTATTTTATAGGGAGTCTTATTTATCGGTAACGTGCGAGGTGAAGTCTTTGTACGCTAGTAGTGTTTTTTTTTGAGCGACTGACTCGCTAGGACGTTACATATTAATGGTGACAGCGGTGGGATAGTTTTTAGGAGAAATTCTAAAGGGGAAAACAAAATTTAACAGAAAAGTTTAGTAAAATTAATTTTTTTTGGCAATGGAGCTCAACATACCACAAAAGGAAATTTATACCAAAGAAGACCTTTTAGAAATAGCAGCTAAATATAATGAACAACTTAAAATCGAACAAACACGGTTAACCGAGAAAGATCAGGAGTTAAAAGCTAAAACATTAGCTTACAGACAAAAGGAGTTAGAGTTTGACAACATCAATACACAGTTAACAAAAGACATAAAAACATTAAAATCAGAACTAGTAATAGCTCAAAACCCAGATCTAATGACGAACATAACTATGGATGAAACAATTCAGAATCTCCAAATAAAATTAGACGAAACCATTCGATATTTTACAGCCCACAAAGGCTCGATAGCTGAGGAAGTAGGAAAATTGCGTAATGAAATAACAAAACTCAAACAAACCCCAGAATCTAAGGAAAAGTCGGAAACAAAAGAAATTAAAATATCGAAAAACCAAAATGAACCAAACATCACAGAAACAACCCCAAAAAGCACCCGATTATCAGAACCCTCTAGATCAACTCCTCCAAATCTCGAAAATTCTACACCAATATCGTTTGAACCATCCACTGATGATCGTGTTACTCACTCGACCCCACTAGACCGAATAGAGGAACGCATAAAACATATAGACGAAAAATTAACTACACCACAAACTCGAGTAATTCCATATAATGATACTCCGATCCCTCTTAAACATGCAATAAGCACAATACCTACGTATAACGGTGACAACATGCCCATAATGCAATTCATTAGAGCATGTAGAAAAGCAAAAGAAATGATCAGCCCAGGGTCTAGACTGTATTTTACGAAACTAATAAAAAATAAATTGAACGGACGTGCATATACCGTCGTGGAAGATAAAGACTACGATGACGTCGAATCATTATTAGACCGACTATCAGAAATCTTCGGGCCATCCAAATCTGTAAATTATTATTATATTATTATTATCGGGGAGTTAGGGAAACTATATAAGAAATCCAATGAACATATAATTGATTATATAAATCGTGTAAAGGATCTCAAAACAGCTATACTAGAAGCGGAACGCCGCGGTGGGCTCGAAGTCACAAACGAAACTTTAAAAGCAGATGATAAAGACTTGCTGGAAGGATTTTTAGAAGGGTTACCATCGGATTACAGAAACGGTATAGAAATACTAGGATACAAAACGTTAGATCAAGCATTTGACAGGGCAATGGAATTAGGAAAACGTTTCAATCGTGAAAAAGAGAGAGAAAAAACAGACAAACCAACGATCTCACGTCACTCCGATAATCTCTATGAACCACAAAAGGAAAACATATACTGTGGAATTTGTAAGCGTGGCAACCATACCGAGGAGAAATGCTATTTCAACCAAAGTAATAGATTTAAAAACAATGATTCTGATAGAAAACCCACATCGTCTCAAAACCACAGTAACGAACGTACAGCAAATACAAATAGTTATCGTATTCGAGAAAACGAAAATCAAAAGTTAAATACTCAGCAAGGAAACTTTCATCGAGAAAATTTCGAACGTGGAAATAATTCGCATCGCGAAGAATCATATCACTCGGAACGATCAGCCCTAATTTGCGCTTATTGTAAAAAAACAGGACACGTCATAAATGATTGTCGACGAAGAGATTATAACAATGCATTGAGAAATAAAGATCAAGATAATTCAGGAAACCGTCAATCGGGAAACGGAGGCGGACCTTCGGGGACGTGGGGCGGACCCCGAGAGGCCAACCAAACCTTCTCCGCTCTACCCATACAAACGGAACAAGCCGTATCGCAACAGTAAAACTAACTGCCCATGAGCAAGTGCCCTCGGTAAATATCATGTCACAAGATCTAAATAATAACGTCGACATGATGATAGACACTGGATCCGAACCAAATCTTTTAAAAATCAAAACTTTAAAAAATCCAAATAACATAAGATATCATGAAATCTTGAAACTCACCGGAATAACAGAAAATCATGTAAATACCTTAGGGAAAATAACGATAAGAATATTCAATGTCCTAGTCTCTTTCCATTTGGTCAACAATGACTTCCCTATATCACAAGCAGGTATATTAGGATCAGACTTCTTTCGCACACACAGGGCTACAATTAATTATGCACAAGAATGCGTCGAACTAAACAACAACCAACTTTACTTTAATTCAAGAGAAACAGTAACAGTACCAGCCCGCACAAATTGTAGTTTTAGCATTAAAATAAGGAATACTGAAATGAAAGAAGGATATGTACCCAGACTCATAGCAGGAGATGGGATTTTTCTAGGCGAAGCATTAGTAAAAAATAATGCAGGTAGGGGTTATATTCGAGTTATTAACACAAGAGATGAAGACGTTACTTTAATAGTACCTACCATTGAATTATTACCATGTCAAAACGCAGTACCACTAATGGACTCTTCCTCAGGGCAAGAACTACAAGCAAAAATGCATTCAGGGACGTATGAAGAGATTTTCGAATCGGCACAAAATCAAAATCAAAATCAAAATCAAAATCAAAATCAAAATCAAAATCAAAATCAAAATCAAAATCAAAATCAAAATCAAAATCAAAATCAAAATCAAAATCAAAATCAAAATCAAAATCAAAATCAAAATCAAAATCAAAATCAAAATCAAAATCAAAATCAAAATCAAAATCAAAATCAAAATCAAAATCAAAATCAAAATCAAAATCAAAATCAAAATCAAAATCAAAATCAAAATCAAAATCAAAATCAAAATCAAAATCAAAATCAAAATCAAAATCAAAATCAAAATCAAAATCAAAATCAAAATCAAAATCAAAATCAAAATCAAAATCAAAATCAAAATCAAAATCAAAATCAAAATCAAAATCAAAATCAAAATCAAAATCAAAATCAAAATCAAAATCAAAATCAAAATCAAAATCAAAATCAAAATCAAAATCAAAATCAAAATCAAAATCAAAATCAAAATCAAAATCAAAATCAAAATCAAAATCAAAATCAAAATCAAAATCAAAATCAAAATCAAAATCAAAATCAAAATCAAAATCAAAATCAAAATCAAAATCAAAATCAAAATCAAAATCAAAATCAAAATCAAAATCAAAATCAAAATCAAAATCAAAATCAAAATCAAAATCAAAATCAAAATCAAAATCAAAATCAAAATCAAAATCAAAATCAAAATCAAAATCAAAATCAAAATCAAAATCAAAATCAAAATCAAAATCAAAATCAAAATCAAAATCAAAATCAAAATCAAAATCAAAATCAAAATCAAAATCAAAATCAAAATCAAAATCAAAATCAAAATCAAAATCAAAATCAAAATCAAAATCAAAATCAAAATCAAAATCAAAATCAAAATCAAAATCAAAATCAAAATCAAAATCAAAATCAAAATCAAAATCAAAATCAAAATCAAAATCAAAATCAAAATCAAAATCAAAATCAAAATCAAAATCAAAATCAAAATCAAAATCAAAATCAAAATCAAAATCAAAATCAAAATCAAAATCAAAATCAAAATCAAAATCAAAATCAAAATCAAAATCAAAATCAAAATCAAAATCAAAATCAAAATCAAAATCAAAATCAAAATCAAAATCAAAATCAAAATCAAAATCAAAATCAAAATCAAAATCAAAATCAAAATCAAAATCAAAATCAAAATCAAAATCAAAATCAAAATCAAAATCAAAATCAAAATCAAAATCAAAATCAAAATCAAAATCAAAATCAAAATCAAAATCAAAATCAAAATCAAAATCAAAATCAAAATCAAAATCAAAATCAAAATCAAAATCAAAATCAAAATCAAAATCAAAATCAAAATCAAAATCAAAATCAAAATCAAAATCAAAATCAAAATCAAAATCAAAATCAAAATCAAAATCAAAATCAAAATCAAAATCAAAATCAAAATCAAAATCAAAATCAAAATCAAAATCAAAATCAAAATCAAAATCAAAATCAAAATCAAGAAACTAAAATTCAAAATCTTAATTTCAATCAACATCTAAAATCAAACCAACTAACAAATCAGGAAATCAATTTCAATCAAGGAAGTTTAAATCAAAGAACTAAGCCAGGACATGACTATTCGAAAGGAAAGGATAAAAGGATAAAAATTGGAATCCGCACAATATACGGCGAAGAAAGATACAACGAATTAGTAGGGCTCTTAAGGCTAGAACATTTAAACAAGGAAGAAAGGGATAGCGTCGATGAGCTCATTAAACAAAACCAAGATAGATTCCATATACCCGGGGAAATACTTGGAACCACTACGGCTATGGAACACGGCATAATTACGACCGATTTAGTACCAATCAACACACGACAGTACAGATTTCCTCCTGTTCATAAGGAAGAAATAACTAAACAGGTAAATGAACTCCTAAAAAATAAAATAATCAGACCATCCTTTTCACCTTACAATTCACCTCTATGGATAGTCCCTAAAAAACCCGACTCTAAAGGAAACAAACGTTGGAGAATGGTCATAGATTATCGAGCATTAAATGAAAAGACAATCGGCGACGCCTACCCTTTACCAAACATAATAGAAATATTGGATCAATTAGGAAAAGCAAAATACTTCTCAGTTTTCGACCTCGCATCAGGTTTTCATCAAATTAAAATGAAAGAGGTCGACGCACACAAAACGGCTTTTACCACGCCCTACGGTCATTATGAATTCGTCTGTATGCCCTTTGGTTTGAAAAACGCACCACTAACCTTTCAGAGACTCATGGATCGAGTCCTCATCGGCCTACAAGGAAATGAATTATTCGTATACCTCGACGACATAGTAATATATTCAACGACCCTACAAGAACATGAACAAAAATTCTTCACTCTAATGAAACGTTTAAGACAAGCTAATTTGAAATTACAACCAGACAAGTGTGAATTTTTAAGAAAAGAAGTAATGTACCTAGGGCATATTATCAGCGAAGATGGATTAAAACCAGACCCTAAGAAAATAGAAGCTGTTAAGAAATTCCCAAGACCCAAGAATGCTAAAAATATAAAACAATTTTTAGGACTAGCCGGATATTATAGAAGGTTTATACCCGACTTCTCAAAGGTCGCTAAACCTTTAACTAATTCACTAAAAAAGGGTATACGTTTTACTTGGACAAACGATCAAGAACTGGCATTTATAGAACTACAAGATAAACTATGTAGCGAACCTATTTTACAATATCCTGATTTTACTAAGCCGTTCGTGATAACCACAGATGCGTCAGGCTACGCTATAGGAAGCATACTTAGTCAGGGACCTATTGGAAAGGATTTGCCTATCGCATATACTTCCAGGCTTTTGAATGCCGCGGAACAAAATTATTCAACAACTGAAAAGGAACTGCTCGCAATAGTATACTCAGTAAATCATTTTCGTGCTTATGTTTATGGTAAAAGATTTTCACTTGTTACGGACCATAGACCCTTGATATGGCTACATTCCGTAAAAGATCCAACTTCGCGCTTAGTACGTTGGCGATTAAAATTGGCAGAGTACGAATATGAAGTGATTTACAAAGCTGGAAAGGTTAATGCTAACGCAGATGCACTGTCTAGAAACCCGGTAGCATTAGCCCAACAAATCCTCACAATAAAACCTAATAACGGAGATGAAATAAAGTCTATTATCGATATCCTTCCTGGGAGTTTATTTGATTCAGATAACAATTATTCACTAGCCCATTGCGTGGCAAAAGATTTTAAAATGGGAGCAGGAGTAGCATTGGAATTTAAAAATCGTTTTGGAAAGGTGGAAGATTTATTAAACCAGCAACAGAATGTCGGTGGAGTAGCTTATCTGCATGTCAAGGATAGATATATATTTTACCTCATAACCAAAGAATATAGTACGGACAAGCCCACATTAGACGCGTTAGAAGAAAGTTTAAAAACGTTAAAATCACTTTGCACCAAACTAGACTGTTATAGGATAGCCATGCCTAAGATAGGGAGTGGACTTGATCACCTTCCATGGGAGGAAACTGAAAAGACCACTCCAGCGAATATTTAAAACCCCGTTTTCCATCAAAGTTTTTACGAATCAAGAGGCTTCATCTAACTCGAAAGCAAATAAAATAAAGGAAATTCCGAGGGCATCTGACACCACAAAAAGACAAAATCTACGAGATAGACGAAATATTCTTATGCCTACCAAGTATGCAGATTACCACGTGGAAATAAAGCAAAATAGGAAAACACAGAAACAGGGCGGTTCTACCCCCCCAAATGATCCGAAAACCGATCCTTTCGGAAACGAAACACTTACCGATACTACGGGTAATGAAGAAACAAAAAATCAACAAGGTTTCGGAAAACCTCAACTTCAAGAAATATGCCACCTAGAAATCCCCGAGGGGTTTGACTCGATTAGTATTAACAGAGGTACAGAAGCATCAGACTTTCATTTTCAGATTCACACCCTTGATCAAATAAACAGTAATGGTCAAAAGGTATTAAATCATGAGCTAAGGAATAGGGGAATTTTAAGGAAACCAATCAAATTAGCTGATTACGAATTAAATACACTCAGGTGGACAAAAGGAGATAGAGCATTTAAAAATCTCGAATCATTCCCGGTAAATACTTCACATCAATCCAAAACCTTCTCGCATCGAATAACAAATTTAGAATCAATACCAGAAGAAAAGGAAATAATCAGTTTAGAACAAAACCAAGATAGCGATATTTCTACACACACGTCTACTGGAAAGCCAGATATTACCCTACACCAAAGGGAAGGGGACACCATAGCAAGATTAGAACCTCCTTACCCCTTATACACCTACGATCACACATATACGAGTAACAGTGGGGAGTCCGACTCCGACTCCGACCGCAGTTCAGACGATGGACACCAAAACCGCAAAGATACGTATACACTCAACCAATTACAGATATTCGAAACCCGAGACAAATTAACAATGCAAAAGGGAAATGTGGCATTTTTCATAACATTAAGAAGTGATGCTTGTGATGAAGGATCAAAAGACTTACGAAACATGGATAAGTTACCCCACTTTGAGGATTTAGCGCTGGGAAGAGCTAGGATATCAGAGGCAGGAAACAAAAGGTATATAGGAATACCCATCAAGGAAACTTTATGCACTCCATTAGATCATGAAATATTAATCGAAGGTCTCAAATCCTTACTAGACGTTGTAAATGAACTCAAACTTGAAACGATAGCACTGGCGAAAACAATAAACATTGATAATATAGACTGGAAGGAAATTCTCAAATTATTACGACAAATATTTTCGAATCATCCATGCAAGATAATCATTTGCAATTCATTAATTAGAATTCCCTCTGTAGACGAGCGAATGCAAATAATACAAGAATATCATTCATCTGCTTTAGGTGGTCACAAAGGAATCACTAAGACATATAATAGGATTAGGCAAAATTATTTTTGGGAAAATATGAAAAATCAAGTTCAGCGATTTATTTCGGAATGTATCAACTGTCAATTAAAAAAATTAACTAGGGTTAAAACCAAACAACCTATGATATTAACCGATACACCTGGAGCAAGCTTTGATAAAATATCTATAGATATAGTTGGACCTCTACCCGTAACCAGACTAGGGCACGAGTATATATTAACCATACAAGATCAATTAACAAAGTATTCACTAGCCATTCCATTGGTCGAGACTACGTCTGTGAAAATAGGAGATGCCCTCGTTAAAAACTTCTTCTGTAAATTTGGGGCACCCAAACACATTCTAACGGACCAGGGTGCCAACCTGATAAGTTCATTAATGAGAGCAATAGCTAAACGATTTAAAATAAAACAATGTCGCACTACCGCGTTTCATCCTCAGTCAAATGGATCTATAGAGAGATCACATCATGTGTTGGCAGAATACCTTAAACAATTCATTAACAAAGAAAATAACTGGGATGAATGGTTGGATTTAGCTATGTTTTCATATAATACCAGCGTACATGAAGGCACACGCTATACTCCGTATGAATTAGTTTACGGAAAAATGGCTAGATTACCCTCTAATCATGCTATCATAGAAGAACATAATAATAGGACCTATGGCGAATACTTGACCGAGCTATTCACAAAAATTAGGGAACTACAGGATCAAGCCAGAACTAATTTAATGAAAGCAAAGGAAAAATACAAATTCTATTACGATAAAAGGTTGAAACCAATCAAATTACATTCAGGAGATATGATTTACTTATTAAAAGAACCGCGGAAAGGTAAACTAGGAGATCAGTATACGGGACCGCACGAAGTAATAGAATTATTAAATAACCATAACGTAAAAATTAAAATCGGCAATAAGATTAAAATAGTACATGAGAATAAGTTAAAAATTGCTAAACAACCAAAACCCACAATGTAATATAAGTACACAGTACCTAATTCTACCAATACATACAAAAACAAAGAACTATCCTTATCTCAACCACATTCCCGATTATCAAAAACTTATCTTTCCCTTCCTTTTGCTTTACAAGGATGAAGATACAATCACTCAACGATGATCCTGAAATAAACGTCTACTCAAACCCTGACATGGACGGATTCATCGAAATAAAAGTTATTATACGCTCATACATTCTAAGGATACATGAGTCCGTGACAAGAATAGAATCTGCAGCAATCAGTGAATTAATCACCGATGGGATTTTAAGCCCCGGAGTGTACAGCTATCACGGAATTGTAGCAAAACTTTGTGAGATCCCTATGTTCTTACGACAATATGGAAATATAAACGAATCCGTGTTGTTCGTGCTAGCTACGGACACTGATGTAGCATATACTAAAATTATAAAAAACTATAAATACCATTTCACCCAGTACTACATTAGAAATCGAATATTGACCCGAGTTCTTAATCCAGACGGTTATTCAGTTCAAGTAGGAGACGAAAGAATAGTAGGGACTTAATGTCTAAATTAATAGGATTATCAGGCTAAAATAACACTAGATAAAATAAACTGAGTTGAAGAAATTTAAAAAAAAAAAAAAAAAATTAATAATAATAACATATGATTTATTAATTATTATGGAAACATTTTTCCTGTATACGGATATTACATTTAAACATTATATATTGCTAAAATTCCACCCGGAAACCTCCATGCTGGATGAAATCAATTGTCTGCTGGATGGTCCTCTCCCCAGCGACCTTGGTGCATCCATAAGATTCCGAAAAAAAAAATCGAAATCCACCTCCTCACTAACAACCTCCTCCTCTCGATCCAGCATTCCAGCCATGTCTCGTCGAATTCGTCTATCCCATCTTTTTTTTGTTCCATTATATTTATGCCTCCAAACTATAATGTATAGAAAATAATTGGTGAAATCGAATTACTCACATAAAAGGATTGCAACAGAGCTTATAGTTTTACAATAAAAGAACATGATAACTCGAAATCAATACTCACTCTAATAACATTTCGATCCTTCGGTAATCCATTTTTTTCTTTCTCCACTCACAAAATAAGATAAGGACTATGGCAAGGGTAATCGAATAAACATTCTAAATCAAAACCCTATACTTTTATACCAAAACGAAAGCTATAAGTCACACCCCCAGACGTTAGGGAGACCAATGACAAAACAGAGTCCCTCTCCTTAAACTTACTCATTACGACATAAAAAAAAATACTCACAACCATTACTCATTTACACCAAACATAGGGATATTCTATAAACCTTACGCAATCTAAAATATCGAACTTGCGGAGTAAAATCATAATGATCAAATTGTATATACAGGGTGGGTCACTTCAAGTGTCGAGAATGGGAGGGACTCAATTGACACGAGGCCCCACCTCATCAGCCAATCAATAACTAGAAGAACTTGGTTGATCGAAATTCTTATGAAAACACAAGATACGATGTCTTGGTACAGGAGAAAAATATCAACGACTTAATCAGGCTATTAGATATTTACCCATTGCGACGCTCACTGAAACGATTCAAATTCTTGGCTTTCTCTGTCTCTATCAATACAAAATAAACTTGAAGCGTAAAAGTATAGGCTTTGATTACCTGTGGCACAACTGATACGGCTTGTCATACTCTCATTCTAATAGCTGAGCCGCGTGCTCACTATTACTTACTAAGATTTTGAAGATTCCCTATCATGAATCTTACAACAAGCGAGTACATCTACATGCTCCTACTTTATGGTGAGTTCCGAAGTGACGCAACTCTTGTGGCAACAACGTATCGGATTAAATATCCGGACAGGTAGGTTGTATCATAATTTTGTCTCCACAATGAGTAATGATGTAAATCATGATGTGTATTCATGTATCAGAGCCAACTTCATGTAACAGAAGGCCAACAATTTAAATCGCTTCTATGAGCGTCAAAATGAATAAATACCTAATAGCCTGGTTCAGTAGTTGTTGATATTTCTCTCCCACACGAAGCAATTGTATGTTGAGTTCTCGTAAGGATTTCGGCTGGTTAAATTCTTCTGGTTGCTAATTGGCTGAAGGGGTGGAGCCTCGTGCCAATTGAGTCCCTCCCATTCTCGACACTTGAAGTGACCCACCCTGTATATATATATATATATATATATATATATATATATATATATATATATATATATATATATATATATATATATATATATATATATATATATATATATATATATATATATATATATATATATATATATATATATATATTTCTATAATAACATGCGAAGGGTTGAAATCAGGCAAAAACACAACGAAATTGTAAATTTTTGTTTTAGACCAACCACACAATGCCTCACATACAAGAAGTAAGGTTTTATTTAAACCTTCGACGAAATCTACGAATGATAAGTTTAAAGATAACTGGAGATAAGGCAGCCATAATTTCAAGACTAACCGTGCCAACTGTAATAAAAGGCATTATAATAGATCTACTCAATGATGGTGTTTTGACCCCAGGAAATTATTATTGCACAATAACAAGTCGAGATGAAACTAATGATGTTATAAGGAGTTTACATTTTACACAAGAAATACACACAAATTCAATGATAGTAGTTAAACAACCATCAGAGAATAAAACACACGTTAGAATTAATAAAGCCGGAGAAAATTATTATACTCAGTACAAATCAAGTGAGGGTGGTCTAATTAGTTGTCCCAAAAATGATTATGCAATAACGGTGGACGGAATAGAACTATCCGGGATTAGAGACTATGATTCCGACGAATCAGTGTAATTAAACGTGAAATCAATAAAACAATTAGACGCCTGGGACAAACCATTTCCTATATCTCCTAACTTATAACATATACTGAAACAACAGATTATTATCTATATATTTTGTTCTTTTTGTCTTGTTCCA
Organism: Macrophya annulata; assembly: GCA_963924015.1. NCBI lineage: Eukaryota > Metazoa > Arthropoda > Insecta > Hymenoptera > Tenthredinidae > Macrophya > Macrophya annulata. Next base: position 16,742,228 of record OZ001258.1, read on the forward strand.
AATTTTGTTATAGAACCAATTCAACAATGCCCGAGATGCATACACTGCAATTTTGCTTGAATCCTCAACGGAATATACCAATGTTCAATCTACAAACCACAGGAAATACATCAACGGTTATCATGAAAACCCTTATGCCAACTCTCGCGATAGATGTCATAATAGACCTAATTTACTGCAACACTTTAGACCAAGGAGATTATTACTTCTCTCTAGTCAAAAAAAATAAAACGGGGGACATAATAAAAGCTTTACATTATTCACAAACGTTATGTCCAAACTCGGTGATAATGGTCGAACAGTTATCAAATCACTTAACGCATGTTAAAATCACCAAAGCCGGAAAAGATTATTATGCTCAATATTTATCTACGGAGTATGGTTTATACAACTCTCCCAAAGGAGACTATACAATATGGGTAGATGGAGTCGAATTAACTGGATTTAGTGAAGATAATAATCAAGCACCGCAAACCTTATATGTCAATACACGCATAGCAAGCCAGGCACAACCTCAGACACAATACACATGTATCACAAACGACCCGAACAATTCTAACTTTGGTAACTTACAGGGAAAAATATACGAACCAATTAATAATGCCACGAGAATTGGAAATCGTCTTCGAAGGCTTCGATTATGGTGGACAAAGCTTTATAGACATTAGTCGTGATAACAGAGCAATATATGTAGAATCAAATGGAGAACTTGATGCATGGGAAGAAGACACTCTAGTTTATATGATAAATCAAAATCTAATACCAGATGGACGATACTTGTACGAACGTATTTCCCCACTTTCCGCTATTAATTCTATTTCAACGGATGTGATAGAATCACAAATACAAAAAGAAATTAAAATAGCAAAACTCCCTTACTGTATAATAGTTATCGAAGTTATTACGGAAGACTATAGTATATACAAGGAATTTACGATAATCGATGGATACATAGATTGTATCTTATAAACAACGAGACATGAAAATGTGTATAAAGGAAAACACAAAAACATTAGGACACTAACACACAAATTTGTACTAACCCAGTATCACACCCCGTTGGAATGTTACAACTGTTACAGAAAAATTTAAACCACGGGACGATGATACCGGCATCACAAACATGGTTTGGCGAAGAGTGCGATTACAATGCACCACAACAACTTTTCATAACCACCGCGACTTATTACGAAAGGATAGAAGTAACTAGAGCATTATTTGACTTTGAACAAGAAACTCTCAGATATGTAATGTCAAGGATATACGTGCCCAACAGATTATACAGATACATATTATCAAATGAAATAGAGGATAGAATTAGGCCTTACAACGTGAAAAATGAAATTACCATCGTTAGAACTATGACTAATGAAATCTTCATTATAATCACACTAGAAGAATTATACGTTTATAAGGAGTTCTTTTGGTATAACGGACGCTTAGTCCCAAAATTTCAAAGTCCTTCTAGGATAAATTAAAAAGGGGGGCGAATATAAGAATATATTTTTTTTTTTTTATATATAACAATAGTTTTTTTTATATATTACTTCGGGAAATTATCAATCTAATATAGATTATTTCGTTCCATTGAACTTTTCCTCTTTCAATAAATATATATGATAATATAACTGATAATATAACAAAACATATAATTAATGTTTCTCTTTACACCTGCTTCTAAATTACCAAGGTCTGCTATACCTAAAAATCCTTCATCTAATTGAAGTAATGATTAATAACAAAATTATACTATATAAAAAAAACTTAATATTAATTCTAAATTTAAGGATGATGTTTAAATATCTGATCCTATTACTACAATTACCGTTAACATGGTGTCTGGTCGGTTACGATTGCGGAGGCGGAGCCCTAAACATCACTACAATAAATCTACTCGACACCTTGGAGTGCGACCTACCCGAAATTCAACCCAAAACTGAATCAACATATATACAACTATTACAACTCTCGGAATTCCGACATACCGAAGTGAAACAATGCCGGGTCGAAATTGACCGCACTGTTTATTATTGCGGGATGCATTCACATGTGTCCCTAGTTAATCAAGGAAGACGATCCTATATAGCCCCGATTAGCCGGGAAGCATGCCTCGAACTACAGGAAACTGGAACTATAGTCTTGGGTAACAATAAACGATTAACGGAAATACGTCAGAATAGTACTACAAGGAGAGAAATAACCCTTGCGGGAACATTAAATTACGATGGATCTTGCGAAGGTGAATTTTTCGACGATGGGGCAGGACAATGGACTCGCGTTGTAGTGCAAGCCATAGTAAGGATAACACTAATGCATCAATACGCAACAGTAAAACTAAATACGGGAAAAATTATTCTCAAAAACGGAGTAACGTTCGAACTAAACAAAGGCCACTGCTTTGACGAAGAAGGAGGCTATTCTTACTGGCGCGACTCCTCTGTAGATGATTGTAAATTTGATTCTTACGATGTACTCTATGAAGGACATGCAACCATAATCAAGGAACAAGAAAGCACTTACGCAACTCCAGATATATTTACCCTCTCCACCGATGACGTAACTTTCGCTCCAAGTAGGAGAGAAACAACCAAAACTTGTGGACATACTCTCATAAAAACTGAACATCCTAAACTGTTCATCTTCGAGACAACTAGAGGAAATACCGTTAAAGCCAAATCATCAATCTTAGTGGAAAACGTCGACATATTCTCGTATATAAACTCTAAATTCATCTACGTGGAAAAACATATTAAGGGGCAACTAATCAACCTCTACCGAGATATAGTTGAACAAAGGTGCGAGTTGGAGAAGCAAGTACTAAAGCACGCCTTAACCCTTGCTACACTAACTCCGGATGAGTTCGCATATAACTTAATGAAAGGACCCGACTACATGGCGATCACAGCCGGAGAAGTAATCCACGTGATAAAATGTATACCCGTAGAATGCACGTTATGATCAGTAAAAGAATGTTACTCAGAATTACCTGTATCCATACGAAATGAATCATTGTTCATTACGCCAAAATCAAAAATAATTGTAAGAACTGCAAATCAACAAGAATGCAATCCATTTTTACCAACAATGTACAGAGTAGAGAATATTTGGTATAGATTCTCGCCGACTCCAGCGGAAGCCTTACCACCTCAATCCATCAAACCAACTACCACATTGTCATGGAAATATATAAACCCAGGACCATTGGGAACTAGTGGAATTTATAGTCAAAAGGACCTCGAAAAACTAAAAGAACACTTGATGTTTCCTGCAGAAAAACCCGCCGTATTAAACGAAGTGGCCAGAGGTTTAACAGGCCGTATGAATCAACAGAATACAATATCGCTTCTCAATCTATTAGATGAAAATGCATTGAATCACATCGCTGAATCAACGGGTAAGAAACTTTGGAAAGGATTTTTGTCATTCGGCACAGCCAGTGCCGCGATCCTTGGCATGGTTACCATCATACAAATCATCAAATATATCATCGATACAGTAATTCATGGATATGCTTTACACGCTATTTATGGTTGGGGAATCCAAGTACTAGCGGCCGTGTGGCACTCAATTGCTAACTTACTATTACATTCAAACAACCGTCATGGAACTCAACCCCAGCAAGAGACTGAAAGACCAAAAGAAGAAAAAGACTTGGAAGCTGGAACCCACCCTCCCGCAATCGCATCAACCTCCGGATCACCCATAACATATAGAAAATTACAGGAAAGACTTCGCATCCCTCAAAAGTCAAACGTAGGTTTGACTTTTGAAAATAAGGGGGAAGGTGTCACGTCCTCTGGACCTAGCGCTCCAAACCCATATGACCATTAAGAGTTAGAAATCTATCTTATCAACTACCACATTAAAAGTTTAACCACGTTCTTTTTCTTTATCATAACCATATGTAGGTTTTATACCATAGATATAAGTATAACTACGTTATTTGAGAACCATTATTGCAGAACCTGCAAGGAGGGAACTCGACATGCCCATTCACAATAGGCAACTAGATAATTCATAGGTATAAAAGAGATAAAACTCACGAGTACTTCCTTCAAGCGAAGCAAATAATAAATATTGCAAATAATCATACCAAGTAATTAAATTTAACGGCGTTGGGGAAACTACGGACGAATATAATACATATATTCTATATGAAGTTCTTAGTAAACCAACGACCACTAATATTGAACTTATAATTTTTACGTTCTGATTTAACTAAAAACATAATATCACTTTAATACCAATTCTGAAAACTGATATTCACAATAACAAAATAGGTTTCACAATCCTTAAGTGGAAACGCGGTTTAGAACAGTTACCACAAACCACAATAGGATAACGAATAAAGCATATATATATATATATACCAATTTTCCAACAGAAGATATGAAAAAACGGGTGATGACAGAAAGGAAACGTATGTCAATCAAATATATATATGTATGTATATACAAACCCAACTATTAACCAAGAGACAAATAAGGAGAAACCTCCTACTGATAAGATAACTAGAATATATATAGGTATAGGTTCGATTATAAGAATCCCAATAGGGGAGAAAGGGTTCTTATAGATTAAGATAATCTTTTACATATGTAGTGTTTGACCAATTAGATTTAACCATGTAAACCCCACTATCAGAAAAAACCTCCTATAAAAGGAGGACAATTCATCTAATACCTCAGTTCATCCAATATACACAAGTTCTTCGATTTCATTAATTAAAAGCTCCAGTCATACCTTTATTTTAAAAAGGGAGTAAAGAATTAAAACTTGTTTTTGTCTTCTTGGTCAAGTACACAAATATCTCAAGTGTAATCTCATTGAATTAAATAAATACTCATTTTTAACTCTGTAACAACGAGTCGTTTAATCGATTGTAAGTATCTCCTGAAATTTTTCCAATCATTGGCGATTTCTACTAAAAATTTCACATCCTAGAATCCTTATTCATTTACCATAAAAACCGCACCTTCAGCCTTGACACCTAGAGACAATATCTCTGGTCACGGGGTAAAATACTGAGGAGAATATCCTCGGTTGCACCTTAAGTTGTCACCTGGAGTGTGATCGGATACTATCCTATTAATCGAAACTCACTAATGCCTAAGAAATCGTCAGTGGTCCGAAAAAACATTCACAAGAAATCAAAGAAAATAATCTTACCAATTGAAACAAGGAAAACGTTAAATCAACTGCTTAACGGTCTCGAAGCCATCTCACAACAATTTACACAATTAATCCAATACACTAGGGAATCGTTTCCGGGGTTATCGACCAATACGAAAACAGACAAAACTCCCATATTACTGAATCCGAAACCTTTGACATTATCCCAAAACGGAACCGCCCGACTAATTACCGAATTTCCACCTTTAACTAAACCCCATACATTAAGTTTAACACTCGTTCCTCAAGTTCTTCCACCTGATATAAATCCATCTACCGAAACTATTCTATATCCTGTAACTCCAACCTATTCAGCTACTCAAACTCCAATTCCAGCCGATCATATTGCAGACAGTACCACTTCGACTCAAACACAGAATCAACCCGCTACGCCCAGAACGACGCTCGACCCCCCTTTTATTCCTATTATCCCTAAACAGGAACAAATTGATGAGGTTGACTTTTATTTTGAGTTAGCCCAGTCGATCCTCGATCCCGGGTATATCTTACCTGATATAATTAACGACATCTCAAACACCGTTGTAGCCGACACCGAACCCCAGTAACCAGCGCTGCGGTAAAAATACATCAAACTCAAGGTAAGGATAAACCTCTCTATTTATTTCAAAACTTCCTATTTTCATCAACTGTTTTCCTCGATAAAGAACCTCTCTCCTATACTCCCGTATCCCGATACATGTGTATTTTATAGGGAGTCTTATTTATCGGTAACGTGCGAGGTGAAGTCTTTGTACGCTAGTAGTGTTTTTTTTTGAGCGACTGACTCGCTAGGACGTTACATACCTCTTCATTGCACCGATTTTATCTACGACTTTTGCTTTATATGCAGGAGGGAATATAATTGGAATGTAGCTGGGACTTAAAACCTCGTCTAATTTTTTATTTCCAATAAAATGCTCACTGCATATTATATCCCACGGCTTCGGGCACCATAGCGATCCATCCAGACTGAAAATTGATTCAATTATTTTACTTTCTTCCGTTACTTATTTCATAAGAATCACGTATGTCGTGTTTGCGTTCTTGCGTCAGGCGCTACAAAGTGAGGTTATGTAACTTACTTTTTTCTCCTCACAGCTGCAATCCGTTTGTTTCTCTGCTCCACTTTATGCTTCGCTATTGGAAATCGGTAGAATTTACAGTTACTACGTGCACCATTGTTTTTACAATTCACCACACAACAACTAAAATGGCTCATTTTATTAAATAACGCAATGCTAATGATAAGGAAAACTTCCAGGATTTTTTCTCCTTTATGCCACCAACGCGCTGGGGTCGATTCGCTTATCCCCTCCAAGGGCTTGCACGGAGCGAATAGATCTTGCAAGCTCTTCTTCACCACACTAAAATAGGCTTCCACAACTCATGTTTATAGAGACACATTTTAGAAATCCAGCTTACCGTTATCTAAAACTAAGGTGACTTACTTTTTGTGCTGTTTATATGTTTGTTTGACTTTTTATAGAATAAGTACATGAAACCAGTTTGGTAATAATTGCGAGAAATTTCATACTGCTGTTCGCAATGTTTACTCTGGTCAAATTTAACGATGAATCCCATTCCATATATCATATGAAACATGTCAAAGTACAAGATGAGGAATCCTGCATCGTTAAACATAATGGATGCAAATATGCTGCTCAGCTCTTAGCTTCAAATGGTCAGTAAACAAAAAGCAGTATCAATTTATTTTGAATTATCTTTTTCTGATTGTGATGTTAAAATGTGTAACGTTACCGCAACAAGACATTGGAAATGAAATTCAATAATTCGGGATTGTAATATTGTATATTGTGAAAAAAAAAAAAAAAAAATCAGTGCCATGCATAATCGAGTAAATCAGTGTGAACCTGTGTAAAAACCCTAATTAAAAACTTCTAGAACATTCAAATTCTGAAAAGAGAATCTTCTTCGAGAATTTTTTTTTTTTTACGTTAACGTTGTAAACTTTTACCACGTGTTTTTATTTCAATATATTGCAACAGTTATGCCCATCAAGATAAAAAATTGTGCGAAATAATTACGTTGAAACGACTCACCCAACTTATGATCCTATATAAATTGTATATTATATTTGGTCTATTTTACAATGAAAATGTTCCCTAGCTTTTATATTAAAATACAACCATCAATGACCAGTATCACAATTTTTGGGCTTATCTATAGCGGAATTCAATCAATTTAATTCATTGATGTAGATTATATTAATTACAGAGACGCGGAAACACATACAAAGCCTCGAAGCCAATCTGGAAGATCCGCCGACAAATGAAAATTCACAAATCATCAACACAATTACTGGCACCATTATTGAAGAAACGCCTGAATCAATCGATACAACTGATGATGAAAATGAAACTTACATCGTGACCAACAGCGGGGCTTTATTGAATGAAGCTGTATCAAACGAAGCCTATATAGTAGAGTTGAACAATTTTTCAAAGCACGATCACATACAACGTCAAGTTGAAGGATTCTGAGGCCTTGATGTCAGAACAATCAAATTCACGATTTTCGGACATTGACTCATCTCACTATTTGTTGGACTCTTCACTGCATGATGCGAATGCATTATTTCCATCCAGCAAACTACTAACTCCTAGTACACCAGAAAATTCTCGGATAGACGAACAGGCTGATTTTCCAAGAGATAATACTTCGGTAAATATTGAAACTAAGTGTACGACTTTGGAGCATTTATCTGAAAAATGTATTTCTTCGTTGTTTTGTTATTTATTTATTGATTTATTTTCATCTTGTTCGGGGAAATTGAATTGTCGTACAAGTTATGTAGCTTTCAGGGGATTATGCACACCTTTGAATGACTATTTGCAGACAAAACTTCGCACTCCATATCCGATGCAATCCAGTAGAAATTGAAGTTTTACTCCAGAAGTCTGATGTTCATATTTGATAGAGGTCAGTTTAGCGGACCAGTAGAGATCAAAAAGTTTAAAATCTATATAATGGTCTAGCATATCCTCATGATAAATGCTAGTTTTATTCACTTGATAATTAGAAAAATTTATTAGGACGTATCAAACTTTGAAAAATTGATCATTCGAAGATGTATGTATCCCTTTCAAAATGCGTGGCCGTCAAGATATATCTATGAGGGTTCTTAAGAAAACAAAAAAGAATAATTACTTGAATATTTTCAATTCAACTTGCAACGAGATAACCGGACCTCCAAGACACGGTGCAAGCTCAAGCTAATGAAGGTGTCTACTTGGGTTGGAAGATGTAACCCATGTTGTTTAGTTCAGCGTAATGGGTCTTTCTTCTCAAGATGAGGCCACATTTGTCGCGAAGTCGAGTGTCTCATCGGTAACTTGCAAGGATTGGATGATTTTCATGCAGACTGAATCTAATTACTTATTATCATCTAAAATAATCTATATATTAAAGTCCGTAAATCGGATGTCCGGATGTTCAGATTTCCAGATGTAACAGATAAATTTAGTATAAGTATATGAGTATATTCAGTTTTGACCATGTATTAAACACCTTTAATAGTTATCACGACCGATTACAGTTCACCCATGAACAAGAACTAGAACGTATGATAAGTTTCTTAGATGTCTATGTGATCCGCGACGAGTCCAATGCGATAATCACTAATTGGTACCGTAAACCGTTGAATTTCAATTCAACGCACCCTATATCCCAAAAACGAGGGATGGTGTTTAATCTAGTTGACAGGGCTATTTCGCTTTCTAGAATACTTCATAGAACACGATGGTCTCAGAAAAAAAAAGTTTTAACTCAAAATTGTATCTAATTTGTTTATCAAAAATTATAATTTAGGAATAAAAGAAATTTACTCAATGCAAATCGTATTTCCGTCACTTAAAATACAATTCTCACAGTCCCAAATTTTTCCTTTCAAACAGTTCGTCGTAGACGTTATTTGGGTGCCATAATTGGAAATATCCAATGAGCGTCAGCTTCTGCTTAACCTACAGAACTATGCCGGTGCGAGGATGTTTTTTTCTATACAAATTCGAGTTTTGAGGGGTCAGAGCATCAAAAATTGAAAAAAAATTTTTGTTCGAAACGCTCTACATAGTATTATTGAACGGTAGACGAATATTCAACAGAGGCTACGATACTTTAGACTTCTTCTCAGAGATTTGTCATCCTCACGAATACGCTATTATAGAATCCAAATATGAGTTAGCATGCTGAAAATTATATATTTCACAGGCATAGAAAAGAACAAAATACATTATTTATAGGTAATAAAAGTTAATAAAACTGTATGAGAATAAGATTAGCGTTTCACTATTCGATCATGATTATTATACTAGTTCAAATTATATTTTAAATTCAAAGTTCAAATTCAAGTTCAAATTCATATTATATTATATATAGAATATTTTTTCAACATGCGGTAAACCCACCTAAATATCGTTTACAGCTTGTAAATGTTCAATATATGGAACATGGCATAGAACTCAGCTGGTACAAGGTTATGGAGAAACAACATCCAACTAATCTGGGTATCATCACATAAATTGATTTCAAATATCGCTTCTGCGCTAGTATGTATCACCTGAGTGCTACATCACATTGTATGATAATTACCTGAGAAAAGTATTTAAAGGGGCTTGTCGATTAATGTATGAATATGTGTCAATGAAGATTAGGGATAATTGATAAGGTTGACGAGTCTGACTATCCAATGCAGTCATGAGTGTTGAATAGAATATCATCTTCGGCTAGGTACGTATGATGAATTGTTGATTTCTCACTTGTAATAATTGTTTTATTAGGAACACAAAATGTATTTTTCTTGTGAATAAGCTCAGTTTGAATGAGAATAAGTGATAAAGTTCAGTCTGATGGCAATTTCCCAAATCATTGAAAGTTATGTTTGAGTAGCTTGACAGTATAACGAATAATTCGGAGCCTCCTAGAGAACAAAGGCCTATGGGATTTGATTGACAATAAATAGCATGGGTTGCATGCTTGCACCTAAGTAAAAATATATAACAATTTGAGTCTAACCTGTGCTCGGGGTGTTCACTCCCATCGTTGTTGGCACCTTAGATTCAACATGATGCAAACTTTCAACTACGGTCTTCTACTATTAGTATTTTCGAACTGTTTTCTGTATTTCAAATTTCGACGAACATGAGTCGAAAAATATCGAACATTACGATCCTGACTATAATCTTCAACATAAAAACACATCTGATTCTCCATCAGATGACGAAGGTGTGACTAATAAAATCGATAACCGAAATCCAAATAAGAATTTGTCAAACAACAGCTATAATATTTCGAACGGGTTGAACATATCTATTGCAAAGAATCTTCCAGGTTCAACCAGGTATAATGATGAAGACCTAACAGTAGAAAAGTCTTGTGGTCGTACTGGGGATAACAAGTATAATTTCTGTTTGTATTGCCACAAAAAACAAAAAAAAAAAAAATAGCCCGTTATTTAGAGCTTGAACATAACAATGAAGAAGATGTAAACAAATTCACTTCTTTACCCAAAAATAGTAGCGAGCGGCGAAAAATAATAGGAGTAATCCGCAAACAAGGAAATTTTCTGTTTAACACGCAGAATAAATATAACGATGGCGAATTAATTGTTTCAAGAAGGCCTTGTACCAAATTCATTAGATCAGCTTGCGACTTCCGAGCGTGTGCAAATTACAAAGCGTTCTTTTCCAAAAATAGTCTCCGAATGCATTTTGCGAAATGTGCTGGTCGAAAAAACAAGAACACTAGGATTGTCATGGTGATGAGCAAACAAGTAATGGCTCGAGTACATCCTCGAGCTTCTGAAACTGTATTAAATAAAAAGCTTTTCCGACTTGAAGAGAATTCTGTCATACGAGCTATCAGGTATGATAAACTGCTTATCGTGTCTGCTAATAAAATGGGCACAAAATATTGAGAAGGTCGTGAGTATGAAATGATACGACAACGTATTCGACTTCTTGGTAGATTTTTGATAACTATGCGAAAATTAAACAATGACGTAATAGATCTCACCTCTATTTTTGATCCCAAACTTTGTGATGACACAGCTGTTATTATTGAAGCAAAGCTAGTGCCTTCTTTCCAAAAGTCTACGACACCAGCTGTAGCTTCCAGCCTAGGGAGATAACTCAAATTACATGGATCAATTCTTATCACAGAAAGATCTGTGTGAGGTTAGCCCCCAAGTTTTGAAATTATTATTTTTTTTTGTTTGCAATCGTTTGCACATCGTTTGCTAATGTTTGCAAAGCAAAAATTTTTGTTTGCACAACTACCCATTCAATAATATTTTTCAAATTAATTCCGGGGTGGCTCACTTCACAATAACCCCCCAAGTTAAGGTTTTTTCAAGCTTTTTTTTGTTGTCATTGTTCGCAAATCGTTTACACAGGGAAATAGTACATTATGCTACTAGGGAGGAAAGTGCGTGATTTTTACCGAGTGCGAGGTTTGCTGCAGCACGAGCATGAAGTGAAAATCCACTCCTCTCGTATGGCATATGATACTTTTTACCCGATTATTTTAAAAATAACCATATTTTTATGCCTGCAACGGCACAACGCTACAATATATAGGTGTACTATAGTAACTAACTATCAGCCCAGTAACTTTTCTGATTTTCACTTCCGGCTCAGAATCAACCTCGGCAAGTGTACATCTTATTTTTTCTATTTAGAGTTTTTGTCTTCTTGCAAAAACCACTTTAAAAACGAATTTTAAATGTATTTCGGACATTTTTAAAACATCGATATATTCTCAACAAATTTTTATTATTGTCTCACTTTTTTGCCCGCAAATTTAGTTTTTCACCTGCGAATTTATTGTTTTACCCGCAAATTTACTTTTTTGCCCGCGAAATTATTTTGTTTCCCTCTGGTCAAAAATTGATTACTCTCCTCCCGCGTTGCAAGGATGGAATATGGTCATTTTATCGTAGTCAGGTGAAAATATAATTATTTGCTATTGCGTTTCCAGGTGACAGTAGCACCTCGGAATATCACGGTTTGTTATTATTTTTTTATTCCGTGCAAACGTCTTCGAGTTATAAATATTCCACTTTCGTTATATTATTTTGACGTGTGATCAAACACCCTTGATACATAATCTTCCCTATCTATTAGTTAGGAAGATGAAAGAGAAACCAATTGAAAATAAGAATTATCGGTTGCTGCGTCAACCGACATTATTGTAAAAACAGTCTCGTTCTGTCTTCAATCCAACTCAGACGTGTATTTTCTGGATAAAACCCAATTTATTTATTCGCTTAATTTTGCTTTTGATTTATTGTACTTCCCTCGAGAACCCACAATTGATTCATTATTTTATTGCAATTACATCTCGCAACAATATAATAATGTCGATTCATTTCCTGCTCTCGAGATATTGCAATTTGAAAATATACCTCGTAACGTCCGATTTTTGTGAGTGCGGCCGCTAGAGTCGGCCCGCACCCCTGGCCGTCTACAATGCTTGTCAGCTGTGCCGTGATCACGGTCAATACCGCGTTGCTCTGACACAGCGTCGACCGAGTCCTGTCTTACCGACTGGTTAGGTACCAGGTGAGTCTACTCGCCAATTTCAAAGATGCGACTGCCGAAATACTCGGCCGTCTCCGGTCAATTCCAGACTGTTCCGGCTAGTCAGTACCGCGGAGAGGAATCGGGGAAATGTGGCTAGGGGAATAGGGGAATCGGGCTGAAATAATCTGCACGAAGGCTAACTGAGTTTATGGGATGATAACAGTTTATTCAAAAGTACGGTTCGTTACGACCGTGGTAATCGTTCGATAAAACCAACGAATTTTACAAAAGATCAGCGGGGCCTAGCCGCAGCTATGGTCAGACTCGATATAATTCCCAAATTAATTAACCCACTACGATTCAAAATTTCTATCGTCTGTTCTGTGGCTAGTCGGCCAGGCCGATCGAATCCAGACTCGTATTTGAACCACCAAAGAAAGTGACGACCGGGAAGCGGTCGCCGGGAATGCACCTAATCCTACTGACTCTACTCTGACTGCCGGCGAGAAATAGCTGATCTATCCTAGTCCCTGTCTCACATATACATGTGACTCGATTTGAGAGCGAACGCCAGTCGGTGACTCGTGACGAATCTTTGACTTTACTAGGCGTCTTATCAAGGCTCGTACGGTTCTCTGTGTCAAGATAAAATAGGCGGACCCTGGCTACGGTTGACCACAAGAAATTCGGCCACACGAGTGCCACTAAACTGTTTCGTAACTGTTTGCGTCCTCGACACTCCCCCGCACCCTCCTGGTCGTTGGTTTAGCACAGTGGCTCAGATGCGTCAAGAACCCCTGCGTCGTCTCATCGTCGTGGAACTATGCGACAGCTATACTGTTCGCCCATATGCCGATGTTGCGGCGCATCGGATAAACCAGCCACCGGTCCCTAAGAGAGAACGTGTCTCTCAGGCGAAAAAAATAAACAAAAATAATCAGTCTAGTGGGCTAGCTTCGCCTGTCGCGGCCACCAAAAGGAGTCGGTACGGGTATCGGGTCACACTCATTCACGCATACATTCATTTCCTGGTCGCAGTCACTTATCAAGATTCGCGGTAGCGAATCGCCGCCAAGTACCCGTAGGCATTATTACAGGAATTATTTTTTTGGAGAAACTGGTTGTACCTGTAAGCACGGTGTCATAACTCCGGAATGCGTCAATATTTTCCGATGAAATTCATATTACAGGAAGTCCCTTTCTACATGACCACGCTGTATAAATTAGACCAAAATCGGTTCACTGGTTTCTGAGATATTGGTCTCGAAAGTTGATTAAAAAACGTCTTCTTCTACTCCTGCTCCTCCGTCGCGATGCAACTAATAATTTTGTTTCGTTGTAATTATAGTGCTCAATACAACTACGCGATGTAATACTTACAGTGCGTTGTTTTTTCTTTTATTGACGGTATAAACATAGCCGTCATGAATCCGCTCCACTTTCATCTTCTTGAATCTTTATTGTACATTGTAACTCATAAGATGCGACACGCTACTCATTCAGAATCAGCTGCTCCTTAGCGACGAAAAACAAACAAAAGATAACCGTTGTTACGTTACTTTATTGTTTCTCGGTCACATACCTTCCCTTTTTTACAGCTAATGTGCAAGAGTGGTAGTTAAATTCATCGTTTCGTTGTTTTTGCTGCGCCGGGTAAGAAAGTGCACTTTTTTCATCCGATGTCACGATTAAAATCGTATTAAAGATGACAACGTTAATGATTATTTTTAATAAAATAATAAAAAATTATCATTTGAAAAGGATTATCATTGTTTTATATCCAGTATCTTTCAAAAGAAACGTCACGCAAATTACTGTAAAAAAAAGTTACCCTACTAAGTAATAATACCTACGACGGACAGTTTCCGTGGTATAAATTTTCTAAATTCACGAATTAGCTAAAAAGAAAAAGAATATTGAAAAATTCTTTTCTCTGAAACTATCGATCGTAGCTGTATGGGGCCTGTTTTACATAACCCGTGTAAAGTTTTTGAAAATTCGATTGAACAAAAATCGAAATAAATAGTTGATCGAAATAAAGAGCATCTGACAGCAAGAAGTGTTTTTCAGCGTTACTAAAGTTGAAGTTCGTTGTGCGTAAGAAAAATATCTTTTTGTAACTAGAACCATCAAAATTGCAGACGGTGTCTTGTGTAATCTAACAAGTTATTTCATCAATTAAACGGAATTAAACAATTACCACGGACTTGAGAATAACAATTACACGATGGTTAAGTTGAATGAAGGTTTCGTGCAAGGTACAGACCTGCACATTAACGGTTTGAACATGAACATAGCTGTGCTTCGAGTTTCGATTTGACTCTCGATCTAGCTCGCACCACGGAGCAGTCGACAAGCAGACGCTTTTTTCGCGGAACAATAGTTATATCCTTGTTTCGTGAAAAAAGCGTCGACAACATTGTCGACAACAATTACTGTAAAGAATTTGCAACATTTTTCATGTTTCATTATTCATATGACCCCTTCCACATGTATTCTCATACTTGCAACTTGTTTAGTCAATTTAAGTTCGTTTTTTGTACTTTTTGTATTCTGATTAACAGTTGGTGGTCTAATCAGTTTACAATGTTTCTTATTCAAGAGGACATCAAGCTGCTTGAATCCTCAATCAGCCAACACTGACGTATTAGAAGGTAGCAAATCTAAGTAGCCACAGTTTTCGAAAATTGCCATGTCAGTACATCTGCCACAAACTCCCTGAGATATATAAGTGATTAGTCCGTCAGGTGTCACGGATATGAGGTACTTAGCAGTATTACACTTCTTATAATCTCGCTAAGTTGATGCTTGATCGAATGCGTCAGATGGATTTTCAATTTCCATTTCAAAGCAGTCGATAATGGATTGAACATCTCTATATCTGTAGCGGAACTGTATGGAAAGATTTGTTAGGATACGCTGTTTAGTCGGCCAAACAATTAGTTGTTTTAGATAGGAAGCGATAACGTCAATAGTTATATTAAATACCCTGCTAACTTGTGATAACGTCAATAGTTATATTAAATACCCTGCTAACTTGTGATTCTGATAAGCCAAACTCAGTGGCCAAATCAACAAATGATAAGTTAGGTCTGATTTTCTTTAACGTCAAATAAATATCTCTGATGCTGATACCAGATTCTGCTTTAAGTAACTCGATTATGCACATGGAGTCTTTACGAATACCTAAGAACAGTAACGGATTATCCTCTATCATTAATTTTGTATAATTTTCGTAAGCACTCTCTTGGATCAGTTTTCGTCCTAACTTCTTCTCTTCAGAATCAGTATTTGAGTTTTCTACATCAGAAACATAAGACGAGCTTGTATCTAAAACACTACTTGTAACACTGTTAAATGTAGTATTCAAATTGCCATCACAATCATTCACTTGCATATTTTCAAAATTTTCCATGAGTTTTGATTGCATCTTGCACAAAATACCAACACTGCAAGTAGAGAAACCTCTGTTTGCGAAGCTTGATAACTATAATCTGGATGTATTTGACAGCATTGGTCCAAGGTTTTCGGTATCACTTGAATGTTCTTATACTCTGAAGTGTTCATTTCTTTTTTTGCTGATGTGTCACATACACTTGATGATGTCAACGAATCCCTTATGAAATGACTTTCAGAAGACAGAGAATAATCATCAGTAATATCCTTATTGATATAACTGTTAACTGAGCAATTCAAAATAAACCGTGGCACAACATCTGTTACAATAATTTTGTTCCTCCAGATGTTCTATATACCTCGTAGTTTTTTACATCGTTCTTCAACTTAAAATAAAAATAATTTTTTCAAATATCTATGACAATCAAAATCAATAACATCAATACTTCAATCTCTCACGTCGAAATGATCCTCGCAGCAATAACTTGTTTTCTTCAACTTTTTTGAGTTGATGTCGTATCTAACTGCATCACACCAAGCTTTTCTTGTCAATTCATCTCTTGGGACGAAGATAAAATCCTCTTCTGGAGATGAATAGCTTATGTTTGTACAAGATGGTACAAAACAATACTTATACCAATCTAAGTTCGATTGTAAAGCCGGTAGAGAAGCTCCCTGTAATGAGGATTCCATCCTGTAATTTTCACTAATGATAAGTTTGATGATCACATTTCATTATATTAAATACTTTTGAGGAATGATGAACTATAATTACCTTTATTACTATATGCAAGATGACTAGAATATTTTTCTTACACACAACGAACTTTCGTAACTTTGGAAACAGATGAACCTTCAAACGACTAAATTATTTGAACAATTATGTTCGAAAAAATTCAATCACTCATTATGCTGTCAGATGCTCCTTAGGTTATGAGATATACCATTTGACACTTGTTATCATATATGTAATACTCCTATATTGCTAAAAGGGTCTGAAATATAGCTACTTTTCTACGGTGCCGACGATAATGGTGTCTCTTTCTATCTCCATCACATTAGAGCTTTCTGCGCTAGTCAACATCTGGCACTTGCGTAGAACATTACTATCGTAGCTGCGCAGAACATGTATTACAATACTCCTATATATATTGCAAATTCCTATAAGCGGAGGGGTTAAGAACTAAGAGAAACAGAATATATCTCTAACTCACTTCTGCACCATCCAATTGACATGTTCTGCGCAGCTGCGATAGTAGTGTTCTACGCAAGTGTGAATTTATACCGTGAGGTTACGGTCGCGGGAAACCACCTAGGGTTAGGCAACCCAACAGTCAATTTCCGAAGATTGCCGAACGTGCAGAGTATTTGTAATTAGGAAGAAATAAAAGTTGATTTAGCCATCTAGCGGATTTCTCAACGTACTACACACATGGACACAGCATAAACGTGTATGTCTGGATGTGTTGTGTCCATGTGTGTGTAGTACGATGACAAGTCCGCTAGATGGCTGAATCGACGACTGAACTGTTCGGTTGTTAGGTTAAAAATAATTGTCCGAGTGAAATTGAAGAAGCTGATCGGAATAAAGTTAATATGCAAGATTCATTAATATTAATTTGTGAAAAAGTTGCAGCAGTAAATTAATAAATTATAGCCGGTTTAAACAACAACGAATAACTTTTATTTGTAGATTAAATTCTATTCACTAAAAACAGAAAACTATTTAACATTAAATTTTCGACTTTTATTTGACGAATCAAGATATTTTACGAATGAAATCCATTCGTCGTTGGTGAAATCGGCCATAATTTATTCATTAACTGTTGTAACTTTACTACAAATTAATATTGATGAATCTTGCTAATTAACTTTATTCCGATCGGCTTCTTCAAGTTCACTATAATAATTATTTTTAACCCAACAATCTGACAGTTGAGTCGTCTGCTAACAGAAATTTTCGCGTCCCCCTTCCATTAATGACAATACCCTGCCTTCGGCAATCTTCGGAAATTTGACTGTTGGGTTGCCCGCATCCTGTGATTCCCTTCCCTATAACCTCACGGTATATATACCGTGAGGTTATAGGGAAGGGAATCACAGGATGCAGGCAACCCAACAGTCAAATTTCCGAAAATTGCCGAAGGCAGGGCATTGTCATTATTAGAAGGGGGACGCGAAAATTTCTGCTAGCAGACGACTCAACTGTCAGATTGTTGGGTTAAAAATAATTATTATAGTGAACTTGAAGAATCCGATTAGAATAAAGTTAATTAGCAAGATTCATCAATATTAATTTGTAAAAAAGTTGCAACAGCTAATGAATGCATTATGGCCGGTTTCACAAATGGATTTCATTCGTAAAATATCTTGAATCGTCGAATAAGAGTCGAAAATTTAATCTTAAATAGTTTTTTGTTTTTAGTGAATAGAATTTAATATACGAATGAAAGTTATTCGTCGTTGTTGATATCGGCCATAATTCATTAATTAACTGTTGCAACTTTTTCACGAATCAATGTTGATGAATCTTGCATATTAACTTTATTCCGATCAGGTTCTTCAATTTCACTCTGACAATTTTCTTCAACCTATCAATCGGACAGTTTAGTCGTCGATTTAGCCATCTAACGGATTTCTCACCGTACCACACACATGGATACAACACATCCATACATACGCGTTTATGACTATGTGTCCATGTGTATAGTACGTTGAGAAATCCGCTAGATGGCTAAATCAACTTTTATTTTCTCTTAATGACAAATACTCTGCACGTTCGGCAATCTTCGGAAATTGACTGTTGGGTTACCTAACTCTAGGTGGTTTCCCGCGACCGTAACCTCACGGTATACGGTAATGATACGAGGTCGAAAAGCCCCAAGCCCCAAGAGCAAATTTTATTTGAAAAAATAACTTATTCTAGACGAATATTTAGAAAATGCTCATTGCTGGAATCTGAAATTTTTAACAATAATAAATACTAATGAATTCTGATATGACATTAATTTTGTCTCTGCAGGTATAGAGATTAAAACCGTACTTGTATTATTGCATACACAGTCCGTGAATAAAAAACGATATCTTCGATACACCTTATAAAAGTTGAAAATTGCCTTGAAAAATCCGTAATTCTCGGTATGTTCTTTCCAAATGTTAATAGACACCCTGGTAAAGTTTGTAGTCAGTCCAAAAGTCCGTTGTCGTAGCTATATAGTACTTTTATGTACAGTACCGGTCAATGTCATGAATTATGTTGGTAAACAACATTTTCTTTCATTTGTTATCGAGCATTAATGGAAAAAAAAAAAATCCCCCTACATTCGAGTCGCAATATTTCTTGAGCGGGGTGTCGTAGAGTAATTTTAAAAAAAGCATTGAGAAGCTTGTTCCAAGATCTACCCAATGAGGTATATATGTATATATTTTTGACTATTTTTATTATATCGCATGACTAATGGTAAAAGGTCGTAAGTGCCAAAAATTTTTTTTTTCAAAACCCATCAGAAACGCATAGATATGTCGAAATTTGCCAAGAAAATGTATTTTCAAGTTTTTTTTTTTTTTGGCGCACATACGCTCTATTGCCATTAGACACGCGATATCTACAATAGTTTTTTCGTTAAAAAAAACGCTCTTTTTCAATTACAAATATCTCGTTTACAATTAAAGATGCAGAGAAATTTTATTTGAAAACGATGTGTATTTTGATGTGTAGGTATACGCATCCAGAAATTTTTTCAGAATTTTTTTATAGAAAATTTTTTTTTCTCTATTATTGTATTCCATCGATTGTATAAGTAGTTGAAAAAAATAATCTAACTGTCAATTCAATTTTTTTTCCAATATTTTCTATTTTTTAATTAACAGAAAGTGATTTTCACTTTTTTTGAATTTAAAATTCGAAAATGATTTTTTCAAAGTTGCTGATTTTTTTCATAGCAGATTTATAAATCACTGACAAACCAAAAACAAAAAATTCAATTGGATCCCGAGTTACAGCCTTTTGTTTATCCGTGCGCGGGCGAAATCGAGCGCTTCAACGCTTTTTGCGTTTAAACAATTAATATCTCAGGAACTATTGGTCGTAGAGAGTAGATAGGCAAGGCGGGTTCTGGATCAACGCGTGTTAGTGCACACAGACACGTACTCACACATGCGCACCTTGGCATGTCCGTGTGAGGTAGTTGGTGGGGGGTACGCACACAGCCTCGCGTGTCCGTGTGAGGTGGGGTGCGCGGGGAGGGTCTGCTTAAATGTAGGTCACCCGTTAGACGGGCCACCCCCTCTATCTGTCCGCTCAAGTCACCCGTTAGACGGGCCAGCCCCGTAGCGGTACTCGATCTAACGCCTAATTGGTCGGAATCGGGCCACCCCCTAACGGTGAGGTCGCGATCTCTCTCTCTCTCGGGCCACCCCCTAACGGTGAGTTCGCGATCTCGTATCTGACCGCCGCGGTCCCCCCTCTGACGTTGCGACCCCCCCTCCGACGTCAGACCGTTGCGATCTCCTCTCTGACCGCCGCGGTCCCCCCTCTGACGTTGCGACCCTCCTCCGACGTCAGACCGTTGCGATCTTCTCTCTGACCGCCGCGATCCCCCCTCTGACCGCCGCGATCTCCTCTCTGACCGCCGCGATTCTCCCTCTGACGCGACCCTACCCCTAAATCGGCTCGAACAGTGGTAGATATTTGATACATGCAAGCCTACCTGTGCCAACTAACGGGGAAATATTTTGAAAACGTATGCCGACTCTCACCTGTCAGCCAATCCCTCTTTCAGCACAGAAAAACTTATCACTACTCACACTTGGTGTCCTGGAAAATTGTCACTTATAACTACTCACACTTGGTGTCCTGGAAAAAAATGTCACTTATAACTACTCACACTTGGTGTCCTGGAAAAAAATGTCACTTATAACTACTCACACTTGGTGTCCTGGAAAAATGTCACTTATAACTACTCACACACTTGGTGTCCTGGAAAAAAATGTCACTTATAACTACTCACACACTTGGTGTCCTGGAAAAACAATGTCACTTATAACTACTCACACTTGGTGTCGTGGAAAATGTCACTTATAACTACTCACACACTTGGTGTCCTGGAAAATGTCACTTATAACTACTCACACACTTGGTGTCCTATAAAATTACTCACACACTTGGTGTCCTGGAAAATGTCACTTATAACTACTCACACACTTGGTGTCCTGGAAAATGTCACTTATAACTACTCACACACTTGGTGTCCTATAAAATTACTCACACACTTGGTGTCCTGGAAAATGTCACTTATAACTACTCACACACTTGGTGTCCTATAAAATTATCACTTAAAACTACTCTTCACTAAAATACCCCTCGTCCATTTCACCTATTGCGTCCATCTCGGCGAGGAAGCCGTCTATCGCCCAGGCGACTTCCTCGTCCTGCTCCTGGTACAAAGCCTGCAACGCTTCTCCGAATTCGTCAGGCTCTGGAACCTCTGGAGACTCTCTCCCTCTCTCCCTCCCTCCCTCACCACCCCCTCGTGCCCACCGCTTACTTCGTGGCTTGAATCAGAATCTGAGTCCGGTGGAGGACTCAGATCTGAATCGCCATCATCCGAAAACATCACCCCAAAATTGTTATCATAATTCACAAACCGGGCGAACGTATCGTCCCGTCTTTGTTCCAAATTTTCACTCACCTCCGGGACCATGGCGTATAGCCACAGGTCCCTCGGGTCACTGAAACGCACCACGTCCACAATGTACAAGAAAATTTTTTTACCCATCTTCATCATGCAAAGTCTAACTGTGGACTGAGATCGGTATTGGATCCCTTCGTTAGTGTGCAGCTTGGAATAGCCATACACACATAAACGAAACTCAAGTACATACGTACTTACCCTCGAAGTCTTCATCACCCAAAACACTCAGCGTGAGAAACGACGTTGGGTTTGCGTATTAGGTGTCAAGGAGAGCCTAAACATATCAGCGCGCTAGGGATAGCTTATAGTTAGATAATCTGGAAGGCTAAATAATTACTGGAGTCTGCATAGCCACCAAGCTATAGCTTACAGTTAGATAATCGAAGGTAAAATAATTGTTGGAGCCACCAAGCTCTACAACGCTCCGAATATCTTGAACAGTACGATAAGACGTTAAAGATATCCAAAGTGGGGGAGGATTCAGCGAATCATCATAATTTAGATATACGCAGGATGGAATAAAAACACGTGAATTACATTTGAATAATTTTTATTTTTCGTTGAGAGATTTTTCAAAGTTAGTACATAATTGATTCCGTTGACATTTCGAACAATTTTTAATCATGGGGGTAGATCCATCGTCACCGTAATGTATTCGGTGTATTCGGCATTTTCGACAACCCGCGATGTCCGTATCCTTCTGCATAGCCTCCGACAGCTTGTCCCACACCTCATCGATGATGTCCGAAGCGTAAATGAGGATGAAATCTTTCGGTAAAAAGGCCACGTCTTCTGCCTTCATTCGCCTCAAACTACCCACTTGAAGGTACGTATACATAGATTTGTGACGAGAGCCAGGACACTCCGTCAAGTACCAATATTTCAATCGCTGTACGTTTTCGAAAGCACACTGATATCTAGGAATGTGTCCGTGATGGTCCTCGTGCCAATGAGCCACCTCGATATGTTGCAGCATTTGAAGATTCGGACACCCCAATTCCCCCAATTCGATCACCGGCTTCGACTCGTCGTTGATAATTTTTTCGAGCCACTTCTTCTTCTCCTCTCCTTTCACGTAGATGTAATTTGCATGCTCGACAACCTTTTTGATCACCTTCTGCACGTCTTCGTACGGTATGTTACCATCGTCCCAGGGTATCCCGTGATAATTACGGATCAACCAGGCGTTGGTAGCCTTAGATTTGGCTGACAAGGCTCCCCAAGCACACGGTGGTTTAAAAAGAAGACGAGCCAGGCTTCGCGTGCCTGTATCGTCCCCTTGAACGCTAATTACGGCGAGCTCCTTCAATATAAATTTGTTGTCAAATCGTTGAAAGCCTTGCACGTCCAATATCATATCCATTGTGACGATGTGGATTTCGAGAACGTTGGAAGTTGACTAATTTCAGCAGTGTTCTTCCTCACTTTTATATCAAACGCCTCACCATATGAAAAATCGATGAACTACTTTTGTATAGTTATGGGGAAAATAACGGTTCGTAAAAAGTTTCTCTTTACATTTTTTTATTATTCAAAGGGAAACGTGGAAGGTACAGCTTACGAATCTAACTGTAAAATTACGTATTAGACTAATTTCTTAACCCCACCACTTATGGGATTGTATTCAATTACACGATCGTGTAAAATCAAACAGTAGGCCGCCGTGTCGGTAGGAAAGTTATTTTTTGCTTCGAATTCAAGACGAACGTCCACCGGTCCAAACTTGAGCGACTCGTTTTGTTTTGAACAGTCAACGACAAAGAGGGGGGCATATTGTAGAAATTCACTCTTTTTTAACAACGGCTCAGGTTCCTTGCCGTAATAGGAGGTTTGAAAGTTTGCGAACATCTCGTACAACAAAGCATACTGATTATGACTCATGTCCAGATTCAGGTGCCCGTAGGGATAACATTGAGACTTCAAGAAGAGTTTAACATCGGTAATGTTACAGTGATCGAAATGGCTAGCGTTCTTATTCAGCTTGTTCTTCCGACTTGTCTGGAATCCCAGTATAACGTAGCGAGGTTTCTCCAGCTGCGTCGACGTCTTGACAGTCCAAACGTGATTCGAGGTGGTGGGCAGTAGAGGATACTCGTACAATTCCCAATTACGAAAACTCATTGAGATCGGTGCATCTCTCTCGATGAAATTCAACAGTTGTATTTTTCGCTGATCCGAGAGCTTGACATATGGTAACAACCATTCTACTTTATCGATCAGGATTTTGAATTCCTCATCTTGAGATTGCAAAACTGCGTTCGTATCGGTCTTTGAACGGGTCAAGATCAATTCATGTTTGGTGTTGACGATTATCTTCCGGTAGTCTTCCGCGAACCCTAGCAGCATCTTCAACGGTATGCATACCTCAAAGTTACCATCGGCATCCACATGGTTTGCATTAATATTGAGCCAACCGGCATTCTCCATCATCCAATTCTGTCCAGGTCGCAGGGAGGGGTAACCTTTCATAAGACTGGTGAGACCGATGTTCTTGCTCCTGTCGATCTCAATGGCGTTCATCTCGTACCGCATTTCTTCAAACAGGTGACAAACACCATTGTTGACCAGTGTTGTGTTGGTCGACGGATCCCCATCAGCCTTGATTATCTTTCCGCATACATGCAACGAACTCTTGCACGGTAACACGCACAGGTCTTGGTGTTGAACAGCGATACGAATCTCGTCACTGTTATTGAAACTCGACGAGGCATAAGGTTTGTGTGCGCGAACCTCGTAGTGTGCGATAGACTCGTCGAAGGCGACGGGTGTTTGAATGTCTAAGATTTCCTCCTCCATGACCTATAGCAGATGA
Source organism: Macrophya annulata (assembly GCA_963924015.1). Lineage (NCBI taxonomy): Eukaryota > Metazoa > Arthropoda > Insecta > Hymenoptera > Tenthredinidae > Macrophya > Macrophya annulata. Next base: position 16,766,839 of record OZ001258.1, read on the forward strand.
CGCAGATACAAACGAATCGTAGTCTTATTTTGCGGAAATTCCTCTTCCAGAAGGTGTCACCTTGAGACCTAAGCTTTTCAGAAGCAGCACGTTCTGAGGTGTCAGCTCTTTGAGAACCGGTCGACGACTGACCTGTTCGGGGCATTTTACCTTACTAATATAAATATTTCTGTTATAAACTATTCCCATTATTGAGCCTTGACATGCAACCTTATAGTTATAACTTCTCCACGGAAATTGACCAAATCGCCGTCTTGATCGACTATACGGAGTTGGATATGATCTATTGTCCTTACGGTGACTGGTAGGTAAATGACGTGAGACGGTACTTCAACGATCTTATATCCAGGCGGAACGACGGGAAAAAACTCATGAATGGTGTGTACTTTACGTTCATTGACGTAGGCACCCGTTGTAATGTTACACTCCACTCGCAGTGAGTTTACTTTAAGAATAGTCACCGGAAGGTCAGACTCGTGAACCTTATCGGCTTGCAGCACGCGTGGAGTGAAACCTAATAGGCTACCTATAGAATCGTCCGGCATAAAATTCACCGGCTGACTGCATTTAATTTCGCTACACAGTGTATTATTATTCGGTTTGATATTGATGGTGATACCTTTATTCAATAATACACCCTGTACATAGTTTTCGATATCCTCTATTTCGTAGCTACCGGTAGGTATAGTTACTATTTCTTCGCCTACGTAAATCTTGTTGTGACCAACATCTATATTAGGAATCGAATTAAAAGTCAGTGATTCAACGAGACCTAGAGAGTAATTTTTGAGAGGGGAAAGTTCAACGGGGGGAAAGTATTGAGTCTCGAGCACCGAGGAGTTCCCCGATACGGTCAGTGTAAACGAATCGTCCATGCCTACTGCGAAAGTCAGACTGAATTCAGGGAATTACGCTGTATGTTTATATAGAAACTCGAGACACAAGTGACCACAGTTGAACGTACCGTAGTCTTGATATCTTTCGTGGTTATATTTGACGCTACCAACACCAAGGTACCCGATGAGGTCCGACGGTGGACGAAGATTGCCGAAACTGTCAAAGTAAACGACTTCGTTGCCGTTCTTTCGGTACGCGACCCAATGTGAACCGCGACTGTCTTTATCATCTAGATTAACGATCGCTGATTCACGCCTACGCGGTCCGTCCTTAGGCAAATCGTTGCGCATAAAGACACCGCGGAAATGTGGAATATTAAGGGCCGTTGCGTACTTCAACAGGTCCGCGTCAGTTAGCGCTCGTTGCGGTAGCGTCACTTTCAGTTCTTTGACTGCTTTTTCAGGTGAACTCCTAAGCCCTTCCTGTACGGTTTCAGGTGAAGCCCCTTGCCTAGAGCGATAGCTTCCATGGTTTTGTTGTGTCGTTGTTTCTCTTCCAGCTGCCTCTTGGCGGAGCTTGCGTCATTCACCGCTTTTGCAATACCTGCTGCACCACCAGCTATCGCGCCCGTCGCACTGAGTCCAGCAAATAGGGGTATGAGAAACGGTAAAAAACCGCCAACTTTAGATGGAACAGGCAGAATCCGTGGGGAACGCACGTTGCATTTACCACCAGCCTTTCTAACAGCCTCTCGCGCACCCTTCAATGCAGACTTGATGGCTACTTTCGCAGTTTTGCCGGGAACCATAGACCGTTTAGCGGCATCGATAACCTTCCTCAATACCACCGGCTTCCCGATTCCCATGCCAAGCTTACTTTTCGCCTTCATCGTGTTCGCTACTGCCCAGGCGGCTGCTTTCTCACCGATATTTGCGTCTGTGGCAAGAACCCGTTTCCAGGCTCTTTCGGCTAAAATCTTATCTGCCGCACTTCTAGCTTCCAGATTCTCGCGATTCTTCGAGTAGGCGATATCGTGTTCCTTGCAGGCTGCGTCGAGAGGATTTATTCCTGGATCACCTCGTGCGAGTCTTTTCGCTAGTTTGGTACCGGGTCCGCAGTATTGATCACCGGGTAGATGTAACTCCACCGGGAGACTGTTGATGATCCTGTTGACTAGACCTTGCCCGCGACGCTTCCGAGTGGCTGCCTTGGCTTTGTGCACGATCATATCGACGATCCGTACGCGAATGAGGAATCATCTTTATAAACCTGATATTTATGGTGTTTGGCTTCAGTCAGAGTCGAGATGAGGTTCGAGAAACAGCCCATCAAACTACCTGTAATGAATTTCGACAGAGTCGTGCAGCGGGATGTCGAGACTGAAAACCGACACGGTGATTTACTACCAAACAGCGTTCGCGCAGTATTTTGCGGACCGTCCAACTGTGGCAAGACCAATGCACTGCTCACCCTCATAACACATCCTAACGGACTGCGATTTGAAAATATCTATATTTACTCAAAATCGTTGAATCAGCCCAAGTACAAGTTCCTGCAGCGGCTGATCGAGGACGTAGATGGCGTCGAGTACTTTCCGTTTGACGAGCATGAACAGGTGGTTGTACCGAACGACGCTCTACCTAATTCAATCATCGTCTTTGACGACGTGGTATGTGAGAAGCAGGATAACATTGGAGCTTTCTTCTGTATGGGGAGACATAAGAATGTGGATTGCTTCTATCTTTGTCAGACCTACGCTCGCATTCCCAAGCATCTAGTGCGTGACAATACGAATCTTTTAGTCCTATTTAAGCAAGATGAGATGAATTTGAGACACGTATACGACGATCATGTGAACACTGATATGACTTACGCGCAATTCAAAGACTTGTGCTTGACGTGTTGGAACAACGATAAGTACGGATTCATCGTCATAGACAAGGATAGTGATATGAATGAGGGTAGATATAGAAAAGGGTTCGACTGTTTTGTGAGCATAAATGGGGAAAATTTCGGAGAGTAGAATCAGTAGCGTTTGGGATACAGCTTAGTCAACATGCCAGGCATTCACGAACAAAAAGAAGTGTTGCGTCATATCGCTAAAGCCAGCGCAGCGATTCGACGTAAACACCGAATGCTAAAATCGGGCAAAGAGATCGCTGAACAGGCTATGAGCAATGTTTTTAAACCGGTGGTCACTCCGTTGAAAGAACTGGTAAAGGTTTCTCAGACGGCTGCTAAATCCGTCAAACAAGAGCCGATCAAAGCTGAACCCGTCAAAGAAGAGGTGAACCCGTTTAAAGAAGAACCTGGAGTGGATGATTCCTATTCGATAGCAGATGAGGGAGAGGAAATGGATATGACTTTACAACCAATGGATGAGCAATCGGAATCATTAGGACACGAGACTTCCAATCCCTATCTTGAATTGTTTCGAGATGAGAATATAAAAAGAAGTGATCTAGATAACGTGTACGGTGTACGCGTGCTCGCTCACCAGAAGTTAATGGTGGGTGACTCACCGATAAGCTTCGACAATGACGTTATTCATATCGGAGACATGAGTTTTAAAAAGTCCAAAGGCTTGTTGGAGTTGTTATTTAAAAAGATACCCGATGAGACCTACGTGAGCTCCGATGATATCCAAAATTATAAACAAATCGTACTTGGCACAAATGCACATCGAAAATTTTACAAGGCTGGTCAACCTGTTCGAGAGCTGAACAACCACAAGTTCAAGAAATTCATCGCACCGCCGTTTACCGTACCCCTACCGCGCACGGGTAAAGGTGTGCTACCCGAGTTTATGGTTGCTCGAGAAGGTAGAGGAACGGATTACGTTCACTGGGACGACCCCAACGAGCTGGTAGAACGTCTTCGTTTGCTCCTGGCTTCCCAAGCGGCCGGTAATTCGAGTCACTCTAATGAAATTGTATCGGTAATCGAAGAATTGCGCGAAGCTGACATCATTTATTAATCAACCCCTCATCGCCTCCATCCTCATTTCCACGATGAGCGTCGATGTGTTTGGACGGCAGTTGGACAAGGGTACAGCTGCCAGCAGCCGTGGTCCTCCCGGGGTTTGATTCAAATTCACCGCTGACGGACACTACGATATAGATAATAAGAGATTGTGCAACGTTGCCGATCCCGTGCAGCAAAATGATGCTGTTACCATGAATCTTGTGGGTCGGGAAATCAGCGCTGTCAGAGACGAAATTCGCTCAACGATAACCATCCTGGACTCCCGTACGACGGATGCTTTACAAAAGCTCACCGATGATGCTGAATCGGTACAAGACTTGTCGATTCGCAACTCCGAGACCATTCTCAACTTGGACAACAGATTGATCGCATTGGAGAGGAAAACGAGCGCTGTACAGACCGGCTAGCTACGAGCATGGGGGACAAGAAGGCGGCTTTGGTCGCGGAACTTCACAGGCCTGCGCGAAGAAATTATCAGCGTCGTCGCGTTGTCATGCGAGGTCTGGACGAGACCTGGCAAGCTGATCTCGTGGATATGATTGCTTATGCGAAATACAACAATGACTACAAATATCTTCTCACGATCATAGACATTTTTTCGAAATTCGCTTGGGTAGTGGCGATCAAGACGAAGAGTGGGAAGGATGTTACGAACGCTATGAACTCTGTCTTCAAGGAGGGTCGCGTACCGAAGAAATTACACGTTGACCGTGGTAAAGAATTTTATAACTCTGAGTTCAAGGCTCTCATTCAACGACATGGTATAACCCTATACTCAACCTTTAGCAATCTAAAAGCATCGATCTGCGAACGTTTCAATCGCACGCTTAAAAATAAAATGTGGAAGCAGTTTTCCCTCCGAGGAAATTACAAGTGGATAGATATCGCATCAGATCTGGTGTCGACTTACAACAACACCAAACACCGTACAATCGGTATGAAGCCGAAAGATGTTACAGCTGGCAACGAGAAGACTTTGCTCCGGAATGTGTACGGGAAATTTCAGATCAATCGGACGCGGAGCAAAAAGTTTAAAGTCAATGATAAAGTTCGCGTCAGCAAGAACAAACATACGTTTGAGAAAGGCTACACGCCCAACTGGACAACTGAAATATTTACTATAAGTAAGATAGAGAACACCGATCCCGTGACCTACAAACTCGTCGACTATCAAGATCAACCCATCGAAGGTGGCTTCTACGAGGAGGAACTCTCCAAAGTCAAACACTCTGATGTTTACCTAGTGGAGAAAGTACTGCGGAAGCGTGGACATAAACTGTTTGTAAAATGGTTAGGTTTCGACAATTCACACAACAGCTGGATTGATAAAGCGGATATGTAATTTTTTATTCAATAAAGATACATAAAATATACATACAATAGTTCATTTATTATAATCCCATGGTACAGTATCGGTTGTATTGGGTAGAATCACCCTCTTATCGTCGCACCAACTGAGTGCTATTTTTTTCTGTGACACCGTATGAACCTCATGCTTTTTACTTCGAATTAGATACTGAGATTTTGTCAAGTTTTGATGTTGAAAAAGACACTTTTTGTAATCATCGAACCCGATTGTTCGCAATGTCGCTGCCTTGATACCTTTTGCTCGCTTGAGTGTTTTTCTATCCTCACCGAAAATTTCAAAAGTATACAGTTTTGCGCGTAATCCTACAAATTCTCTCATAATCTTTCCATTACACTCATCCTTCATTAAGCCTAATACTTTCTTATTCGCTAATGGTATGCCATAGATGTTATCGGTCGGGTAATCGGATGTATCAAATTTATGCAAATCACGTTTAATGTATTCGTATATATCGGGGACAGTGAAGTGATACAAAAGACTGTCCGTGTCGGTGTACATCAACTTTGATCGATCACCAAACGTATTTTTCACGTAATTGTAATGAAAATCATAAATGAAGATCTTTAACAAATCGAGAATAGAAAATCCAGCGTAAATTGGTTTATTAAAGTGTACCTTGACGCGATTCAGCTCAACAATCACCATATCATTATCAAATATGGTGCAGCTGTGAAAATTTGGTTTCGCGATGAGTGTTGTTCACGTCAAAGTACATGAGGTAAGATTCCTCTTTGCTCGGATCAAAATCTGCCCCCATATACCTATTATTGCTTACGGCATGTCGGTTTGAACACTGAGCTACACCACCTCGAATACCTTTCTCGATAAACAGCAGCATCTCTACGTCGGTGAGAAGCTCGAGCTTGACGCGCGTACACTTGAGCATTGCGTCAAATGCGAGTCCGGGGACGGTGTAATAGTGCAGAGGATCCAGGTTATACGCAGAGCGACAGTTGCGTCGAAAATTTTCGAATACATCCGATAGGAGCAATACGTCCGTTTTTAAATATAAATCCGAATATTCACCCAACGTATTAATATTGAAAGTCCTCCAAACTCTGATCGCGTGTCGGTACTTCTCCTCTGAAACATTTGTATTGCTTAATCTTGAATAGAATTTTTCTGCGGGAGGTAACTCCGTTTCGTCAAGTTTTACCCAGCTATCCACATATTCGTAAGGAAATACCCCCTTCCTTGTCAGTAATTCGAATTCCTCTGCACTATTACAATGTCTGCGTGTAATTACTTTATCCTTATCATCCAGATACGAGGCTAATTTGTCCAAACTGCTTGCCATAAATCGGATCGAATCGATAAATCGTAAGGCTACCTTCGTACCAGTGATTTTCTTTGTGAAAGAAATGTACCGTTCTTTGTTGACGGGGAGGATGCTCATTTCACCGTCGAGTAACGTAGCCAGAGCTTTGATTAAAAAGTGTGAATCGTAACCGGAAAGATTATGAAAAACTACTGGGACAACATGCGAATCTTTATAATTTAAATTACAACTTGGATGAGCGGCACCGCGGTACTTGCCCGTAAAATGACAATGATTGCGGTGCTTCTCATCCGTCTGTGTGAACTTTTTCTCACAAATATGACATATTTCAGCATTATGAAAATCCTGTGTTTGCTCGCTGGTGAGCTGCATCGGTACATTTCTTTCCAGATAAAAATCAACCAATTCAGACAATTTTCGGAATTCATTGACAAACCAGTTGATGCAATCAGAGCCGCGGTTTATTTCAAATTTTGAGAGAGAGTTGTCAAAGCGACAATGCAAATAATAAGCTGTACTATGTGGAACATGCTTTTCACACAAGACCTCGCTACCCGTCGGCTCGAGGATAGACTCTAGATCGGCATATACTACAAACGGTACGGAGTTTTTGAATCTATAATTTCGAAAACTCAAAATCTTATCTTGTTCCCCGGGTAGGATTATTTTGCATTTATTTATATTCGCACAGTCTACCTTATGCTTTTCAAAGGACGTTTTAATTTGAAAATTACATAAACACCTATCGCACAGAAATATAGTACCTTTATGCTTTGATATTTGAGAAGCTAATAACCTTGAGAGATTTTTGATCCAAGCAAAGTGGAAAACATCGGACTCTGCTTCACTGTTCACGGCAAGAAGGTGAATTGTAGGTTTGTCTGATTCGTTTTTACTCAAATAAAGGGGTACTATTTCATCAGGTATATTCCGAACGGGTTCCAGACCGTAGATATTTATTGCTAGACCGTTTATTTTCTCAAATTTTGAAACATCTTTTAAGGCTATAGGGAAATTAATACCCTTATAATTGAGTACCGAACTATAATGAGGATAAGAGTTAGTTCGATCAAGGTTGCTGTACGCAGGATGAAGAGCTGCAGTGATGGCCCACAGGAAGCAGTATTCATCGTTATTCTTGATGTTAACTACAGCTTTTTTCTTCTGTATACTCGGTGGTAATTGTACGTAGGTGGATAATCCTCCTCGTAGTGGCTCGTACCGATTAATGTTGATCATCAAGTTGACAATTTCGATCAGGGTCCAACCCGAGTCTCGTTCTTGGAAATCCTCAACCTTCACCAGCAAGCGATCAATCAGATTCTCATCGAACCACCTTTTAATATCCGTTTCCGGGAGGATAACTTCATTTTTTGTATTAAAAAATTTTGTCTCTTCGATGGTTTCACCGTTTTTCAGAATAGAAAACTTGCAAGCTAGTACACCATTCACTTTCAAATTCCCCGCTTTGAGTAGGGAATTTTTTAATCGAACGTTCGTAATACTTTTCGAATCCTGTAGAAAAGAACTTAGATCCTTATGACGAAGATTTACGATAATACCAGTGCGTATTCGACCTTTAAATACAGATTCCAAATCCTTCCACTGAACTCTATCTTTTATTCTTCTCCTTGATGTTCCAATACCTTTACCACTTCGTTGTCTGTTTTTGAATTTTTCACCCAACGATTGGAGTATGGAAAGTGTTGTAACAATTCTATGTCTTTCACCGGCTGAAAGAGTAACTGTTCTCAAGATTTTATTCAAGAGTCTGATGTTACGATTACACAATTTTTTCCATCGCTCGATTTGATGAGACGATGCAGCGTCTAGCAACTTGTAAGCACTTTCGACGATGTTTATTAACTTCAAACACGATTCAGTATCCATTTCTCAGTTTATATCCCCCACGTCGCAGTAAACGAATCAAAAGTTCAGGGGAAGATAACTTTTATGAACAAAAAATTACACATATACTTCGAACACACTAACTTTTCACTTAATTCGATATAGCAAGACGTACTAGCTGGCTTTAGATGTATAAAAATTCGCACTGGTTATATTGTCCACCGAGGTATCGCAGACGTAGACGATCTTCCACAGCGGCAGATTCATACAGTTTCAACTGATCCTGGTCATCGTTGAAAGCCTTTGATATTCTGGCCGGTAGAAACATTGTAAAATCATTTTCGATCGCAACCATGGTTCTCGGTCCGAATTTGGTGGTAACAGATTTAAACGATGTGACTTTGTAATCTTTTCCGACTTCAAGCTCGGATATTTTCTTCGTAGGTAAGAAGTCGTCCATGCGGCAGACTTTATTAATTTTTTCGCAATCCATTTTTGACGATAAATTTTTCAACAGGGTACACGAAAGTTTCTCTCCTGTCAGGGTACCTTCTTGTACGAATAAAATCATGCAGAATGAGGAAACGGAACGAAAACGCGGTTTTTTTATAGAAGGTGAAATCGAGTCTACGTACCGTTAACTTCCCCCTCCCCTATAATAAGGAGCTTTCTGTTGTAAAATTTGTTGTGAAATTTTTTTCCAGCTATACATTCGTTCTGGTACATAGCGGTTGTTGGTGATGGAATCAGTTTTGTATAGATTTTTAATACCGTTAACAATATAAAAATGTTCCGTACCGGTCAGCCAGATATCATTTGCTTTATCTCTATAATTTAACGTCTTCTACTGAACTATAAACTTATTGTGGTTCACAAAATCGTTGATCATTCCAGTACAGTGCGTTATCGCATTGTTTTAGAATCTTCAGTATGCTATATAGCTTGAGCAATGTTATCGCACTGTGTGTTATTCGATACGTTATAATAAACATGCAACCAAAATTGCTACCGGGTTGGGTGTTTAGATGACGAAGACTTCGAGGATAAGTGTGTGTTACATTTTTCGTTGTACATGATCTTCGGGAGTCTGCACACTAATAAAGGGATCGCTTACTGGTCTCATTAGCCGCTCAGATCTTGAAAGTGTAGCACAGTACTCAAAAAATATCAACTTGTGAAAAAAAATGTGTAAGTTTATGAATTTGCTGTGATTTAGTGTGAATGATTTTTGTGAGTCATTGTGGTTCTATTGATTTTTCATATTCCATTGCAGCGCTTCCAAATCTTTTTATTACACCCCCGGTGCGAATGCTCATAAGCCCAGTTGAGGGATGGGCGATCCCTCACAAGCCCGAATGGCAGGCTCGTGAGGGATCGCTTCGGGAGGCGTTCAAAACAAGCGCACGGTGCTACACCACCGTGCGTTTCCAACAGGAGAACGGTAACGGAGGTGTATACTGCGAGCCATGTGTACTGAAACTTCAGGGCCCATGGCTCGTAGATATGGACCATCACCTACTGCACAGCACCATCTTGCCTCCAGTGTATTTCTGCGAGAGTTGTGGGGTGCTTCTCATCAAAGTTAATTGGAAGAAATGCAGTCGCTGCACGGCAGCTTTAAGAATCTACCTACACGCAGACCGGGAATTCAACTATGACTCTGATAACCACTACAAACATAAAATTACTAGTCAAGAAACAGCAGCTATTACAGAACCAGCGATTGAGGCGGCTCCCGAAGCGGCAACTGGTAAAATGTTCAACTAATAAGATAACAGTAAATTCCATTGATTGAGTCATCCGAATACTTCGATTAATCATGTTTTTCTAGAAAAAACATTTCATAATTCCATCAACCATTAACGATTTTTCTGTCTTTTTTTTCAGAGGCTCCAGATTCATGTATGTTATTCGAACTGTAAAAACTTCGTGAATTTATTTCCATTTGTTGTTAACTTTTTCATTTTTATATATAAATTTTTGTACAATCTTTCTGAACGTAAATTTATTTCAATAACATTTCTGATCCTTATCCTGTATATATAGAATATGTAGGTAGAGATAGTCAAATCGCTCTCGACGTTCATTCTTAGTCAGTACCGAAACGTTATCTTACATATGTCTCACACACTCCGCTTTATCAAACGATCGTTATAATCTTACGCATTTCTCAGACATCGAATTAACCCTCAGTGCTACACCAAGTGTGAGTAGTTATAAGTGACAATTTTCCTAGGCTTGCATGTATCAAATATCTACCACTGTTCGAGCCGATTTAGGGGTAGGGTCGCGTCAGAGGGAGAATCGCGGCGGTCAGAGAGGAGATCGCGGCGGTCAGAGGGGGGATCGCGGCGGTCAGAGAGAAGATCGCAACGGTCTGACGTCGGAGGGGGGTCGCAACGTCAGAAGGGGGACCGCGGCGGTCAGAGAGGAGATCGCAACGGTCTGACGTCGGAGGGGGGGTCGCAACGTCAGAGGGGGGACCGCGGCGGTCAGATACGAGATCGCGAACTCACCGTTAGGGGGTGGCCCGAGAGAGAGAGAGATCGCGACCTCACCGTTAGCGGGTGGCCCGATTCCGACCAATCAGGCGTTAGATCGAGTACCGCTACGGGGCTGGCCCGTCTAACGGGTGACTCGAGCGGACAGATAGAGGGGGTGGCCCGTCTAACGGGTGACCTAGATTTAAGCAGACCCTCCCCGCGCACCCCATCTCACACGGACACGCGAGGCTGTGTGCGTACCCCCCACCAACTACCTCACACGGACACGCCAAGGTGCGCATGTGTGCGTGTCTGTGTGCACTAACACGCGTTGATCCAGAACCCGCCTTGCCTATCTACTGTAGAGGCTTCCGGTGCGGCTAATTTTATTCATTATTAAATTCCAAGCAAAGTTCAATCAAGTTGTCTCGATAACTTTTCGTTTTCGAGATATTTTTTTAAGCACTTAATTTTTTTTAACCAAAATTAAAAGCGCAGCTCGAAATCAAATCAACTTTTCTTATCACCCCTTTGCTGCTCAGAAAACTATTATTTAAAGTCAAAATTTGATTGAACCCCCGAGATAGTGAAAACTTGACGCATTAAATATTCCCTATCGACTGGATCAGATACACATCTTTTTCAAATAAAATTTGTCTGCATCTTTAATTGTGTACGAGATATTTGTAATTGAAAAAAAGTGCTTTTTTATGAAAAAAACCATTGTCGACATAAGAAAAGTAGTCAAAAATATATACTTATATACCTCATTGGATAGATCGTGGAACAAGCTTCTCAATCCTTTTTTTGAAATTACTCTACGACACCCCGCTCAAAAAATATCGTGACTTCAATGTGGGGGGAAAATTTTTTTACTTTGTTTTATTTTATTGCTCGATAAAAAATGAAAAATAAATTTTTTTATCAACGTCATTCAGGTCATTGGAAAGGTCTTGGTTTGTCCTTCAAAATGATATGATATAAAATCACCCTAAGACTATCTGCAACGACGCTATAAAACTTTGAAAGTTCTCTAGATTTGACCTAGTGTTGGCAAGAGCATGCAAAAGCTATTGACCGGTACTGTACCTATTGTGTGATTAGTGGTAATTAGAAAATAAAACAACATTGAAAGAATTATACCTGCGTGTTGTATCCACAGTGCATATCTCGAATCTTTAGTTTTTGGAAAACAAAAGAGAGATATGCCCTCACTATTCCGCGTCGAAGCGCAATTTTTATAAAAACACACATCTCTGGTGGTCGATGTCATGGCATAAAATCACTTTACTCCTTTGTATATAATTGCACAATATTTATTTATTTATTTATTTATTTATTCAGAGCCTAACATGCAATCTGACTTACCTCAGCTATGCCTCGGCGAGACTAACAGAAACTGCTAGATTTTCACGAGGTATCGAATACGATGAAAAAATTGTAGTGCTCGAGAACACTACAATGCAACGCGTAAATACGTGTGTCAGAACGTGGGATATATTGTATGTCACAACAATCGTAAATCGGACCGTTCAAAGTTTGATGATTTTTCATCAGTTTTTTTCGTGATTTCAAAAATATCAATAATAATTTATGAAGGCTTTGAACGTTTTAAATGCTAATGACACCATAGATATAAATACTAGGCCGACTCAAAAAAGTGGATATTTTTTTATCCATCATGTGACAAATGTGAATGGGGCATTCCATGCCAACTCAACCTACCGACGAAATTGACATGTTTGATTTGGTTGAAATTTTTTCATCTTTTTCTACTCTGTAAAAAAGAGCTCCATGATTCTTTTCGAATATCTGTGTGAAACCGATCCCGAAATGTGAATTTTTCAAAATTTTAGATGTTTTTTTTTTGAATGCTTGAAACTTTTTGAAAAAATGCATCAATTTCAATGTTTTCTTTTTGGAATTGTGTTTTTGAATGGGATTTTCAAAAATTTGATGCAAAAAAGTATCAAAAAATTTAATATATTTTTTTTGATTTATAGATAAGCTTATTTTTTAAATTGTTTGTACTAAAGTACTAGTTAGGGCTATAGGCCTAAGATTTGTGGAATAGGAAGTAGTTTTTTTGAGAATGGTTCAAAAAAATTTGAAAGATTCAAACAATTTTAAAAACAAATTTTCAATCTATAAATTAAAACAAATCTGTTAAATAATTTTTTATATTTTTATTACATCAAATTTTTGAAAAACTCGTTGAAGAACACACAACTTGAAGAACAAAAAAACATTGAAATTGATGCATTTTCAAAAAAGTTATGAGCATTCAAAAAACAAACATCTAAAATTTTGGAAATGTCACATCTCGTGAATGGCTTGAGAGGATGCTATAGTCCTACTTTACCAGCCACAAAAAAAAACCGCAAAAAACTCCAAACCGGTGGTCAAAAATGATAAAAAATGGTTTCGTTCGATGATTAACGATGAATAGGATCGATCCAGCACGCGAAATTCATCGAAGTAGCGAAAAAATTGATTATTTATGTTCGTGAAGTGTGGCCGTGTCACTTATTCTGGTTAATATCAAAACCTATGGGTCAAAAATGCAAAATCCGGCGTTGTAGCGCCATTCTACATGCAGTACCGAACATTTCTATCTAAAAAGATTGTTGATTTACGCAATAATGGGACCGAGAGACCGAACCCTACAGATTAGGGTAAATAGTGTTTATTGTCGATTGTCAACGAGCGAGCAGCGGCTGAGATCCTTGGTTCTCGGAACGCTCGACAGATGGCTCTGCGCGCGAGTCATTTTCCGCGTAAAGATATATGATCGTCGCTGTTGCGTTGGCACACTTGGTACCACGTGACTCGACGACGCTAAGGCGATTCGAAAAATTCAAAAACGTATATGTGTATGATAGTTCTTGTCAACGATTTCTTTACCACGGTAAGTACAACTAGTAATTATTCTCAACGTAATTTGATGTGTTTTTCAGTTGTCTTCACTTATGTTCCTCACCCAGGATTGTCACTTACGTTTTATATACAATTATGCGAATTGATATCCTATAATTGGAAGCACCATATGGTATAATTTTATACTATACCTGTACTAAAGAGCTATCTATTGGCATGAAATTATAAAGAAATACGTAAAAAAAAACATTGTACGGCTTACAGATATTATATGAAGATGATCAGCAGGATTTTTAAGAATATAGGTATTAATTGTGTGCATACGTGTAATTTTTGGTCATTTATTTATTTATTTATTTTTTTGTTTGATCCAACTGTGCAAAATAACATGTAATAAGTCACCAAATAATATGATTTATAATAGTATTTACAGATATATTATATCTTATTTAGCGCTGTGAGTATACAATTATGTGAAAATACATAAAAATACAAAAAGTATAGTTTATACTCATTACAGGACGACGATTATTGAGATTTTCCAGAACATTAGCATTCATTGTGTACTTATATGTCCTCGATGCCGTTAGAATAATATTTATAAATCCGATACGAATGAATGACCGAAAAATCTGTTTATTAGCTACGAAATGTGCCTCTAAGCAGGTTTTTTACGCCAATAAAATTGGTGTTGTGTAAATACGAATACGTGTCATTTTTTTAAAAATCCGCAAAACACTTCAAATATCTTAAATTCAGCATAATCAGTAGGGTCTATACAGAATTTAGATATTTCAGGCCGTTCAATGATTGACATACCAATATTGCTATCCACGATCACTAACCAACTAAGCTAATCGGTACGTGTGTCTACATCAAACGACACAGATCCTTTTCACAAATCTACCGTTATTATAGAATTAGATGCATACGTGGAATGAGAAACATTCCAACCGGGCTCGTTGATGGTGGAAAAATATTGGATTTTCACGTCTGCAGGAATTTGTGACGGCAGATGGTTCACAGGAAATGTTTTTTCTTCATTCGAAGAAGATAATATACCTCTGACATCTGTCAGTAGTTTCTTCACTGACGTTTGCACTTTTGCATCTTCCTTTGGCAGATTCATTGCTGCTGTCTCAAGAAATGTTTTTTGGTAAGCTCTTGGGATCTGCAGAAGTCCTCGATTTAGGCACAGAATCTCCACCTGTATCGGATAAAAATGACATTCGTTTCAATTTACTGCCAATTGGAGTTTCATATCTGGCATGAAAGTTTATACATTGCTGGTAGAGTATTTGCAGAAATGCACACTTACTTGCGTTCCCCAATCGACGTCATTGCTATTGTCATCGACGGATTGTCCACAAGCTCTCTTTTGCCTCTACTATGATTATTCGACGAGGCTTCTTCGGTATCACAGCTTTTACTCGACGCACGATCTTTGCCAAATGTTGCACCTGCTGTTGAAATTCTTCTTCGACACCTTCGATGTTGTCTGTCACAAAAAGTAGATGTACAGTTTCATGAGAATTATTAATTTAACACGGAGTTTGGATTGAATGTGGCCTGACGTAAATGTGTGAAGTTCGTAATGTTAGCGGATTTCATTTTCAAAAAAGCTTTACGCATCGTTGCAACGAAGTTACGGGCTACGTTGTGTAGAAATCAAAGTAATCACAAAATAATTTTCAGAATAATATAGCGACACAAGACGGCAAAAGCCCCCTCCATCTTCATCTAAACTAATCTAATTCATTACGTATTGATGTTACGTATAACAAACAGCTTTGATATAAAATATAATGACAAAATATTACCATACCTGAATGCCGACGAACTTTTCCATTCCAGTACTTGTTCTGCACCAGGTCATCCTTGTCGTAACTAACAGCACTGTCAGTTACTAAGCAACAGGGATATAATAAACATTTTTGTTATTACGATTCGAATCCATTATTGAGACAAAAGAAATTCTTTTTTGAGAAATTCTGTAATCGCTACGGCATGGGCAATACGCCCGGTGGTCGCCGGCACGCGGTAGAGCACGTGCGTAAACAGACCTAACCTAACCCAACGCTAACCGAAACTGCTGCTCTCTTGCCTAAGCTCTATCGCGTGACACTATGTTACGCGGTTATTTCAAACGAAACACTGACGATGAATAAAATATCCAATAGTTATGCAAAGTTTCATAAAATATAATAGATATGTGTAATTGAACAAAGCGGCCATGTAAGTTTATGTAAAAATATTTTGCGAAAGAATACACGGCAGCGGGTCGTTCCCTCCGGCATGATCAACCTCCTGTATTGGATACCTACTGCTCGCATTGCTTTTCTTCACCCCGTCTTGTTGTCGATCAGTATAGTTGCAGCTTGCGAATATCATTCAAGGCGCTCTAACTTTCGGTACCTTGTAACATTTTACTCGAATATTTCTGTTCAATCACTCTTATAACAATACTAATCGACTTTACCAAAAGATTTTTCCCGAAATTTTCCGCTTACTCATTAACTCAACTCAATAATCTGCTCTACAACTCCTGTAATCAGTATCGTGGACCAATGAATAAATGCTGAAATATCAAGCAAATAGTGTACATAGTAATACCCGGTGCTCTAACATTGCATGTACTTATTTTTTTTTTAAATTCATTACATCTTTTTACCTCAACTATTTCATTTTCAGTATATTAACGAAAAGATTTGACTAGATAGTATAAAAATGATTATAAAAGATCCATTAATCTTCAATGAAAATATTTATCATAGCATGTTCAATATTGCACAGAAAAAAATTAACGTCACGATTTTCACTCATTATCTTCTATTGTAGTGAAATCCTTACGTCATTCTACTAAATATGAAATATACTAGAACAGCAAGTAATATTATCTGCAATATTTGCTTCAACTTGACAGCGCTACCGATTATATTTAATTATTTATCAGCCTGATCCCACCGAGATCCCACTCTATAGAGGGATAGTTTTATTTGTGTGAAAACACCACCGAGAATCTAAAAAAAAATATTTAAAAACATGTTGGAATGTAGGTTCATCGAGAAAAATGCCTTTTTATCGGACAAAAACTATTCTTCAATGCTGGTTTGAATCGGCACGGATTCGGTGATCTTTTTTTGTCAGGCTGAGATTTTGTTTCGACAAAAACGTATGTTGAAGCGGATTTTTCGTTAATCGAAGAGGTCTAGATGAGTCGAATAAAATACGATCTACAAAAAATTTTTAAAAAAGGACGTCGTTAGTACAGGAAAATGGGTGGACTTAAGAATGCAAAGATAAAAAAATTGAGAATACTCTCATCAGGTACTACGTATCGCTGAAGGTGACCATGAGGTCCGAACGAATGTCACCGTTCGGAATTTTGACTACGGCCTATTATATTTAAATTAAAATAAAATTAAAAAAGTAATGCTTCAATGACAATTCAAGCTACAGAATTTTCATCACTTATTCTTATGTCCTAGCAGAATTATAAGGTTTCCTAACAAATTTCCTCATCCTAAATCAACGTTATACTTTTTTTTATATCAATCATGCCCCCTATTCATTTAAAAGTAAATTGGCTGATCAATAAAAAAACTTAAACAGGGTCGTTCCTCGATCGCGGAACATAGGCAAACTGAGCACGCACCGATTCGCACAAGATTATTCTACATGAAATTATTATACAAAAATTATCCTACACAAATTCAGTCAACTCAGGATTATTCTAGACATTATTACCCTTCACAAAATAAATTTACGCATATTTATTCTACATAAAATTAACTTATACATATTTTGACCTCCACGTGTCGTGCCTGCACACGGAATAATTAGACTGCCGCGTTCGTACAAGTATTCCACTTAGCAATAATAAGTATTGAAATATCGGACCTATATTTGTACCGTTTTCGATTACAATAAAATCGACGAGGTTCAGGAAGTGTATCAAATAATTTAAAAAATGTCGTTTTCGCTGTCACCCTAACATACAGGGTGGTCATTAAGAACTTACGCCAATAAAATATCTCGAAATCTAAACATCTGACCACAAAATGTTTTGAATTGAAATTGCATGATTTCACGGGGGAAAGGCAACTTTTCCTCATCAAATCCTTTACAAAGGTATAGCTGCGATATTTTAATATTACTTATTATGGCTCGGTGGAATAATCGGATTGTGCGGTTATCTAATTCGGTGTGCAGGAACGGCGCGTGGAGATATAAATATGTTTAAGATAATTTTGTGTAGGATAAATATGTGTAAAATAATATCGTGTAGGATAATTTTGTGTACGATGTGTCAAATAATTTCGTGTCAGATTCTAACCCCTACCTGGGAGTGCATCTGATTATTGACTTCAAAGTTACAGACTTTTGAATTTTTATTTTCTACAAAATATAAGTCATTTCTATCTCATATCTTCTTTTGCATCACCCGGTTTAGAGTTGTGGTGTGCAGATACGACCGTGGTGTCTCCGGACACCTTGGAAAATATGGTTGTAGAATCAAATTTTCGAACCACGATCTTATATACAATTTCATGAAGCATCTTTGTTTTGCATTCCAAAAAGTTGTAACTTTCGGCATTTTCAAAATAATCCTGAATGCTGGGATTTTTAGGAAATAAAAATTGCCTGCAGGTATTTCCACACTTCATTTCGCTCCGAAAGGCAAAGCAATCAATATTTTCGCCTCAAATTCTGACAAGTTATCTACTGAACTCTCCTAAGGATGGTATACCATTTAAAATTAATTATTTTGTTACAGAAATAAGTGTATGAATTTTGCTGTCAAGTATTATCGAAATAGGGCTACAATTTTCAATGGCTTCGTCTATCGAGGTAATCTTAAGTAAGCTCAAACAGCCAGCGGAAGAAATGTTCATTAGGATATAATAAAGTTTACTGAAAAGCATTAATTTAATTGAACGAATTGTTAAAAAAGCTGTTTGAGCATTCAATTTGCTTTCATCGAGCGCGCGGGTGCATGGACATAGGGGCCTCGACCGGAGCGCGGGTTCGCTGT
Organism: Macrophya annulata; assembly: GCA_963924015.1. Lineage (NCBI taxonomy): Eukaryota > Metazoa > Arthropoda > Insecta > Hymenoptera > Tenthredinidae > Macrophya > Macrophya annulata. The sequence continues at coordinate 16,785,552 of OZ001258.1, forward strand.
TATAAATAAATTTTATAGATTTGTTACGTTTTTAACTTTGAATCTTTATTGAATTTTTATTCTTATATTTATTCACATGCATTTGTTATTTTATTTACTATTTATTTTGTATACTTATTATTTTCTTATGTATATACTTTAATAGATTTAAATTTAAATAATTTATCGCGTTTCGAGAGTGCGAGATAATCCCACCCTACTACAGCTGTATCGTACGGCAGCGTAGTGGTCCTACGCTCCAATTTAACCGCTGGATCGTAGAAAGGCATATAAAATTGGTTGCCATCTCGAACTTGCACCTGGCCACTTTTAAAGAAAATGTCAAATTTCGATTTTTAAATCACGTATCCTCATAGGAAATTGGATGCGCATCTCTTTTTGCTTTTTCAAAAAGGTCTGGATTTAACACGATTTTTTAAAAACAAAAATGATTCTTCCTTCGGACTTCAACTCGCTCTGAATCTTAAAATATTCCCAGTTTTACCTTCAAATTCGGAACAGTTATATGTCAAACTCTTCTGAAGCTGGTAGTGCAACTGAATTTTTAATTCTTTTTCAATCAAAAAAGTTATGCAATTTTTTCAAAGTAATTGCACATATCACGTTTGAATATTTTCAATCGCTTGGTTTATCGAGTCGAGTTGGAGTAATCACAAACTTCCGGTGGATGAAATAGTCATCGAGATACGTAGAAGTTTTCTATAAGGTTTAACTTCAATTGAACTAGCCGTTAAAAAATTACGAGTGTTCAATTATTATCTTGGGCGAGTCGCGCGGCGTTGCGAGTAGAGAACATAGTGCAACGGCTCCGCGCTGGGTTGGTTATACGTGGGCCACCTTTCTAGACGGACGCTACTCTTAGAAAATAATATTTTTCCGCACAAATTCGTCTCAATTAAGTAACTATTACTTGATTAAAAATAAGGATCATCCGAATCTGTTTACAAGCTAGTTTATTTAAACTAGACTTTTGTTGGATTGCGGATTTTGCATTATGAATTGATATACTACGTATACATATAATGATGTCACAATATATATGGTGATAAATTGAATTAATTTGCATGCAAATTTAAAAGACTGCCTGCTAAGTAAATCTATCATAATGCTACATTAATATTTTTGGACAGACAGAAAGAGATAAGTCGAATTATTCTTAGAGAACGAGGAAGTAAATCAAAGAATATTTTTATCTAAACGTAACGTAAAAAATTATTCTGTTTTGTATTATAGAACAAATTTACATAAATTCATGTAGGAATATATTTTCTTCCAAGTGTATAAAAACGGCCGTCTGGAAAGGTAGCCGTGCCGTGCCTTCCCAGCGCGTAGCACGTTGCACTGAGTTCTCTACTCGTAACGCTGCGCGGCTCGCTCGAGATAATAATTAAACACTCGTAATTTATTAGCGCCTAGTTCAATTAAACTACAACTGTACAAAAAACTAAAACCTATCCCGATGACCATTTCATCCACTGGAAATTTGTGATTACTCAAACTTGACTTGATAAACTGAGCGATTGAAAATATTCAACCACGATTTGCATAATTACTCAAAAAAAATTGCATAACTTTTCTGATCGACAGAAAAATGAAATTTCAGTTGCACTACCCGCTTCAGAGTAGTTTGATATATAACTGCTCCAAATTTGAAGTAAAAATTCGGAATATTTTAGGATTTAGAGCGGGTTGAAGTGAAAAGAGAGAAACATTTTTTGTTTTTAAAACATCATGATTTTTCCTATTATTTTAAAAACGAGAAAAGCTAGAACTATTTTCAAAAGGAAAAAAAGATGCGCAATCGAATTTCCTATAAAGTTGGGTGATTCAAAAATCAAAATTCGACATTCTCTTCAGAAGTGGCCGGGGAAGAACTCCAGATGACAGAATAACTTTATATACCCTTCTACGATTCGACGGTTCAATTGTCCGGGAGATGCATACAGTGTTGAACGTCAGTATCTACGGCAGTCTCAACGTCCTACACTGTGAACTCTGATTTTGTGGTAAGTGGCGAATTTATTCACAAATTGGAAATGTAACCTATAATAAAACGCTTGACGATTCCCTATATCGCTTTGATTATGCTACAGGTGTAATAAGTAAACTAATTTTTCACCTTTGTGTGCATCGTATCGTTATTTATGAAATTTGTTAAAATTCATATCATTGTATTTTCCGCAGAATATCGTGAAAAGAAAAGTTTAATGAGTTGTCACTGAAAATAATAATAGTACTAATAATAATTTAAATCAAAGTATCACTCTGATCCTGAAATTGAATTGATCTTTGAATAGTACTCATCAAAGGAGACGTAATCAAATTTGTTCAGATTTTTTGTGCCCCAATTTTAAAAACTTCGATTTTCAGAGCAAATTCAATAATATGGTTCCTACAGATGAAAAATTGAATTTTTTTTTTTGTTCAAATAAATAAAAAATGTATATACTATTAATCAAACGAGTTTTCTAAACAGTGGTCGATATATGGACAGTGAAGAAATTTTTCCCAATAATTTTCGTAAAAGTTACCCCCGGGGATATCGCAGTGGACATAATAGCAGCGAGCGCTCCGATTATTTGTAACGCCTACTTTTCGCGAAATTATGAGACTTTGTATTATTGACCACTTTTTTCAATGAGAGGTAACAGATTTCATGTGATTTCCTCTGATTTCAAACGATTTCGAATGATGTCATTGCTATTGTACAGAATGATTTATTTCTTTATAAATTTTATCTCCAATTTCAAAGTTATTAACCGTGAAACACGACACCAAATACGTGTCCTATACTGCATGATATAGATATACCATGTACAATTTAGGATAGTCCTTGTTTGAGGTATTTTTGAATTTTGATGGTCTCAAAGGTTCAAATGTTTTGGAGTAAATAAAAAAAAAAGATCTTCAAAGTTACAGGTTTCTATCTTTCAACTCGTACCCCACTGTCTATATGTATAAGGGGAATTCCATAGGAAGCCGACCAATCCGTGACTCCGACCATTTTTGATTTTGTTGAAAACTTTCAATTTTTTTGTACCTACTGAAAGCAGTCTTTTCGAATTTTTTTAGATTTTTGTCTCAACCCGTCCAAACACAGTAAATTTTTCGACTTTTCGCACAGTTTTCTTTAAAACGCTCATAGCTTCTTCAACGACACAGATATCAAAATAAAATACTAGGTCTTTTTTTTTCGGTTTGAGTTGTAGTTTCATGAAGAAAATACGAAAAAAAAATCGAAATTCATTTTCGCATGTTTTTTTCAATTTCAAACCCAAAATATTTTTGTTTCAAAACTTGGACCATTTTGATTTTTTTGAAAAAATTCGCCACGATTCAAGACACATTTTTACAAGAACTGTAAAATTCGTAGCTTGTGATATTCATAACTTGTATTTTTTTTTATTTTAATTTTTTTATTTTTTTTTTATTCATTATTTATTATTCATTTATTTCCTTCGAGTTTCATTACCTTCTAATGCTCTTGAGAGGAAAATTTAACCGTGGTATTTGCCAAATTTTTCGAAGCCTATTCATACAGCTCTTGTGCAATAAGTATTTGCTGATCGGGAGGTAACTGCAAACTGGCTCGAGCTACCATTCTTTTTACGAATAATTTACTGCGTCATCCCTCAAAATAACGGTAATATAGAAGTAAAAAGGTACTCCAGTGCAAACTGAAAAATTCGTAGCTTGTAATATTCTGAACTTGTATTTTTTTTCTATTTTTTATCGTGTGAACCAAGGAATCGTGCTTCCTACTTGGATTAATAACTCAAGTAGAGTGATTTGATTCCAAATTATTCTTCTTCATTTTATTAAAGTGGTTTGTACACATTTACATTTTTGCGTCAATATTAGTTTCCGGTTCATATTATTGTACCTACTGATTCCAAGCTTCGAATTTTTTTATATACGTTGAGGATCTTTGAATCGTTTGCACTGAAGTATCCTTTTACGTCTATATTGCCGTTATTTTGAGGGATGACGCAGTGAATTTGTCGGAAAAAGAATAGCAGCTCGAGCCAGTTTGCAGTTACGTCTACTGTTCAACAAATAATGAATGCACAAGAGCTGTATGAATGGGCTTCAAAAAATCTGCCAAATACCACGGTTAGAAGACAATGAAACTTACAAAAAAAAAAAAAAAAATTAAAAGCAAACAAAAAATTATAAGTTATGAATATCACAAGCTACGAATTTTACAGTACTTGTAAAAATGTCTCTTGAATAGTGGCAAATGTTTTCAAAAAAATCAAAATGGTCCAAGTTTTGAATCAAAAATATTTTGGGTTTAAAACTGAAAAAAAAACATCTGAGGATGAAATTCGATTTTTGTTTTTTTTTTCATATTTTCTATATGGAAATACAACTCAAACCGAAAAAAAAGATCTTGTATTTTATTTTGATATTTCTGTTTTCCAAGAAGCTATGAGGATTTGAAAAAAAATTGTGCGAAAGTTCGAAAAATATGCTGTGTCTGGACGGGTTGAGACAAGAATCGAAAAAAATTCCAAAAGGCTGATTTTAGTAGGTACAAGAATATCGAAAATTTTCCAAAAAATCAAAACTGGTTGGGGGCACGGATTCGTCGGTCTCGTATGGAATTCCCCATAGGTATAGGTTTGCCATCTAAATAACATGAAATTTTTTGCATTGAAATGTCTATTTTTTATTTCAGCTAAAGTAATTGTTCCAAAAATTTGAAACTCTGTAGATTTCATCCTTGAGATAGTAGCTATCCCCAATATTTATAGGTTTTTCCAAAAAAATTAGGAAAAAAAAATTAAGAAAGAAACAAAAAAATATTTTTAGTCAAATTGCAACTCCAAAATTATAATAACTAAAAATCTATAAAAATTATAGCGGATAGTTACTATCATAAGGATAAAATCTACAAAGTTTCCAATTTTCAGAACTATTACTTTAGCCAAAATAAGAAATCGACTTTTCAATGCAAAAAATTCCATGTTAATTAGATTGGCAAACTTATATAGGCAGTAGGGCACGGGATGTCTCGGAGATTTGTAACTGGGAATCTTTTTTGTTTTATTTAGTTCGAAACATTTTAGCCTATGAGAGCATCAAGATTTAAAAATACCTCAAATAAGGATCACCCTAATGTACATTGGTTAAATGATTTCCTGGGGAATAATCATTTCGTTGTATCCTATTGACTGTATAACTGGCACATAATAAATAGGGATAACACTAGACAATTTTCCGTGAACCCACATATCTTGCTAGTGCCTAACGGATACCACCTTTCAATTACTAATTCGGCTATACCCGTTATAATTAATCACTTATTCATCTACTGTTACGATTTCATTTTCAAAACAGAATATGGTGGAAGAAATGGCTAAGCAAGCGGCGGAATGGGAGCATATGAAACGTTCATGGAAAGAAAAATTTGATCAAGAAATGGGTGAAATTTTGAAATTGAAGGCGGAATTAGTAGAAAAATTAAAGACGGTGGAGCAAGAAAAGGCAGTGCCGAAAGAAAGAGAAGAGCCGGCTACGGAAACTGATGAACAAAGGCCGGTGGAAAGAGAAAGAGAAGAGCCAGTAACAAGAAGAGA